>CM031385.1:9324551-9924551 GCA_018350135.1 Citrus trifoliata | reverse complement strand
ATGCTACCATTATGTAAGCCATATGGGTTTCTTTTTTCAATCTTTGTTGTTATCAACATTATCTACATCATTAGTTGTTTCTTCTTCTTGTGGGACATTAAAAGAACCAATACCTTCTTTAACTTTTTGTGTCACTTTCAAAGTTAAACTCTTCTCTAATGTAGAATTGTATGATCATGTGGAATTGCATCAAACTTTACCTGCTGAATATCTCCTTGGTCTTATTCTCTACTTGTTAAGAACTAGAAACCTTCTGCATCAAAGCTCCATCAGAAATGACATCTTTGCAATACATAAACTTCTTGTCTTTGATATCCTAAAGCTCCACTTTTGAATCCCGCAAAGATAACATACAAAGGGAATCATAGTCTTGTGTATGCTTTTCAGATCAAATCTTCATTTTACCTTCAATTGCAGCAGAAATACAAATCCAGTTTTTAAAGCGACTTGTAGCTGATGGCCTCAGTTTAAAACCTTTTATCTAAACTAGTATTGGATAAGATATATCACACTTTCACTAGTAAAGTATGATCCATATGCTCAGCCATATCTGTATATCTCTTGGCAAAATGTTCTTTTAGTCTCTTATTTTGGTATACTTACAGAATAGACCACAAGTATATCATTCAATATCAATACACAATACTTTGATCTTTATACCAGGTCAAGCCTCTACTAATTTTTTTCATTTCACGAACATTTCTAGAACTCATCTTATACTTGGATGGTATACATCCACACATGTCAAGAGAAATAAATGAAAGTCAATAATGGTTACCATTAATTTAAGCAATGTTGGTTGGTTCCCATACATTGTTATAAACATTTAAAGATCTTATGAGTATTGTTATTAGGCGTGTCAAGCTTGACCCTTGTTTTCTTGCCTACTAAAGAATGATCACAGAACTCTATTTTTATATGTTTTGACAACTTCAAAAGTCCTTGCCTCATCTCAATTTGCAAAGAATTTTCTCATGCATGCCCTCAATCGTATATGCTTAGCATAGTGGTGTCGTTATGCGCCAAAAAGTGTTCACATAATTAATTGAACTCTCTTTTAATAATACAAATTAAGACACCCAACCCCTTTGCAAAATCTCCCTAGTTCATAAGTGAACTTCATTGTACATCTTTGATGGCAACCTTATAGCCTTAGTTTATAAAACACCTACAGAAAATTAGATACTTCTTTGTAGCAAAAACATATCTAACTTTTTTCCATTTTTCTAACCACTCTATGGAACGTCTTGACTTAAACTGTTCCCGAACTATTCCTATCTTTATTTTTGCAATGAGGTTGATCACTTCTCATCACAACCATATTGGATTCCATGTCATGAAGCTACAAACAATTCTGTGAAGGAATAAAAATGATAGATTGCCCTGATTTTAAGTATCCACTTGTTTGAACTTGCTACATACACCTTAAGTATAATACTCAATGAATAGTCAGTGTCTAATGCTATGTTTGCTATTAATATTTCCCATTTTCTTCTGAGCTTTTGGATAATCTTTCCTCCATCGACCCTTCCATGATAAAAGACACACTTATCTCAGGCTATTCTGCTTCTTGCTTCAGTTTGAGAACTCTTTCCATCGTGCTTCATCTTTTTTTTTTATTGTTCGTCCTTCAGTCATCAAAGTTTCAGATAATGCTCATTTGAAATATTTATCATTATTTTGAATCTCTAATTTATTCAATGTTGTGCTAAGATCTTTGAGGACGATCACGTTTTTCCCTTATATCAAGGTAGTCACCAAAAGACTATATTCTTTTAGAAGTGACTGTAATAGAATAATAGCATTGACTTTATCCTTAATATTTTTGTCAAGATTCTTCAAATAATCTTGATACATGCGCATCCATTGATACCTCAGGCTTCATTCAAAAGCCATATATTTGGCTCATTTCGTGAATGCAAATTTTCAGTGTCTCACAAGTTTTTTTGGTCTAAAGTATGCCACAAAACAATCACGCACTTATCATCTTGAACCATGTATTTCACTTCTTCGAACAAGCAACACTTAATCTGATAAAAAATCTCCTTGTTCAAATGATCCTGAAACATCTTTATCATACTTGTGTCTTTTATCTTTCACAACAACCTCAAGACCAATTTAAATTAGGAAATCCAAAACCCCGCGCTCTATATGCCGAAGTTATTCCCATCAACTTTTTCAAAATTGATCTTCTGGCTTCCTACAACTAGCACTAGATGACGAGGTAACTAGTCTCCCCTTCGGAATTCTCCTTCGTTTGAACACTTGTACGAAAAACTTCCATAAGAGTTGGGTGGACCACTCATTCATCTTTTTCTACCATTTTAACAACCATTCACACTGGAGAAAAACAATCTATTTTGTGTATGTTCGCGTGAAAAATGCACCTAGACTCGTAATGCACCCAGACTCCTCAGGGCCTATGCCGTTTTGATAGAACTTTCCTAGACATTCACAAATCACCTTTACTATACAAATCACCACTACAACACAAACCATTATTCCTTTCAAGTACAACAGTTGGCTCCACCGTATTTATGAATAGTATTGTATACGTGAATAATATCATATACATGAATAATACTGTTAATGTGAATAATACTATATATGTCAAGTACAAATCATCTGCTTTATCGTTTTCATGAACAGTACATATATGTGAGCAGTGACATATACTCCAAGTACGAACCATCTGCTCCATCGTATTTATAAAAAATACATATACATGAACAATGACTTATACCCCAAGTACGAACCATCATCTCTAATATCACTTATTTTGCTGAGGAAGCGTCATTTGCTGTGGTCCAATACCACTTGTGTGAAAAACGCAAAATTAATATGCATTCAATATTCACATAAAAATAAAGGACATGAGATTTAATGTGGTTCCATAATAAAGCCTACATTCACAAAGGTAAGAGAGAAAAACTGGTTTAACAACAATTAATAGAGTATGAATTTAAGTAATAGAGTACAAATTTGAGTAATGAAACTTTACTTCCCAAATATCCAAATATAACCAGTACTGTTATAAAATTTTGAAAGAAACAATTTTCCCAAGGCACACACATTCTTTCACATCTTTATAAATAGTGCAGAACCTAACTTAGTACCCAAAAAAGCACTCTCTCAAATTTTCTGAGAGCTCACTTGCATATACTCCCTTTCTCTGGATTCTCATAGAGAGAACTCTCTCTGTCCTCTCTTAGAGAGCTGTTCACCCAAGTTTTCACACTCCTACATTTTGGGCTACTCTAAATGAAATAGGCGTCTTGTACTTATAGGCAAAATGGTTGCACTATTGCACCAAATCCTCTAATGGTTTTCAACAATTTCAGCCACCGTTTCTTGGAAAAAGAAAATCTAGATGTCATCCAAGAACATCAAATTTTGGCCACCAAAAACTTTAAATTTATCGGCAATTGCATGTGATTCTTTTTTTGACTAAACACAAGTGTTGAAGAGTATTTCAAAATTATGAACAGAAGTAAGCAAAGATGCTACGAGCTTAGATTTGAATAAAAGTTGACATGTGACTACAATAAAAATCACGTGGTTGTAAATACTAAGGAAATGAATCATAAAATTGAGTTGGAAATCATAGTAATTAGCAGTGTGTGATTACAAATAAAATCACCTGTGAAAAGTGATGAAGAACAAAATTCAGTTATGGATCTAATGGTGGAAAATGAATTATGAAATTTGAATATAGGAGATTTTGATCCAAGAATCTAAATCCCCTGCCAACTTTGCTCCCTTAGCTTATAACTAAGGGCGAAGAGGTTGAGAAAAGGATCCTTTGGCCAATTTGTCATCAGACTAATAGAGATCATGAATACTCTATCATAATATATTTGAAATTATTAAAATGCAAAACTGACTAGAGCTTGCAGACTAATAGAGATCCTAACATACTTTATCAGAATCTGCTTTTAGTTACTAAAACATAAACTGACTAGAGCTTCGGAGTATCTTTTGCCGAAACAAGCTTGAGGTTCACTAGTGAAGAAAGAGCTAAAACAATCAATGTTACAAGTATATTTCAACTTTTATTAATTAAATCCGTTAATATATTAATCTAGATTATTGAAATCATTTTTACACCTTCAATTGGCACGGTATGTGGGAAATTGGACAAAAAGCCAAAATCAAACCATGAGCAAGTTAATTCAATCAATTTGTTTCATTGATTGATATTTAGCTTTTAATAAAAAAGTTCACCTATTGACTGATATTGGTGGATCATTATTATAAAGTCATTTTCAACATCTTAACTCATCACATATAACTTTCGCTTATTAGACAGTTGAAATTATCACTTAAAAACGTATTAATATGATTAATTGGTGAATCTTGCTAAAATGACAATTGAATAATATATAAATCCTATGTTCTATGCTTGTGAGAAGGCAAAAGAAGCTAAACAATCGACAAACACTCATTTAAAAGGTTTCTAGAACCAACTTATGGATAGTAAAACTCAAGAATCATATACAACAAAACAAAAGTTAAACCGAAGAAATTTACACCAAAATAGTAATGCTCGGATAATCACACTAGTTAAACATATTCTAGATAACAAAACTTACAAACCATACCCACAAGACGCATGAATGAAATTTGTATAGGCAAAAGTACTATGGAATGCATACTCTTCGAAAAAAACCCAACAGCGAAATTTTATAATTTCTTATTCAAGAACTCCTTCGGATAATGGTGGGATCCTGAAAAGCCAAACCTCATAGACTAATATGGAGGATAATCCAGACAATTTAATGCTTGGCCAGAATGATTTGAAAGGTCGATTTGAATTAACTGCGCCAAATCAGATAGAATTGCTTAATCAGATCCTAAAGCAAGTTGAATAAATTCAAAAAAGGAGCCAGACATTAAAGGTGCAGTTATAAATGCTAGAAGCTTAAAAAAACCCAGAGAATCGCCCCATTCTGAAATAGGGCCCAAGCTCTAGGCAACACAACCAACAAATGTTGAGATTGGATCTTACGGGGAAAAAAGAAAAAAGTGTGAGAGAAGCGGCTCAAAGAATGTTTGTAGAGTGGAATTGAGGGAAAAAACTAGAGGAGTTCTGAAAGAATCTAAGGATCTATGAAAAAAAGATGCAGTTCTAAGATCAAGATGAAATAAAGAAAGAATTAGCACAATACAGGAAGTTTTTCAAAGAGACATAGAAAAAAGAGTTAAGTCTCTTTGAACAGGCTCCCAAAATGCCTCAAAAATGGAATCGGCTATTTCAGGGATAAGCCCAAAACCAACAAAATTTCGAATTCGGATTCAGGGATTTCGTCTGATCCCCAGAACCCGAACCCAAACCCAAACCCAATTTTTTTAATTAATTAATATTTTTCAACAATTGCAACATTTGACCCACCAGAAAAAGTCATCGACCGATCTTTTGCAAAATGGATTTGGCAATTACGATGTGTTTCAAAACAACTGCAAGGACTTTGCACTATATTGCACAACAGGTCTTTTTGATTGTGGATAAGGTAGGGGTTAGATTAAGTGGTCAAGCTTCTTTGGCAATTGTGTAGCACACGCACATGCAAGTGAATTAAAATGACTTATTAAGTTGAAAGTAGCCAATTACTTTACATGCATGCTTCATTTGATTGTAGTTGTCTGCTTCACTTGTTTCGCCTATTAGTTTCACCAGCATGCTTGGAATCAGTTTGTATATAAAGTTAAAAATTGAGAGCTGCTTGACAATTGGAGATCATTTGCAAACTGAAAGCAAATTAAGAAACCAAAACAAAACAAAATGAGGAAAAGAAGAGAATAGAAAAAAAAAAAAAAAAGAAATACAACAAAATAAAATTGAAAGCGAAAGTGGACAAGTTACAGGAATTGGGCAGTTAGTTTAATATCCAGTGAACTAGTGGGTAGTGAATTTATAAAATTTGAGCAATTATATTGTAATTTTCATGATTCGTATAAGTTCTTATATTAGTTCTAATAGTTAATTTTTTAATATTGTATTTTAGGAGAAATCCAAGAATTCAGAGACTCACGGGAGCCCTAACAAACGCCGAACTGAAATAAGATCATTGAGAGGATTACTATTATTATTACTTTGTATTTCATGAATCATATTTGAAAGTATGATTTAGTATCATGTTATGATTATATGTATGCACATTAAATGATTGATTGAGTTATGAGATGTAATTGCAAGTCACCATATATTTACCTTTCCCCATAGGCTCTACACATATGTATTGAGAGTTAGATTGGTCTGTCCCTGTGAGATAACTAAATTTTCCAGAATGTATTAAGATGTTTTTGCTCTGGTTTGCTTGTGCAATGACAATCCCAATGAGTATTGAGAGTTATTTCTCTTGCGTATTATTTGTCGTAGTTTTGTCATATATGTATGTATGATTTCATGTTTGCTTATATAATGTGTTCAGTGTGGAGTTGCTTCATAAAATTATGTGTGTGTACACACAAACACACACTAAGATGCAAGCTCACTGTTTTCCTATTTACTCCATTTCTCCTAGGATTTCACCAAATTTCATGCAGTTCAGTTTCTAATCAGTGGAGGTTGGGCATGAGATACATTGCTACATAACTTGCATTTTGAGGACATTTATGTCTGTATGTATATATTTGAAGTGTGTGTATGTATATTGATATGTAATCTATGCAAGTTTTGAATATATTTTGGATGAAGCATAAATTTTATTATATGATTATTGTATGTATAGGCCCGATGCCATTTTTATATATTTATTAATTAAGTTTATGTCATTAGTTTTAGATATAAGATCCCATAATTCCTCTCGGATCCAACATATGGGTCGGGGTGGGTCATGTCAAATTGGTGCCCGTTGGCTACCATTCTTTCTTGTTCACTAAAGTTGTTGATGCCTAGTATGGCCATGCTTTATAAGTTTCTATAGTAACACCAATAGTACATTATTTTATTTCACTTAGCCTACCTCTTCCATGACTTTTTGAACCAACCAACCTCTATTTGCCCTCACAAGTCTCTCTGCATTTTGCGAGCAGAGCATGCAAAATTGAGCAATGGATCATTAGAAGAATTCTACTTTAAATGACACGACTCTTTCTATTTTTATTTTTGTGCTTGCACTCAACTTTGTCGAACCCCATCTTTCCATCAGCACACTTGACTACAACTATTGTTGGAATGTATTGTGTTTTAAATGGATTTTAGGTTGCAAGGAAATGGGACAAAACCTCACCAAAACAATGAATTATTTTTTAGGGTATCTCACTTAATCGTAGTGTAAGGGCCGTTTTGGGCTTCAAAGGAGATGAAAAAGAGTGGAAGAGGCCTGATAATGATAAGAAGTCAGATTTGGAACGTGGGAACCTTGAAAGGGTGCTTTTAGACCTGCAAAACAAGGAAATGAGGTTAGAGGTGGAGCTAGCGGGGATCGGCGACCACACTCTTATGCTCAAGTTAGCTACTTGAATTTTTTTAGGTGATGAGAGCTTGCAAGCACTCTAAAAAATGGTGGTTGGAGGTTGAAGAAGACTTTACCTTTTTTTTGTGTGCGTATTTGTGATAAGTATTAGAAAAGATGAATATGAGAGAGTATGTGAGAGATAGATCATTTTTTGCCTTTATATAGTATAACCTGGGTACCTTGCCACGTGACATATTTTTAGTGGCAATTCTTTGGTTTTTTCTGAAATTCTCACATCCTTTTATCATCATGACGGTTTTTTTGAGCCGTTAGGAGCATGCTTGGAGGGCAAGGAGGCGGTTTTTGGTGGATTTTGTTGTTTTGTGCATGTGGCATACGCTGCAAGTGGTCCAGGGCGCCTTTGCATAATTTGTTTAGGCTGTGGCAAGCGTGATAGGGACCAATATCCCTTATGTGCCACTTTTTGGCATTTTGCAGGTATGTCAGCCAGTTGTTTCCTCTTTCCAACAAAATATTCTTTATTTAATTTCCTCAAATCAAATTTTCCTTTTGTCTGGTAGAGATTTTCTATTCAACACCTCAATCTTGTTATGGCGTACCTCATGTACCAGATTAATTGGCCAGTATATCTGGTATGGGTTGGGTACCCTCCGAGGATAACTTATAGTCACATAACCTTTGCATTGACACGTGGTGCTTCATTTTCATTATTCTATTTATTCCCAAACATATTGTTAGGAATTTAGATCTATTAGAAATAGATATAGGTAATTAAAAACTAAAAATTAACAACTTAATTTTTTCCGGAAGTAATGTTCACTGTTACTGTTCACTGCGACTGTTCATGACTACTATTCACCGTGACTGTCACTGTTACTGTTCACGAATAATGTTCATCCGCATAAAAAATTAATTTTAAAAAACATCATAAAATGCAGAAAATAAATGACACAGAGATTTTTACGTGGTTCGGATTAACCAATCCTACATCCACTAGGCTACGTCCAGATGAAAAGCTATTCACTAAGTTGAGATGTCACAACTTATGGATTTACCAAACTTAAGACTCTCATTTACGGTTTATCACCGTACAGTTTACTCAACCTTAAATTGAATCTGCTTCTCTTGAATAATTGCTACCACTCTTGATCCACGATCCTCAAGGCACTTGGTAAAGTGATCAATAGTAATTCTTCAATTCTTCAATGTCTAGTGATCCAAGATCCACATATACTCTCCGCAGAGATGAACAGAAGATAAGAAAACAAATCAACACAATATGATGCGCCAAATCCTGATTCTCTGGGGAAGAGGTCGAATTTTGCTTCTCTGCTTTATGCTCTGTGTTGTGTGATCTTCAATTGTAAAATACCTCTCTTTATATAGGTACTAGGGTTTCACCAAAATAGCAAGTCTTAAAAGACTTGATTCTTTCCAAATAAGAGCTTCTTTCCTCTTATAATTTCATGAATCTGAATAGGAATAAATCCGATCTTCTTGCCTTGCTTGTCTCCCAAGAAATATGTAGAGCATTTAATGAACTTCCTGTTTGAACCAACTTCTTGCTCTAAATAGATCTCATGCGTCAATTATAAAATCTCACCATTAATTAACTTGCTAAATTAGACATCTAATTAAATTAGAAAATAAATATTCCTAATAAATTAGAATCTCACTAAATTAGGGAATTAATAAATTAATCCCTATTACAAGATATGCAATAAATAAATTTTCAATTTAACTATACTTGCCATAAAATGCCAGCTTTATAAATATTGGACTTAACACATATTGTATGAACAAATATGCTACAGCTATTGGTGTTGGATCTTATGTTATCAAGGTGGCAGTAGAGGACTTGGCTGTGAACCTGGGCTGCCTCAGTCATCGCGAGGAAATAAGTGAAGAAAGCGAGACTTCTAGCAAACTGATAGCCAGGTAACAATATTATCCTTGGTGCGCATGCAAATCTGGGTACATATACTATTGACGATTAGCATAATAAGCATTCACTGCCATTGATAAAACTTATGGTGTTTGTGTTTCTTCTCCCATCCTCTTCTCTCAAGGTTGTCCTGCAACTGCTTTTTGGGTGTTAAAAATATGTATCAAATGTTGAAAAACTTGGTATAATGGTGGTTTAAATCAAATATCGGGCGCTCTACCATTTTATCTTATTTAAACTTCATTTTTGGACTTTTATCAGCTGGTGATTTGGACCATTAGTTGGCAACACACGTAAACTGAAGAAACTTTGAAGCATAAAACTTGCTTGAATTGAAGAAGTGTGAGAAGTGCGCACAAGCGGAAACTTGATATTGGTATAAGGCTGAGAAAGGCACGCAAGTTATTTGCCGGAACTTGTATTAGCTAAAGTTGTTCTTTACTCCTACAATTGATTGATTTATTCTATCAAAAATCCCAAGTCATCATTATAGGTTTTGCTTAATTTCCTAATGGCATATATTGTTGTATATAGCAAGTGACTATAAAATTATCATGTTTTAAAGATTTTAACTATAGTATATACACAAAATTATTATGTTTTATAAGAATAAAATGCGCAAAAAATTGGAGATTGTGCCCGTTTTAATCCCGATCCATTTGTAAGCTCTTGGGGATACCCTCGAGCTATCTCCAAATATGAATTTTCAGATATGGGGTGGATTTGAGGATTGTTTTTAATTTGGGGAGGGGGACCTCACCCCGAGCTCGCCCCATTGCCATCCTAGAAATATAAGATGTTTTTTTTTTTGATAAATTCATTATTTTTTAATTAAATTTTAAAATTGTCATTATATAGAGTCAAATTCAAACAAGTTGAGAATGTGATGATAACTGAATACACCTGTTGCTCCAATGATAAGAATGTAATTTGCATTCAAAAGTGAAAAATATTTATCTATAAAATAAATAAATGATATTGATTAAAAAAATATTATTTAATTAGTTATTATTTCCTTGTGCTAGAGTGTGGATATGAGTCTTAATATCACTAAATGCAAGTTGCTTGATTGGGAGGGCTCGAAGGATGCAGTAGCTGAAAGACGTTGGTCTTCAAGTGATCACAAAAGCACTTGTTCATCTTATTACTATTGGACCAAATCACATGAAAATTTCGGCAAATGTAGCAAAAAACATGAGAAGTATTTATGGTAGATTACACCTTATATGACATATATTGAAGTTGTTGGTAGTGTCGTCGCGTGGCCTACTGATTGGGTTGTTATAGACCCTACAAATTGACTTTGTGTCATTCAAATATAGTTGAAGTTGAAATAGTATTTTTTTATTTTGTATAATCTTTGCCTTTGTGATATATGACACATTGTGTTTTATAGTCAACCATCATTTTTATTTGTACTGGATATCAATCTTTAAATTATGATTTTCATACTTCATACATTATCATTTTGATAAAAAAATTTTATATGTATGGTATAGTTTATTCATCTGGAGTATCGGTTCAGAAAAAAATTGTATTTCTATAAAAAATAATATTCTCTAATCTTAATAATTGTTCGATGCTATTTAATGATTGCGATAACAATTATTCTCCAATAGTTTAATGCCACAAGTCACTACTTTGCAACATCTTAAGAATGCTACAAATCATCCAAAATTGTAGCATTTTTGTTATGCAATTTGCTAATATGTTAGAACTTTTATATCTCTGTTTTTCCAACTAGCTCTAACGATTTCAATGTCACCTACACCACATAAACTTCCGACAACATCTGAAATATTATGGAAAAATAACATAAACATGTTAGAACATAAGAATCAATAATTTCTAATATACACTTAAAGATTAACAAACATTAATAATTAAAAAAATACCTAAGAGAATAGTGTTATCATTCACACGTATATCAATAAAATTCGGAGATATGAATTGAAATCCATTGATCGGAATCTTAACAGTTCTTTCTTCTAACCTCTTAAGCGAAGTTATAACCAAGAAAATAATTTTATACTAATTTGAAAGTGGTTTGTACTCGCCTGTAGTTGAAACAACTTTTAAATTCTTGACACTATACAAAGAACCCTCACTCAACATGTGCCTAAACCTTATCACTAAAATTTTCCTGATTATTGCATGCATTAGATTTCCTACGAAAAAAAATACTACATTAAGTGTAAATCAATTGGGAAAAAAATTAGAGAAAACAATGGGAGAGTGGATTTTTTTATACAACATTTTCATCAATAAAAATCATGTTCACACTAATCAGTTCTTCATTCTTCTTGGTATTAATAGACTCCCACATCCTACAAAGTCTAACCCTTATTATCCAACTATCTTTATCATTGTTCAACTCATGAAAGAAACAGTACTCCATGAAGCACATAATACTATAAATTCAAGTAAGTCAAAAAATAAAAGTACAAGAATATTTTTAAAGAAGATGTTGGTTAAATAATAAAAAAATCTCAAACATAACAAATTTTAAATATTTAATGTTTATAGAGTTTGAAGAAGTTAAAAAACACTAAACAAAAGGTTGCATAATTAAATATGAGTTATGACATTAAAATTAGGCCCTAGTGGCATTGGTGAGGGAAGATGAAGGAACATTCCTTCCTCTATTAATTGATGTATTTTAAGCCACTAAAGTTTAGTTGTTGGCTTAATAAAATAAATGAATGTTTCAAGACTTATAATTAATTATTATTAATGGTTACGGATTGTTGATTTTAAATAGAAAGAAAAAGAGACATGTAATCTTTTGTAATCTAATAATTATTTTCTATTTTTAATAATTTGTAATGTAATTATTTTTTAATCTCAACCAATATATTAGATAATAGAGAATATAAAAAGATGAGAAATAATGATATCACAAATATTAAATACTTAATGTTTATAGAATTTGAAGATGTCAAAAGGCACTAAACAAAAGGTTGCATAATTAAATATGGGATTATGGAATTAAAATTAGGCTCTAATGACATTGTTGAGGGAAGATGAAGGAACCTTCCTTCCTATATTAATTAATTGATGTATTTTAAGCCACTAAAATTTAATTGTTAGCATAATAAAATAAATGAATGTTTCAAGACTTATAATTAATTATTAGTAATGGCTACATATTATTGAATTTAAATAGAAAGAATAAGAGACATGTAATCTTCTGTAATCTAATAAATATTTTCTATTTTTAATATTTTGTAATATAATTATTTTTTAATCTCAACCAATATATTAGATAATAGAGAATATAAGAATATGAGAAATAGTGATATCACATCATCTCTTATAGTCCTAACTTTATATATATATAGATACAGATTGTTTACTTCCAAGTAATTGATCTTACTTTTTTATATCATATCCATCAACATCAATTTGTTTATATTAAACTCAACAATCTAAATATGTGGATATTGCTGAAATGTGACAAATCATCTGCATATTATGGTTTTCAGTATCTTTGATAAAGTCAACTCCTCAGTCATTTGCAAATTACCATTTTCAATATCTTTTACTAAGTCATGTCATTGAGAAGTTAATTACAAGGCTGGCAGCCCACTTGAGTTGGGATTTTATATGTATAGCATGAGTTGCATATCTTTATCTGCAAAAATAGCAGTAATTTTCTTGCGTGTTACCGACATTGGTAATAACGATAGTGCTTCATTTGCACTTCTTTGTCTTACGCTGTTGTCAGGCATTTTGCAGTTTGAAACCATTAAACTTAGTTTCTCCCAACCTGCCCTTGGTCCAGGCTGCAAAGAAGGTGTGAAGGAAGCACTTCTTCAGTTCAAACAAAACCTTACAGACCTTTCACGTCGGCTATTGTCTTGGGTTGGAGACGATTGTTGCAGCTGGAGAGGAGTAAGCTGCAACAACAGAACGGCAAGTGCCATCATGCTCAATCTCAACAATACATTTTGAACTCAAGTGGACAACCAAATAAAACTACTTAAAAATCATTCAGCCATCCTCTCGAGGGCTTTTGATCTTAGAATACAAATATACATACATAAATACATATATATAAGGAAAATAATAATAAAAAAATATAAGAAAAATATCTTACTATTAATTTTTTTATTCACGTCAAAATTTATATTTATTTTTAGTATTTTAATTTCAGTTGATCTGATTTGTTCAATTTATAATAGATATCAATAATAGTGTATTTGAAAATAAGGACAATATTATAAAATTATGATGCAAGAGAGATAAGTATTGGATAGTACGAAAATAATATAAAGATGTGATATATACTGATTTAAGTATAGGGAAACTGACAATATCTCTAAGTTTAATTAGACGGATACCTACAAACTCAAATTCCAGGAAACATCAATTATGTACAAAACTTGGATTATAAAATGCCTTAATTGCTCTACTTTCAGCGACAACCAAATAAACAGCCCAACCTCGCTACTGCATCATGTCCGGCACAAAGACAGCCTCTAATTGCAGAACTAATAGACTCAGCAGACACAGGACTGCAGTAAGAGAAAGAACAAAAGTATTCATAAGGATGATTTATCTTTTATCACGTCTGATTAGCTTTAACTAATTCACTGCACTGCAGGTGAAGACTTTGAATGCTTAAAATTAGAACATTTACAATTTCTCATGACATAAAGGCTCACATCATCAGAAAATTTAAAAATCATGGAAAGTTGGGAGGACAATGAATCAAAAATCAATTATAGATTAGGACCGTCACTCCCTTATTAGATTAATGATTTTTAAATAATGAGACAAAAAATTGTACGTTGGTGGCTGGCTGTAACCCATCAAATATTGCTCTGCAAGGTGCAACCCATATCCGTAGAAGCCAGGTATTAGTAAGATAAAAGACAAAATTTGAGTCTTCTGATGATGGAAATATCCACAATTTTTTTTTCCATCATGTAAATTCTTGGTGGAGGACTGATCTGGGGACAAATACAATGCAGAATATAATGCATTCTCTCTCTTGCAGAAAATTCTTTGACTCAACAATTATTTCCAATTTTTACTTCCAAGGATTTGGTCTTACTTCTTTATATTATATCTATCAGCATCAATTTATGTGGACATTTCGGAGAGCCCATATTCATTTGCATTTTATCATTTTCAGTATCTTTCATAAAGTCAAATCCACTTTCATTGGCAAATATTACCATTTGAGAAGACAATTAGAGGGCTGGCAGCCCAGTTGAATCATAGGACTATATATATAGTAGCATGAGTTGCATATCTCTATCTCCAAAAATAGCATTCCGTTGCATACTGCTGACATGGGTAATGAAAATAGTGCTTCCTTTGCACTGCTTTCTCTTCTGCTGTTGTCAGGAATTTTACTCCCACAAACCATTCAACTTAGTTTTTCTCAACCTTCCCTTGGTTCAGGCTGCAAAGAAGTTGAGAGGGAAGCACTACTCCAGTTCAAACAAAACCTTACAGACCCTTCAGGTCGGCTCTTGTCTTGGGTTGGAGAAGATTGTTGTAGCTGGAGAGGAGTAGGCTGCAACAACAGAACTGGAAGCATCATCATGCTTAATCTCAACAACCCATTTCGAGACAGTTTTGACTCATACGAAGATGATGCAGTTCATGAATTGAGGGGTGAGATTAGTCCTTCTCTGCTTCAATTGAAAGATTTGGAATACTTAGACTTGAGCCTGAATAATTTTAAAGGTGTCCAACTTCCAGAATTCATTGGATCACTAAAGGAACTGAGATATCTCAATTTATCTGGCTCATTTTTCAGTGGGATTATTCCTCAAAGTCTTGGAAACCTCTCAAATTTGCTTTACCTTGATCTCAATAACTTTCTTGATCAATCAAATCAAATAGGCCGTGGATGGTTTTCTGGTCTTTCTTCCTTGAAATACCTTAACTTGGGAGGGGTAGATCTTAGCAACACTGCAGCATATTGGCTAGAAATTTTTAGTAAGCTGCCTTCTATTGTTGAGTTGCACTTGCCCAATTGTAATCTTCCCATTCTACCTATCCATTTTCCATCTCTAAACTTCACAGCCCTTAAAGTGCTTGACCTCTCCAACAATGGTGTCAACTCCACGATACCTCACTGGTTGTTCAACATCACTAACCTTTTAAGTCTTGATCTCAACTCCAACGATCTTCAAGGCGACATCCCAGATGGATTTGCCAGCTTGAATTCTCTCCAACTGCTTGATTTGTCTGGAAATTCATTCCTTGAAGGCCAGCTATCCAGAAATTTGGGAACTCTACGCAATTTGCAAACATTGAAGCTTTCCTTAAACCAATTCAGAGGTGAGGTGAGTGATTTTATTGATGGTTTATCTGAATGTATTAATAGCAGCTCATTAGCGAGACTAGAGTTAGGATACAATCAACTAACTGGTAATCTTCCCATTTCTTTAGGATATCTTAAGAATTTACGATACCTTGAACTTTGGTACAACTCTTTTCTAGGTTCAATTCCACCATCAATTGGAAACTTGACCTTTCTGGAGGAATTGTACCTCACAAGTAATCAAATGAATGGGAAATTCCCAGAAAGCTTTGGGCAGCTCTCAGCAATCAGAGTGTTAGAGCTTTCTGATAACCAATGGGAAGGGTTCATAACTGAAGCTCATCTTAGGAACCTCACAAGCCTAGAAGAACTATCTTTAATTAAAACGTCAAACAGTTCTTTGTCTTTCAACATTAGTTTTGATTGGATTCCCCCTTTTAAACTCCAATACCTTGTCATTAGATACTACCAATTGGGTCCAAAATTTCCAACATGGCTTCGAAATCAAACTGAACTAACAACTTTGGTCCTTAACGGTGCCAGTATTTCTGACACCCTACCGAGTTGGTTCTGGCAATTAAACCTGACCCTAGATGAGCTAGATGTTGGTGGTAATCATTTGAGTGGAAGAATTCCAAATACCTTGGTCTTTCGGTTTCCAGGCTCTGTTGATTTGAGTTCAAACAGATTCGAGGGTCCTCTCCCTCTCTGGTCATCCAATCTGACGAAGCTGTACTTGAGGGACAATTTGTTTTCTGGGTCAATTCCTAACGACTTAGGCCAAAAAATGCCATTCCTAACAGACTTAGATATCTCTTTTAACGCTCTAAATGGTAGCATTCCCTAGTCCGTAGGCAATCTAAAGCAATTACTAACATTGGTCATTTCTAACAATAATTTGTCCGGTGGGATTCCTCAATTTTTAAAGAACATATCTTCCCTGTATATTCTAGATATGACAAAGAATAATTTTTCCGGTGAAATTCCGGAATCAATAGGTTCTCTTTTTACGATCAGGTTCTTAGTACTTTCTAACAATTATCTTTCTGGAGAAATTCCTCCTTCACTGAAAAATTGCTCACTGATGGATAGTCTTGATCTTGGTGAGAATCAACTCTCTGGCAGCATTCCAGCTTGGATAGGAGAAAGCATGCCATCATTGTCAATTTTACGTCTGTGATCCAACCACTTCAATGGAACCATTCCTTCTGTGGAATCAAGTTAGTTATACTCGGTTATATTAGCTAAGCTGGAAAGCTGAGTCAGCATGGGTGGGTCCCCAGGTGGTTTAGTTAGTCATTATAACCAGTTGTAAACTGCTAGCTTTATAAGCTTCAGTGAGAGAGAGGGCTGATCAGTTAGTAAGCGAGATAGTTTGTGAGCTGAGAAAGATTCTCTGTGTGAGTTTAGTTTCTTGCTATGAGTGGATTCCATTGTAATCTTGATATCTCCTAATAAAGCTTTAGCTCTACTGTTCCTGATCGTGGATGTAAGTACTCATAGTACTGAACCACGTTAACCTCTGTTTTGTGTCTCTTGTTTAAGTATTGCTTTCTTGTTCTTGGTTACTTAATTGTATCCTTTGGTTCGTTTCTTTGGGTTCTTGCTTGTTTGTAAAACTGATTAATTGCTTCAGTTGGGTTACGAATTTGGTCTGTTACACAACAAACTGGTATCAGAGCTTGGTCATCTATCAAGCTCTTTGAAATCCTCTAATGGCATCTACAAGATTCGATCTGGAGAAGTTCAATGGGGACAATGACTTCTATCTGTGGACTCTCAAAATGAGGGCTATCTTGATTCAACAAGGATTGGATGCTGCTCTTGAAGATGATGATGATTCAAAGGCCAAGAAAGGGAAGGAAGAAGGATCATCAAGCTCTGGCAGAGACATGAAGACTATCAACAACAAAGCTCATAGCACTATCATCCTACATCTCTTGGATGAAGTGCTAAGAGAGGTGTCTAAAGAAAAGACTGCTTCTGGTCTATGGGAGAAACTAAAAGAATTATTTTTAAAGAAATCTCTAGCCAAAAGGCTGTACATGAAGAGAAAGCTATACACATTTTCAATGAAGGATGGAACAACTTTGAAAGATCATGTGATGAATTTAATAAGCTAATCCTAGACCTTGAAAATGTGAATATAGTTCTTGAGGATGAAGATAGAGCCCTAATCCTATTAAGCTCACTCCCAGACTCTTACGAGCATTTTATTGACACATTGCTTTATGGAAGACAAACACTTACATTAAAAGATGTGAAGAATGCCCTGGAATCAAAGGACTTGAAGAGGAGAATAGATGGGAAGGATCAAAACCCTGTAGAAAGCTTAGTTGTAAAAGCAAAACCAAATAAGAAATTCTACAAAGACAAGAAGAATAGCAACCAGAAAGATAAACCAGACAAGAAGAAAAAGAAGAAGAGAAAATGTTACTTTTGCCAAAAATAAGGTCATTACAGCAAGGATTGTTTTGAGAAGAAGAAGCTTGAGAAATTACAAAAGGAATCTGATGGAAAGACTGCTGTAGCCTCTGAAGATAAAAGGATGTCAGATGATGCAGATGTCCTCATTGCTACAGAAAAGCAATCTTCAGGTGAGTGGATTCTTGACTCAGGTTGCTCCTTCGATATGTGTCCAAATATAGATTTCTTTAAGACTTTTGAAAGCATCGATGGTGGAAAAGTCTTGCTTAGGAATAATCTTGCCTGTAAAGTAGCTGGAATTGGCACCATTAGTATTAGGATGTTTGATGGCATTGAAAGGGATTTAAAGCAGGTCAGATATGTTCCAGAATTAAAAAGAAATCTAATATCTTTAGGAGTAATGGATCAGGGAGGCTGTAGTATAAGAGCAGAGAATGGTAACCTTCAAATTGAGGAAAATGGTCTGATCATTATGAAAGGTATAAGGAGAAATGGTTTATATGTACTTGCTGGCTCAACAACCATGCCAGCAATCACAGCTAGTGTAAGCAGTGATAAAACCAAACTGTGGCACATGAGGCTAGCACACATGAGTGAAAGGGGGTTGAGAGAATTAAGTAAGCAAGGGCTGTTAAGAAATGATCAAATCACCTCACTACAATTTTGTGAAAAATATGTGTTTGGTAAAGCCACAAGGCAAAAGTTCAACTCTGGTAGACATGAAACAAAACAGACCTTAGACTATGTTCACTCAAACCTTTGGGGTCCATCCCAAGCTCCATCTCATGGAGGAGCTAAGTACTTCATCACATTTATAGATGATTACTCTAGAAGAGTGTGGGTCTATATGCTGAAGCATAAGAGTGAAGCTTTTGAAAAGTTTAAAGAGTGGACTGCACTTATGGAAACCCAAATAGAAAAGAAGCTTAAAAGGCTGAGGACTGATAATGGTCTGGAATTTTGCAGCAGTGACTTTAAAAATTTTTGTAAATCAAAGGGCATTGCAAGACATAGGACAGTGAGACATACTCCCCAACAAAATGGCTTGGCTGAAAGAATGAATAGGACCTTAATTGAAAAGGTCAGATGCATCCTGTTTAATGCAAATTTGTCAAAGCATTTTTGGGCTGAGGCTGTTAATACAGCTGCATATCTAATAAATAGGAGTTCCTCATCAGCCTTAGATTTTAAAACACCACAAGAAGTATGGCCAGGGAAGCCACCAAATCTTAGTAACCTCAGGGTGTTTGGCTGCCCAGCTTATGCTCATATAAGTTAGGGCAAGCTAGAACCAAGGGCTGTGAAAGGATACTTCATTGGGTATCCTGAAGGCACAAAGGGGTACAAAATCTAGTACATTGATGGCAAGCCATCCAGAACCTTGGTCAGTAGAGATGTAGTGTTTAATGAGGAAGCTATGTTGCAGTAGAAGATTGGAACAGAAGTTGAAATATCTTAACCTCAAAAGAGATCTAAGTTGAAGGTGGAGTCCAGAGACAATTTGGAAGTAAGTAAAGAAATGACTGAGCACCATCAAGAACGTACTACAACATCAGAACTCGATAACTATCAGCTTGTAAGGGATAAAGAAAGGAGGGTAGTGAAACTGCCCAAAAGATATGGGATTGCTGATCTAATATCCTATGCATTGATGGTTGCTGATGAAGTGACTGGAGAAGAACCTGAAAGCTACAAGCAGACTATGAATAGCAGAGATAAGCTAAAATGGCTGAGTGCTATAGAAGAAGAAATGACATCACTCAAAGACACTAACACTTGGGTTCTAGTTCAGAGGCCTGCTGGAAGAAGATTGGTGGGCTGCAAAAGGATCTTTAAACTCAAGGAGGGAGTTGCTGGAAGTAAATCAGTGAGGTATAAAGCCAGGCTTGTGGCAAAGGGGTTCACACAAAAGGAAGGGATAAACTTCAATGAAGTCTTCTCACCTGTTGTTAAACACTCCTCTGTAAGAATTCTATTAGCCATCACAGCTTATTTTGATTTAGAATTGGACTAGATGGATGTGAAGACTGCCTTCTTACATGGAAACTTAGAAAAAGAAATTTTGATGGCTCAGCCAGAGGGCTTTGTTGAGGAAGGAACTGAAGACATGGTTTGCTTGCTCAAGAAAAGCTTGTATGGGTTGAAGCAGTCTCCTCGACAATGGTACTTAAAGTTTGATGAGTTTATGCTGAATCATAACTTCAGTAGAAGTGAATATGATAATTGTGTTTACTTCAGGAAGCTAAACTCAGGTGATCAAATCAGTCTACTCCTCTATGTTGATGACATGCTTATAGCATGTAAACATAGAGCAGAAGTTGAGAAGCTCAAGACTGAGCTAATGGCAATGTTTGAAATGAAGGATTTGGGTCCTGCTGCTAAGATACTGGGAATGCAAATTAAAAGGGACAGACAAGCCAAGACTCTATTTCTCACACAATCTGGATATTTGAAAAGGGTTGTCAGTAGATTTGGGATGGTAAACTCAAAGATTGTCACTACCCCAGTAGCAACACACTTCAAGCTTTCTAAACAGCAGGAACCAGAAGAAGAAGCAGACATTGATCACATGAGGAGAATTCCCTACTCCAGTGCAGTTGGCAACATTATGTATGTTATGGTCTGCACCAGACCAGATGTTGCCTATGGGATTGGTCTTGTCAGCAGGTTCATGGGGAATCCAGGCAAGGAACATTGGGAAGCTGTTAAATGGCTGCTGAGGTATCTTAAAGGCACTGAAGAGTATGAAGTAATGTTTGGACAAGTCAGTAGTGCTTCTAGCCAAGTTGTGGGATATGTTGATTCTGACTTTGCAGGAGATTTAGACAGGAGAAGGTCAATCACTGGTCTTGTGTTTACTCTTTGTGGTGGAGCTGTGAGCTGGAAGTCAACGTTACAATCAGTAGTAGCTCTCTCAACAACAGAGGCAGAGTATATTGCTTTAACAGAGGTTGTGAAAGAAGCATTATGGCTGAAGGGGTATCAGTCACTGTCAATTGTGAAAGCTCAAGTACTATACAGTTGAGCAAAAATCCCAAGTACCATGAAAGAACAAAACATGTGGATGTAAGGATGCACTTTATCAGGGAAGAAATTCGAAATGGTATGATTAATGTCATTAAAATTCCTACTGAAGTAAATCCAGCAAACATGCTAACAAAACCTTTGCCAACAGTTAAGTTCAGGAAATCCTTGGACTTGATTGGGGTTAATAACTTGTAAAACAAGTAATCTGGTGATGGAGTAGTGATGAGTAAAGCTATGTCCGAGTTAACTAAGGTGGAGATTTGTGGAATCAAGTTAGTTATACTCGGTTATATTAGCTGAGTTGGAAAGCTGAGTCAGCATGGGTGGGTCCCCAGGTGGTTTAGTTAGTTGTTATAACCAGTTGTAAACTGCTAGCTTTATAAGCTTCAGTGAGATAGAGGGTTGATCAGTTAGTAAGCGAGATAGTTTGTGAGCTGAGAAAGATTCTCTGTGTGAGTTTAGTTTCTTGCTCTGAGTGGATTCCATTGTAATCTTGATATCTCCTAATAAAGCTTTAGCTCTACTGTTCCTGATCATGGATGTAAATACTCATAGTACTGAACCACGTTAACCTCTGTTTTGTGTCTCTTGTTTAAGTTTTGCTTTCTTGTTCTTGGTTACTTAACTGTATCCTCTGGTTCGTTTCTTTGGGTTTTGCTTGTTTGTAAAACTAATTAATTGCTTCAGCTGGGTTACGAATTTGGTCTGTTACATAGCACCTTCTGAATTTTGCAAGCTTTTTGCTCTTCACATATTGGACCTGTCGCATAATAACCTCTCGGGACCCATTCCTCAATGTGTAAGAGACTTCAGTGCTATAAAAGTTAAACCACCCGATACAGAAATATACCAGGGAAGTTTGCAAGTGGCTATAAAAGGAACTCAATGTGTATATCAACAAACACTTTACCTGGTAAACCTCATGGATCTTTCAAGGAACAATTTATCAGGAGAGATGCCGGTAGAGCTTACAAGCCTTCTTCATTTGGGAACCTTGAACTTGTTAGGGAATCAATTGGTAGGAAAAATACCAACACAGATAGGAAAATTGGAATGGTTGGAATCTTTAGATCTATCCAGAAACAAGCTTTCTGGTTCTATTCCTCCAAGCATGGTTTCAATTAGATTCTTGAGTTTCTTGAACCTATCATTCAACAACTTGTCCGGAGAAATACCAACTGCCAACCAATTTCAAACCCTTATTAATCCATCAATTTATGAGGGTAATCTAGCACTTTGTGGTGTTCCATTACCAAAAATGTGCTCTAAAATTGATGGAACGCCGCAGATTCCTGATGCAGATGAAGATAAGGAAGATAAAAACGGGCATGACAAGCTATGGCTCTTTGTTAGCGTGGGCCTAGGTTTCATCATGGGATTTTGGGGAGTTTGTGGCACTTTGATCATCAAGAAGTCTTGGAGATACGCTTATTTTCAGTTTTTTGACAAAATAAAGGATCAACTTCTCACATTTTTGGCATTAAGTGTTGTTCGTCTGAAGAGGAAAATGTCGGAGAAGAATGGAGCTGGGGAAACCTGATCTGAAGTTACCAAATATGTGCAAAGATGAGTAATTGCTTTTATTCAGCAATGTTTAGAACTTCAAGGCTTAGAAGTATTAGTAAATTTGTCGTAATATTGCAAGTGTTTTGTGATAAAGATAAACTTTTCGTAATGCTTCAATCCTTCTGTGAAAAAAATAAACTTATAATACTGTGTAAGTTTCTAACTACAAGAATATTAATTTTGTTATCTGATGATCTTCAATATGTATACTTTCATTTGATATCAACCTTTCCTTTATTCTCAATCATATAATAAATATGATGTAGGAAGTATAATGTCACAAAAGCTTCTTTTAAAAAGATTTCAAATAAGCATTATGTTTCCAATAAAGAGGTAAATACATATTCCTAATTTGAGTTTTATATCTAATGATATGGTTAAAATTGTGCAAGAAGCTCAAGTTGAAGAGACACCAATTGTTCGTGAAGATGATATAATTGAAATGATTTTTCCAATTTGAGTTAAAGGCTCAAGAATTATTCTTGAAGATAATTTCCCCAAGGTAATTGATATGTTTATGCCTATATACATTGAACAAAAGAAAGTTGTTCTTGATGAAAAAGCAACTGAAAAGGTTGAAATTTAATGGTGTTAAGTCAATTATTTATAGAGTTGACATCTGATGGCAAGTCTAGTTAAATTGAAATTCTAGTTATTACATATCTTGTAATAGGGATTAATTTATTAATTCCCTAATTTAGTGAGATTCTAATTTATTAGGGATATTTGTTTCCTAATTTAGTTAGATGTATGATTTAGAAAGTCTATTAATGATGGGATTCTATAATTGGCGCATGAAATCTATTTAGAGCAAGAAGTTAGTTTAAACGGAAAGTTCATTAAATGCTCTAGATATTTCTTGGGAGACAAGTAAGACAAGAAGATCAGATTTATTCCTATTCAGATTCATGGGAATTATAAGAGAAAATAAACCCTTATTTGGAAGAAATAAACTCTTATTTGGAAAAAATTTAAGTCTTTTAAAACTTCCTATTTTCGTGAAACCCTAATACCTATATAAAGAGAGGTATTTCATAATTGAAGGCACGCGCAACATAGAGTATAAAGTAGAGAAGCAAAATTCGGCCTCCTCCTTAGAGAATCCAGATTTGGCGTATAATGTTGTGTTGATTTATTTATTTATCTTCTTTTCATCTCTATGGAGAGTCTATGTGGATCTTGAATCACTAGACATTGAAGAATTGTTATTGATCACTTTGCGAAGTGCCTTGAGGATCGTGGATCAAGAGGTGTAGCAATTATTCAAGAGAAGCAGATTCAGTCTAATGTTAAGTAAATTGTATGGTGATAAACTGTAAGTGGGAGTCTTAAGTTTGGTAAATCCATAGGTTGTAACATGTCAACTTGATGAATTATTTTTCATCTGGGCGTGGTCTCGGGGATGTAGGAATGATTAATCCAAACCACGTAAAAATCTTCGTGTCATTTATTTTCTACAATTTATTGTGTTTTTGAAAAATTAATATATTTTTTATGTGGATGAACAGTAACAGTGACCAGTATTTCCAAAAATTAATTAAGTTATTAATTTTTTATTTTTGTTAAATTCCTTTCAATTGGTATCAGAGCGGGACACTAAATGTTTATTGGTGAGATTCTTGGAACCTATATTTATTTTGTAGATATGAGTTTGCAAAGAGAGGGAGGCTCTTTGGCTCATCCACCTGTACTAGATGGGACAGATTATGCTTATTGGAAGCAAATGATGGAAATTTATTTGACAACTATTGATAAAAGAGTTTGGCAATGCGTACTCACAAGATATACTCCACCTATCAAAATTGATGAAGATGGTGTAGAATCTCCCAAGCCAGTTAGAGAATGTACTAATGATGAGCTTGATGCATCTGGATATAATGCAAAAAGACTTAATGTCACTGTTAATGGAGTTGATGTGTTTCAACACTAACGAATTTCTACATGCAAGACATCTAAAGCTGCTTGGGATATACTCTGAAGCACTTTTAAAGGCGACAATACGGTTGAAACAGAGGCTCCCGTCACCAAATCAAGTGAAGATGATGATCCATATTTGTACGTGGATAATTCACTTGCACTCATTGCAAAGAATTTCAAGAAGATGATGAAAAAGAAGAACTTTAACAAACTAAAGAAGACTTCTACATCAGTGGCTCTTACGGCTCAAAAAGGTTCTTCTAACTCTAATTCAAAATTGTTTGATTTTAATAAACTTGAGGGTATTCGATGTAGAGAATATAGAGGCATAGGGCACATACAAACACAACCTTGTTGGAGGACTTGTTGTCCATAATGATGGCAGTAAACATGAATCCAACATCATAGATGCATCCACATTTAAAACTTCGCACTTAGCTCCTTGTAAAGAAGACACTGATTCCCGTCTTGACACAACTGTGCAACATGTTAACAAGAATAATGATTCAGATAGCAATGTCAGTGACATTAATATAAATTACAAGAAATGTTTTTCATGAAAGTGAGGTAATTCATTACAGCCTTTACTTACTGACAGAGATGACAATTACTTGCGGTGACCACAGAATTATAGAACACCAAAAAGTCACTCAAAATGATGAATTCTGAAACTCAAAAGTTAGATCAATTAACAAGTCCGGCTCAGATCATCACGGTCTTGGATATCAAAATGGTAAAAACTCACATTCTCAAGGTGTGTTTGTTAAAGCTTCTCAAGTTACAGCTTCTCCACCAATAGTTAAAGTTTCATATTTTCAAAAAGGAAAAGGTATTGCACATTCTTCATCAGTTCATCAAGGTAAGAACAATATGTTTATTCCCACTTGTCATTTTTGTCATGTGAAAGGACATATAAGATCTAATTGCTTCAAACGCATTAAATATATATATAAAAAAGGCTATGTTCTTTAATTATTCTTATGGAAAACCTAAGATGTCGACGAGACAAGTGAAAATAAACCTAGAACTACTTGGATGAGGAAGACTAATTATAAACCTTATGTTTCCTTTATTTCCTTGAGAACTTGCATTACTGACTTTTAGTACTTTGATAGTGGTTGTTCTAGACACATGACAAGTGATAGAAGTGCCCTGATCAATTATCAAAAAGTTGATCTAGAAAATGTAACTTTTACTGATGGCATGAAAGGTCGAGTGCTTGAAAAGGGAACTTTGAATGTGGAAGGTTTTCCAAAACTTGACAATGTTCTGCATGTGGAGGATCTCAAAGCAAATCTACTCAGCATTAGTCAAATTTGTGATCAAAACTTGTTTGTCAACTTTGACATGAATAAATGTCATGTTCTTAATGTTGATGGAAATTACATTTTGGAAGGACATCGATCATCCGATCATTGTTACAAATGGACTAGCTTAATTATTTGTCATAAGACTCTTGATGACAAAGAATTATGGCATCAAAAGTTGGGTCACTTGAACTACAGATTACTGACTAGAATTGCAAAAATAGATGCTGTAAAAGGAGTTCCAATGCTTAAAAACAAACAACCTGGAATATGTAGTTCATGTCAATCTAGAAAACAACAAAGGGCGTCGCATAAAGCCATTCAAGATAGAGCAACATCAAAGGTGCTACAACTACTTTATATAGACCTTATGGGACCAATGCAAGTTGAAAGTTTAGATGGAAAAAGGTACTCATTTATGTGTATAGATGATTTCTCTCGGTATATATGGGTTGACTTTATTAAAGAAAAATCAGATACATTTTATGTATTCAAAAAACTATATGAGAAGGTTAAAAATGAATAAAATTGCAATATTGTCAGAATTAGAAGTGATCATGGAAGAGAATTTGAAAACTCCAGTTTTAAAGAATATTGTAATTTACATGAAATTTCACATGAGTTGTCCTCACCTATTCCTCCATTACAAAATGGTGTTGTAGAAAAGAAAAATAGGACCTTGCAGGAAATGGCACGAGTGATGTTAAACTCAAAGAAACTTTCAAAGAGATTATGGGCTAAAGCACTTAATACTGCTTGCTACATCATTAATCGTGTTTACCTTCATCTAGGTACTAAGAAAACTCCTTATATGGAAAGGTAAAAAAATTTAATCGAGGTTACTTTCATATTTTTTGGAGTATGTGCTTTATATTGAATGATCGCGAACATCTTGGTAAATTTGATTCAAAAAGTGATGAGGGTGTTTTTCTTAGTTATTCCAATAATAGCAAAACATTCCGTGTTTATAATATGAGAACTCAAAATATTGTTGAATCTACAAATGTGGTTTTTGGTGATTATCAAGATTTTGTAGATTACTCAATTAAGGAAAAGATAACCAATCTTTTAGAAACACCAAATATTGTTACAGCTACTCCTGAAATTTGAGTTATTGAGAAAGGTCAATCTAGTGAACCTTCTTTGAAAGAAAAAAAAACCTGTTGAAGAAGACGCCTCCAAGGAAACACCAGAGAATATGAAAGAGAAAGTTTCAAAACTTCAGGCAACTATAGACCTACAGGACCCAATTAGAAAGGAACCATCATCAAGAGTTAAGAAAAATCACCCATCTGATCTTATTCTAGGTTATCTTGATGAACAAATGGTCACAATGAAAGGGTATGCAAATATAGTAAGATTTACTTGCTTTGTATCTTTTACTGAACCTAAAAATGTTAAGAAAGCTTTAGTTAATAAATTTTGGGTCAAAACTATGCAAGAAGAATTAGAACAATTTGAGCGAAATGATGTATAGATGCTAGTACCTAGACCAATTCACACTAATGCTATAGGAACCAAATGGATTTTTAAGAACAAAACTGATGAATTTGGTAACATGGTGAGAAATAAATCTAGGTTGGTTGCACAAGGCTACATGTAAATTAAAGGTGTTGACTTTGATGAAACCTTTGCACCTATTGTTAGACTCGAATCTATTCGTTTGCTTTTTGCAGTTGCTTGTTTAATAGACTTTAAATTATTTCAAATAGATGTCAAGAGTGCCTTTTTGAATGGCATCTTAAATGAAAAAACTTATGTTGAACAACGTAAAAGTTTTGAAGACCTCCATTTCCCAAACCATGTTTTTAAATTAAAAAAGACTTTGTATGGTTTAAAGCAGGCTCCTCGAGCTTTGTATGAAAGGTAGACTAATGTTTTGCTTGAAAATGGCTATAAGTAAGAGGGAGTAGATAAAACACTACTTATTAAGCAACTTAATCTAGGGATTTTAGTTGTTCAAATCTATGTTGATATAGTGTTTGGTTCTATTTCTTCTGATCATGTGCAAGAATTTGTGAGTCAAATGAAAAAGGAATTTTCGATGAGCATGGTGGGAGAATTGACTTACTTTTTGTGTTTGCAAGTGAAACAAATGGAGAATGAAATTTTTGTTAATCAAAGTATGTCAAGATTTTAGTTAAGAGGTTTGGCTTAGATTCTGTAAAACACATGAGAACCCCTATGAGTAATAATCCAAGTTGACTATTGATGATACGGGTTCTAATGTTGATCCTAGTCTATATAGAAGCATGATTTGTAGCTTACTTTATTTGATTGCAAGTAGATCTGTCATATGTTTCAGTGTTGGTGTATGTGCTATGTACCAAGCAAATGTAATAGAATCACATGTAGTTGCTGTCAAACAAATTATTCGTTTTGTCAGAGGAATAGTTAATTATGGTATTTGGTACACTAATGACAATAATTATAGTCTTGTAGGATTTAATGATGCAGATTGGGCTGGCAATGCTGATGATAGAAAAAGCACCACTGGCGGATGTTTTTATCTTGGAAATAACTTAGTGACGTGGCATAGTAAGAAACATAATTTAATTTCTCTTTTCACGACTGAAGCTAAATATATTGCAGCTGGAAATTGTTGCACCCAATTGCTCTGGATGAAACAAATACTTGCAGATTATGGTATGGTTCAGGATACTTTGACTGTGTTTTGTGATAACACGAGTGCTATCAATATTTCTAGAAAATTATGTTCAACACTTTAGGACTAAGCATATTGATATTCGTCATCACTTCATTAGAGATTTAGTTGAGAGCAAGACCGTGTCCTTAGAATACATTGATACATAAAAACAGCTTGCAGATATTTTCACAAAAGCTTTAGACTCCAAATAATTTGAATATTTAAGGAAATCTTTAGGGGTGTGGTCTGTGTAAGTCAAAATGTTTTTGCATTTAAATTTAAATCATGCATTTGTGCATTAGATATAGGACATGCATTTATGAGTTTTTGTTTAAATCATTGTTTTTGTGTTTTGTTTAAAAAAATGATTAATAATTGACAAGCAGTTTTTCATGTTGTTAAATATTTGAAGGCCTTGAATAAGTTTTGATTAGAGTTATTTAATATTTCTTCAAAAGCATATGAATGACAATTTAGTCTTTACTTTGACTCAAGGTTTTGATATTGGCATGGTCTTTATTGAGAATATTTAACTTAAGTTATAACTGTTTGCCTTGATTCTTATTTTGTCATAAGACCTCTAATATATACAGACACTATGGTCAGAAATAGCTACCTATAACTCTTAAGAGTGAAGCTATTTTTGAGTAATTTGAGTCTGCGTATCATAAATATGACAGAGGACGAACTATCATAAAAGAAGGCTACCTTAAGGAGTAGAGTGAAAGCTTCCGACCGTAGATTTAAAAAAAAAATTGCTATAAAAAAAAGTCCATCACAATTGAAATGATAAAAAAGTAGAGATCAAGATTATAAGGTTAGTTTGACGTAGAGATTATGATGATAAGGTTAAATTGACCAACTCTATGTTTTGTATTTAAGACTTTGACTGTGAAAATTAATGAATTTTTGGGAAAAAAGTTTAGATTGAGTTGTTTCCACCCACATCTTAAATTTCTCTAATCTTTACTTATTTGAGGAAATTATAGTTTGATTTCATGAATTAATGCTTGTTATGAAAAATTCCCAAACATTTTTTTTCAATTTCATTATTAATGCATTTTTTAAAAAAATATATTCATGATGCGTGTGCATTCTCATGTTCTTACATGATGATTTGTTTTTAGATTTTAAGAGTTAGATATTTTTCAGCAAAACTCAAATTTTTATTTTCTAAGTGCAGTGATAAGCTTTTGTCCGTCACAACTGAGTATGTTGCGTTCTTTTGGTCATAACATTGTCTACCGAAATCCAAATTCAGTTCTATAAAATCCAGTGAAAAGTTGATTCAATAAGCTTTCCAACGGCATATAGATCATATTCTGATTCTAGTTTATTCATTCTCAGCTGAATTTCGAATTTCTCTACTCTGCATTGTGTCTGTTTCGTAAAATACCATGCATAGCACTTCGTTTTTGTCATTTTCCTTTATGTTTCTGACTTATTTGCATTGGATTATGTTTCTTTATTCCTCTTCTATGAAATTTATATTTGTGGGTGCTCCAGATTCTTCCCTTTTGCAATCTTTTGGCAAAAGAGGAGAGTAATTTGTTTCAAGTCTTTAATTGCTCAATGCAATGAGTTAGGGGGAGTAGTATTTTCAATTCTAAGGGGAGTTTTTATTTTTGCTCAGAATTTTTAGATTTTAGGATTTCTAGTTCTTAGGGGGAGTTTATCTTTTTATTGCTTTTAATTTTCTGCTTAATGTTGTCTTTCTATTTATTGATCAATAAAATTAGCATTTTATTTTTATTCTTGCCTTGGTTTATTTACATGAACTAACATGCTAATTGCCAATTATTTTGATTAGTTACTTATTGTTGTTTATGCTTGATTCATATTCATATCTTAGCGCCAAGATTCATGGAAGACTTGTGTTGGATTGTTTTTGCCATAACAATGCCAAAGGGGGAGATTGTTAAGTCTATTATTTATAAAGTTGGCATCTTATGGCAAGTCTAATTAAATTGGAATTTATTTATTGCATATCTTGTAATATGGATTAATTTATTAATTCCCTAATTTAGTGAGATTCCAATTTATCAGGGATATTTGTTTTCTAATTTAGTTAGATGTCTAATTTAGAAAGTCTATTAGTGATGAGATTCTATAATTGGCGCATAAGATCTATTTAGAGTAAGAAGTTGATTCAAATAGGAAGTTCATTAAATGCTCTAAATATTTCTTAGGAGACAAGAAAGGCAAGATCATATTTATTCCTATTCAGATTCATGGGAATTATAAGAGGAAAGAAACTCTTATTTAGAAAGAATCTAAGTCTTTTGAGATTTGCTATTTTCATGAAACCGTAGTGCCTATATAAAGAGAGGCATTCCACAATTGAAGGCACGCACAACACAGAGCATAAAGCAGAGAAGCAAAATTCGACTTCCTCCTTAGAGAATCTAGATGTGGCGCATAATGTTGTGTTGATTTATTTATTTATCTTCTTTTCATCTCTATGGAGAGTTTATGTGGATCTTGAATCACTAGATATTGAAGAATTGAAGAATTGTTATTGATCACTTTGCGAAGTGTCTTGAGAATCATGAATCAAAAGGGGTAGCAATTATTCAAGAGAAGCAGATTCAGTCTAAGGTTAAGTAAACTGTATGGTGATAAACTGTAAGTGAGAGTCTTAAGTTTGGTAAATTCATAGGTTATAACATCTCAACTTGGTGAATTACTTTTCATCTGTGCGTGGCCTCGTGGATGTAGGATTGATTAATCTTAACCATGTACAAATCTCCATGTCATTTATTTTCTGCAATTTATTGTGTTTTTGGAAAATTAATATTTTTTATGCGGATGAACAGTAATCATAAACAGTAACCAGTGAACAATATTTCTGAAAATTAATTAAGTTGTTAATTTTTTATTTTTAATTGCCTACATCTATATGCGATAGATTTAAATTCGTTTCAAATGGACAGCAAAGTGAGCAAAATTTGGAAAAACACAAAAGTCAATTGACATGTTTTTTGGAGAAATCTTTAAATTATTGAAGTGTCACTAACAAATTCTAGAAGCAAATGAAGTATGGCTACTTTCGAGTTTCAAAAAAAGTTGATGTAAAGTGCTACACACTCGCACTGCATGATCAATTGTTGTTTCACTATAAATTTCATCCTGCAGACAACTTTTGTTTTTTGTAAACTCGAGGAAGAATTTTTTTTTTTTGAAGAAAAGACTATTGTATGCTATTGATTATATTTTACTTACTAAATAAACTGCTCAGATGATAGCATAACAATCTTTCCCTGGCTTCCCAAGAGCCACAACAAGCATTTGATTCAGTCAACATAAGTGATTCATGTGCTTGGCACATATAGGGACTTAAATGAAGAAGTTGAAAACTTGCTTCATACCAAATTAAATAAAACTGAATAGGGATGTCAATGGATACCGCCCGCTGTGGGTTTGACATTAGTAAACCCGCACCTGCAAAAAATTTCAAATCTGCCCACAACTCGCAGTGGATCTTTTGTGGGTTTTCTCATTTAAAATCATGAATATAAAAAAATACTTTTAATAATACATAAAAACTTAAATTAAATAATTCAAACTGTGATTAATAATAATAGCCTAAAAAATCTACAAAAAAAATTCAATTCTAGATTTTATCAATGGAAATAAGAAATTAAAATTTCAACATTAAAAAATATATATATATTAATCTAACACAAAATATTTCTATTGTAGGCAAATCAACATCACTAATATCAATGATTGCTTCATATTTTAATCAATATACGAGTATTATCAATAATATTAACAAGTAGATTTTATACAATTATCTTTAAAGAAAAACAAACAAAATCAATTAAATTAAAATAAAATATTAGTAATAAAAATTATAAAATTTATACTTAGTAAAAGTTTATTGTATATATGTTGCAGTAAGATAAGTTAGGTTTAGGAATTATAAACTTTAACTTAAATATATTCATGATTAAAATTTTTAATGTAATTTTTGTGGTTAAAATAAAAAATATAAATAATTAAAATAAAGAATACGGGATGGTGGATACCCGCGCTAGTACCCAGCGGATTTTTTCTCAATACCAAACTCACCTGGAACCCACAGTGAATTTAAATTTGAAATACCAAACCCACCTGCAACCAACAAAATTACTCGTAGCGGGCGGGTTTTTGTGGGTGGGTTTGGGCAGGTTTGTAGGTTGGTGGTTATTTTGGCATACCTAAAACTGAAACGCTAAATCCCAAATTGCAACCGTTTTTGCTATGGTTGTTAATTCACAAATAACAGTTATGTATAGTGTAGTGAGCAAACTAATTTAATTCATTTGGATCCATTCAATCCAATTGCATAATTTTAGAGGTCGTTGAAGTTGTCAAATTTTACTCCTAATATGTCATTTGAAAAATTATAATTTATGATATTATGTATTATGGTTTGATCATTTTTGGTGCCGGTAAAATTACCTCGTATACTACATATGGACCTTATTTAGTATTAAGGTGCTATAACTTTTAATTTACAAATATTGTGAGAAAAAACTATAAGTATGAAATAAAAATTAATAATATGTAATAATTATAATTTTTGAATAATAATTTTGATAAAATTATTAAAGATATAGTAAAATTTTCATAACACAATCGTAAAATCAAATTAATTTTGCTTCCAAGTTACAACATCGAATGTTTATCAAATATTTTAGTACTCAATCTCAATTCCAAATAAGACTTTGATTTTTTTAACAAGTTACAGTGAGATCTGAAGTCCAACAAAAAAAAAATTGAGAATTGAATTTTCATATATATAATATTTCAGTTGCAGTTAGTTTTAGATAAGGGTGGCAAAACAAATAAACGAATCGAATTTGAATTGAATTGTTAACAAATTGGGTCAAAATTATACTGATTCGAATTCGATTTGTTTATTAAACGAATATTTAGTTTGATTCATTTAATTCGTTTAGTAGAATTAATAAACAAATCGAACCGAATCTGGATTCATTTATTATGCGTTTATCTTATAATGAATCTATAACAATTTTGGATTCGTTTATTATTCGTTTACAAAATATAATTAATAAATAAAAATTAAGCAAAGTAAATTCTAAAAATTCCAGACATTTAACATCCTACAAAATACAAATAATCCGAACCATATTCTAAAATTAAAATATACAGGTATCCAAACACTGAATTATAAATTCTTAAGTGATTTCTTGAATTCTCTTCATCTTGTCTTTGTCACCCTGAAAACAAGAATCCTACACATAAAAAGTAAATAAAATTAGTTAACAAGATAAATTAAAAATTAAACTTAAATAATTGAAAAAAATTAATTAGTTCTGTCTAGAAAATTAAAATGCAGCAATGGACGTCAAATGCTCATGAACAATCATATGCCACAAAATACAATCTCAGTTCCTTGACATCAAATATGTTTGTCCTGAATCTTGAAAAATGTGTATCGATTTTTATGTATCTTAATTAATACACAGATTTCGCAAAACTAAAATGAAACACAATATCTATTTTTATTTATGAATATGGAAATTAGAGATTGGAATTTTGCAAATGTAAAGAGTTTCGAAGAGGGATTATGGAGCAATTTGAGATATGCAATTAATTATCAAAAAGGGAAAATTGAAAACACCCTAATTATTTTAAAACCAATTGTAAAATGATTCAAAGCACCGGTCGTGCATGCGGATGCCACAAATTATGGGTCAAATCATGTGCAGAAGTAGAACATGCATGCTTGAGAATTTTAGATAACTGCATATTTCAAATGCAAGAGATATAAAAAGGCACATCATTCGATCGACAAAAATAAACGCAAGCTATCCTAGACTAAACATAGCAAAAGATTGAAAGCCTTCTGTATCTAGTCACTCTCTCTGATTAATACAAATGAGACAACAAATTGAATAAGAAATATCAAAATAGAGCAAAAATAAAAATGCAATAAGCTCTACATCCTAATCTGGAACTGATCATTAATTTTTAGAATTTATAATCACAAACAAAAAATAAATAAATAAATCAATAGTTCAAAAATTAAAAAAAAAAAAAAAGGATAGGAGCTTACCGTGAGTTAATTGAAAGCGAGATGGTGGAGACCAAAACGAAATGGTTGCTAGCTAGCTAAGTTGCAGAGAAAACAAAACAAAATTGCTATAGTCGGCTGTAGAGGGCAGATATGAAGGGAAGAGAGGGCTAAGAGAAGGGAAAGAAAGAGTGGGATAGGAAATGATGAAGAACAAAAATTAGGACCGGTTATGCCCTAGATTTTGTTCCACTTATATACTTTGTATTATTACAGTTTTAAATTATTATATTAACCTTCAAGTTTCAAAATTTTTTAGATAAGTTTAAAGATAAAAATATAATTTAATTAAACGAATTTTAAACGAATGAATCGTATTCAATTTGTTTATGACCCACTTATTAAACGAATCCTAACGAATAACGAATCAATGTCTTGAAACCCGGATTCGATTCGTTTAATTAGCAAAACGAATCGAATTAACTCATTTATTAAACGAATTAATTTTTTCAAATCTAAACCTATTTAATTTGTATCGATTTGAATCGAATAAACGAATCTTGACCCACATTGTCACTCCTAGTTTTGGAGAATGTCTTTGTTCAGTAAAAATTGCTCCAAATGTCATAATTATTTATTTTATAAATGTTTATGTTTGAAGTAGCACTGCGTCGAGGACAAAACAAAGTGGGCTAGAAAAAGTGCAAAATATAACGCAAATCACCAATGAACGAAATTAAATTTATCCATGAAATGACTTTAATATATAAATCTTAGATATAAAATTATAAGAATTGCGGAGCTTTTAAAGCTCAATGTTGCCGATTTTACACACTATTGGCAACTCTGTTGACCAATTATGATAGTATATTGTTGGATAATAAAACCCCTTTGATGCAATATAATCTTGATCATCTTTGCTCACGTTATTATAATTTTCTTCTCTCACAGGGATTCCAAGGTGGATATGGATTGAACAATTCTTTGTAAGTGTAATCCTTCTGCTTTGAAAAATGACCCACTGAAATGGAATAAAATGGAAACTGACCCATAATAGGTCAATGCGAAAAATAGTGCATCCACACTTGAATTGCAGAACTTTATTGACTCCAAAAAGACTGATGTTTACTTCCAACATTCTTCTTGGAAAATTTTAGCATGTACCTACTCGCATTCATATTTTCCATAGTTGAATTGCAGAACTTTATTGACTCCACAAAGACTGATGTTTACTTCCAATATTTCTTCTTGGAAAATTTTAGCATGTAACTACTCGCATTCATATTTTCCAAGCATGAAAATTCTCTGGAGTGAGGACACGCAAATTGTTCATTCAATAAAATCACAGCGTCTTCATTAAATGCTCCGAAACTTGCCCCACAGAAGATGTGGACGTGGCGAAATTCCACGTTTACATGCACTGCGCATTTGCCATATCGGTGTCTTTCATTAATTCACGGAATTGTGAGGTCAATAACAAAACAGTCAGTCTTAGGATTTTATATGTATACATAGTAATCTGAGTTGCATATCTTTTCAGTAAAACAAAAGCAATCCTGTTGCACATTGCAGACATGTGTGACAAAAATTGTGCTTCATTGGCACTTCTGTCTATTTTACTGTTATCAGGAGTTTTGCACCTGCAAACCGTAAAAGCACTTGGTTCAGGTTGCAAAGAAGTTGAGAGGAAAGCACTTCTTCAGTTCAGACAAAATCTTGCGGACCCTTCAGGCCGGCTCTCGTCTTGGGTTGGAGAAGATTGCTGTAGATGGAGAGGAGTAAGCTGCAACAACAGAACTGCAAGTGTCATCAAGCTCAAACTCAACAACCCATTTCGAGACAGTTTTGACGCATATGAAGATGATGCAGGACACGAATTGGGTGGCCCGATAAGTCCATCTCTGCTTCAGTTGAAAGATTTGAAATACTTAGACTTAAGCATGAATAATTTTAAAGGCTTCAAAGTTCCAGAATTCATTGGATCACTAAAGGAACTGAGATACCTCAATCTGTCAGGCTCATTTTCAGTGGGACTATTCCTCAAAGTCTTGGAAACCTCACGAATTTGCTTTATCTTGATCTCAATAATTTTCTTGATCAATCCAATCAAATAGGCCTTGGATGGCTTTCTGGTCTTCCTTCCTTGAAATATCTTAACTTGGGAGGGGCAGATCTTAGCAAGGCTGCAGCATATTGGCTTGAAAGTATTAGTATGCTTCGTTCTCTTGTTGAGTTGCACTTGCCCAATTGTAATCTTCCCATTCTACCTATCCATTTTCCATCTCTAAACTTCACATCCCTTCAAGTGCTTGACCTCTCCAACAATGGTTTCAACTCTACGATACCTCACTGGTTGTTCAACATCACTAGACTTTCAAGCCTGGATCTCAACACCAACGATCTGCAAGGTGACATACCAGATGGATTTGCCAGCTTGAATTCTCTCCAACAGATAGATTTGTCTGGAAATTCATTCCTCGGAGGCCGGCTTTCCAGAAATTTGGGAAAGCTATGCAATTTGCGGACTTTGAAGCTTTCTAGAAACAATTTCAGTGCTGAGGTGAGTGATTTCATTGATGGTTTATCTGAATGCATCAATAGCAGCTTATTAGAGAAACTAGAGTTAGGATTCAATCAACTCACCGGTGATCTACCCAGTTCCTTAGGATATCTTAAAAACTTAAGATATCTTGAACTTTGGCAAAACTCCTTTGTTGGTTCAATTCCACCATCAATAGGAAACTTGACCTTTCTGAAGGAATTGTACCTCTCATCTAATCAAATGAATGGGAAATTCCCAGAAAGTTTTGGGCAGCTCTCAGCAATTGAAGTGTTAGATCTCTCTGAGAACCAATGGGAGGGTATCATAACTGAAACTCATTTTAGGAACCTCTCAAACCTAAAAGAACTTTCATTAAACAAACAATCGGCAAACATTTCCTTGATTTTCAACATCAGTTCTCATTGGATTCCTCCTTTTAAACTCACATTCATCAATATTAGATCGTGCCAACTAGGTCCAAAATTTCCAACATGGCTTAGAAATCAAACTGAACTGACAACTTTGGTTCTTAACAATGTTAGGATTTCAGACACCATACCCGATTGGTTCTGGCAATTAGACTTGACTCTAGATGAACTAGATGTAGCTTATAATGAATTAAGTGGAAGAATTCCTAATTCCTTAGGCTTTCGCTTTCCAGGCACAGTTGATTTGAGTTCAAACAGCTTCGAGGGTCCACTCCCACTCTGGTCATTCAACGTGACGAAGCTGTACTTGAGGGATAATTTGTTTTCTGGGCCAATTCCTCGTGACTTTGGCCAAAAAATTCCCTTCCTGACAGACTTAGACATCTCTTTTAACTCTCTAAATGGTAGCGTTCCCAAGTCCATAGGCAATCTACAACAATTACTAACATTGGTCATTTCTAACAATAATTTGTCCGGTGAGATTCCTCGGTTGTGGAGCAACATTTCTTCCCTGTATATTCTAGACATGTCAAATAATAGTCTTTCGGGTGAAATTCCAGAATCAATAGGTTCTCTTCTTTCAGTCAGGTTCTTAATACTCTGTAACAATCATATTTCTGGCGAAGTCCCTCCCTCACTGAAAAATTGCTCAATGATGGATAGTCTTGATCTTGGAGACAATCAACTATCGGGCAACATTCCAGCTTGGATAGGAGAAAGCATGCCATCATTGTCAATTTTGCGCCTCCGATCCAACTACTTCAATGGAACCATTCCTCCTGAATTGTGCAAGCTTCCTGCTCTTCACATATTGGACCTCTCACACAATAACCTGTCAGGAATCATTCCTCCCTGTGTAGGAAACTTCAGTGGTATGAAAGTTGAACCTCCAGATTCTGTTAAATACGAGGGAAGTTTACAAGTGGTGTTAAAAGGGAGTGAATACGTATTTTATACCACTCTTTACCTTGTAAATCTTATGGATCTGTCAAGCAACAATCTATCAGGAGAGATGCCGGTGGAGCTCACAAGACTTATTCATTTGGGAACCTTGAACTTGTCACGGAATCATTTGGTGGGAAAAATACCAACACAGATTGGAAAACTGGAATGGCTGGAATCGTTAGACCTATCCAGAAACAAGCTTTCTGGTTCTCTTCCTCCAAGCATGGTTTCACTTACGTTCATGAATCACTTGAACCTGTCATACAACAACTTGTCCGGAGAAATACCAAAAGCGAACCAGTTTCAAAGCCTCAATGATCCATCAATTTATGAGGGTAATCTAGCACTTTGTGGCGATCCACTACCAAAAAGGTGCTCTGAAATCGATGGAACGCCGGGGGATCCTGGTGGAGATGAATATGAGGGGAACGAAAATGAGCATGACAAGCTATGGCTCTTTGTTAGCATGACATTTGGTTTCGTTGTGGGGTTTTGGGGAGTTTGTGGCACTTTGATCATCAAGAAGTCTTGGAGATACACTTACTTTCAGTTTGTTGATGAAATAAAAGATCAATTTCTCACATTTTTGGCATTAAATGTTGTTCGTCTGAAGAGAGAAATGTTGGAGAAGAATGGAGGTGGGGAAACCTGATCTGAAGTTACCAAACACGTGCGAAGATGAGTAACTGCTTCATCATAGCAATATTTGCAATTGTAATGGCATACTATTTATTTATAAGCTTGTTGTAATGCTGTTCTGCGTTTAAAATAAAGCACGTTAAATTGTTGGTTTATGAGTTCAAGAAGTAAGCAAATATATTTATTAAAGATAGATCCATTTCTTTTTGTAAGAGACATTAAAGTGGATTAACTCGATTATTCAATGGCCTAATTTAAACACTTTACATCTTCAGACAATTATGCGTGCACATTTGTAATCTGATCTCTAATGTGAATACCTTCCTTTGATGTCTAATAAAATTGTATCCATTCAACTTCTAAAATAAGTATGAAAAATGTTTAGAATTCAAATTCCACTAATGTTGGATAAGAAAATAAAAATTTTTAGTTAATTTTTTTAAAAATTAATAAAAACGTTCAAATTAGTATTTTGATTATGTTAATGGTGTGGTTTAGCAATCGCAGCGCATATTTTAATATTGTAAGTTCACGTTTAATTTACACAAATTGAAATAGAGAAAAATATTACACAATTGTAAAATTAAAAGGAAAATGGAGGATAAAAGAGTAAAATTACCGAGAGGTCCATCCGCCGACGCGCTCACGCGCTTCTTCCATATCGCGAAATCCAGTCCGGCTTTCCTCAACCGATCAGGAATAGAACAAATCTATTAATACTCCCAAACACTCGTCTTAAAATGTCATTTCTTAGTCTTTAGTCTTTACCTTCACACCACTTTAACTCTCTGAACCACGAAGGAAAATCAGCGTAATGGCGACGGCATTCCTTCACTCTCAGAACTGCCTTCGCAATTTCCGATCCTCTCCTCGCTTCAACAAACCTCCCCCTGGCCCTAACCCTACCCCTAAACCTGTCCCTAACCTCTTCAGCAATCGCCCCCGACGAAAGCGGCGCTCTGGCGACGATCAGTCTCGGTCCTTGACGGTGATCAAATTACCCTCACAAAATAACCTCGTGATCGGCCGGGTCAAAATCCTCAAACACAGCGAGGCGGTTCTGCCGCCTAGCTTAATCAAGAAGGAGGACGCTTCCGAGAAGCAAATCGCAGTTTGTAGCAGTAATGTTGAGTCTGGTAATGTGGATTTTTTTGCTGGTACGGCGTTCTCCTCCTCGCCGCCTCCCAGTGCGGTTCCCCTTCCGCGGTTTTTGGCTATTAACGTAAGCCATGCGTCGACTTGTGGTTTGGTGTGACTTGTGAGCGCGGGCTTTGCTTCAAATCTTCAAAATTCAAGATCAAACGAATTAGGATTTCGCAAGCGAAAACGATGTCGTTTTAGTTAGATATTTTTTTTTCAATTCCCTTCCTTTTCTCTCTGTGTAGTGGGTGTATATAACACGGTATATGTACTCGTAGGCTGATGTTTGTTGCGGGAAAAGTTTTGATTCTGACTTTCTGTAGTGGCGTTCACGTTGATGTATTTTGATCTAAACGACTCCGTTGTAGTACCTGGGTTTAGTTACCACTGATTATTATTTGTTACTTTTTGTGAAATAAAAATTAAAAAGGATAATTTCAGAAAGTATAGTGGGTTGTTTCTTTTTTTAAAAAAAAGTTTTAATAAAAAATATTCTGATTAATTAATAGAATAAAATATTTGAAAGTCAATGTAAAAACTAATAATTTTAAATGAATTTGAAATTGAGTGGGATCGGGCTCATTCGAAATTCAACCGACCCGGTGAGCCTACCTCCGGATATTTTAGTTATCGCACTTTATCCATTCCCGCCACAGGGAAGCAACTGCTGAGCTTGACTGTACTTACTAATAACAAATGCCTCCGTGCCTCCTCTCCGCTCGTCCTCCCTCTCCAGTCATAACCTGCCGCGTGTCACTCGGAGCAGTGCGCAACCCTCCAGCCCCAGCTCCTCCTTCTCTCTCCCTCTAGACCCTCCATGCGGCCAGCCTCCCATCTCTAACCTGCGCCCTACAGTGCCCTCACTTCCAATCGTACGCACCCCCTTCATATTAAAAATCATAATACCTTATTTCATTAATAAAAAGCTTAATTTATCTATTCCAATTGTTTTGAATATTTCAGCTGCTCTGGTTGTACGCACGAGTTCAATCTCCACCGTCCGATCATCGTCGACGAGGCTACTGATTTTTTCAAGAGTATTGGTCTTTTAGATTTCACTTTCGATAGCTGTAGACTGGTATGCACGAATGTATCTTTCATTTCTCAATTCATTTCATTTTCGATTATTGTTTTTTTATTTTGAAAATTTAGGGTTGTTGAATTTTGGTAACGAGCTGTGCTAATTAACAGTACGGATGGAGATGTCGAGCCAAATTGGCTGTCCGCGGCACGTCGACAAGCCCTCTGATTGGACTGTATCAGGAGGGGACTCATAATGTAGTGGATATTCCTCACTGTAAAGGTTTGTTATAATTATATATTTGTTGATTAACTTTGGGACTGTAACTTTTAAATTTTTGTATATTGTATTTAATGGTGAATATTTTGACTAATTGTCGATGTTTACTGATTTTGCAGCCCATCATCCTCGTATTAATGCTGCTGTTGAGCTGTTGAGACAAGGTTTTTTTTCTTTTCTGTTTTATTTTTTTAAATTTTATTATGTTTTCTAGCTTTTGAATATCAAGAAACCTACCGTTTGGTTTGCTTTAGTTTGCTATTTGCATTTTTAAGTAAAAATTTAGCTTTTTTTCCTTTTTCCCCTTCTAGAAAACTTCAATTAGATATTTTCGGAAAACAGGCTTTTTTTTTTTTTAACTTCTTTGCTTTAGGTTCTTTGCTCACAGTTAGACCATGGCCTATGCTACATTTATTTGTTTTTATGAGATCTTTCATGCAAATTTCTTGGTAGTCATTGTTTATGTCGTTCTGTGTGTTATTTGTAGGAATTAAAGAGTTAAATGTTGAGCCATATGATGAGGATGATAGGACAGGTGATTTGCGATATGTTCAGGTGACTAGTCCAATTAACATCTACTGAATACCTATTGAAAATGTATTATTAATTGCAACTGTCTAAAAGTTGATAAAATTATGTGTGTGCAGATGGCTGTGACCACTTACAACACATCCCTTCCCGCCTCGGAAAGATACAGAAATGGTTGTTACAAGTTAACTAAGTGCATTGTTCTAATAGAATGTTCAATTTTGGACATTTTAAATAATAGTTGAACCATTTTTATTGAAGTTATATAGCATGTTTCCTTTTCTAGGAAAAGTACAGATTACTTTAGTTTGGAATTCAAGAAATGAAAAGTCCCCCAATTCGGACAAATTAGAGTCTTTAGCCAAGGTGACCACCACGTTGATTTTGTTCTTTGGCTGCAATTCTTTTGCACTTTTCCTTTTTGAGATATCAAGTCTTCATTACAATTTGCAGTTTTTATGGAGAAATGGTGGTTCAAGGAGCTGTGAGCATTACATTCACTCTGTATGGGCAAACTTTCAGACATCAACTAATAATGTGAGTTAAAATTTGATTTTTAATTTAATAGAAGAACTAGTTTGGATGGGTGTCCCCTGTATTTGTTGGTTCAGTGTACTATTAGTTTTGCTTTTATTGATAGCAGAAAACTAATGTCAATGATGGTGGAACAAAAATGATAATAGTTGCTTCAATTATTAAGAATATGCTTCTTACTTTTGATGGTTTTAATCAATGTAAGATGCTTTGCAATTTCATTTGACTCTTCAAATGGGCCTGCTGAGAGGAAGGTCACATATGTAGAGTTGGGACTCTGGTGATATTCTTATTCTCCTTCTTGACATTTTTTGGTGAGGGAGGGGAAGTGAGCATTGTACATAGTTGCTGATTTACAAATGATATGAATGTTTGAAATTTTAGAAAAGTTTATCGATGATGCAGGTAATATTTGGCAATAGGTGGAGACATCTTTTAGGAGAAACTGACTTTTGGGAAAATGTTGGAGGAATTGATATATCTTTGGCTCCATCCAGTTTTGGCCAAGCAAACACACGGGTATGCGTATTTCTACTCCAGTCATTTTTTCCTTGGTTAATTTGCTTGTACGTTAAATTCTTACAATAAAGGATTATAGTGCTTAAAGTGGCATTACAGTATCTCAACATTTGCTTCTTAGTTAATGCAATAATTAGTTGGCATACAATTTCAGGATGAGATATGTCATTATCTGAAGCGATAGATGTTGTATAGGGTTTTAAAATTTTAATTTGACACTCCCTTTGGCATTATTGTATCTCATGAAGCTTCTTACCATGTTGATTACATGGCTTGAAAAGTAGCTAAACAAGCAAACCTAACTATTTCTACCTTCAAAATTTTGTACTTGATTATACTGTGTCAAATGCATCTTTTTCAGGCTTTTGATATCTTGCTCCGGAAATTACAAAAGTATGTCCCTTATGGAGCATCTGTCACTGATTTGTATGCAGGAGCTGGTGTGATTGGATTATCATTAGCTGCTGCTAGAAAATGCAGGCAAGAAATGAATGATTTTAAATGCTGTGTCTGAATAAAAATCATATTGATCGCAATTTAATTTTGTCATTTTTCAGGTCTGTTAAATGTGTTGAGATAAACAAAGAATCACAGCTATCGTTTGAGAAGACAGTGAGCCGCTTACCTAAATCTGTGGATGGCAACATCAGCTGGCACAACGCAGACAATTCAATAGTTAGTGTTTAATTCTCCAAATTAAATTTATTGTCATACACATCTAGGATTCACCTTAGAACTTCATACTTTGAATATCTCTGTGTTTTATTTCCACAAGATCATAAGGTAATTATTCTTGTTTAAAGTGGCTAATTTGCAAAGTTTTTGAATTTTATATGAAACATGAGAAAAACAGTCAAACTGGTTGAGTTCCCAAGATTTTCCCTCAACTATGTTGTGGGTGCAGGGCTAACTTTTTTTTTTTTTCCTCAACTTATTGTTTAGGAACCTCTGTCTTGGCTTGTGGGATCAGATGTGCTTGTCGTTGATCCTCCTAGAAAGGGATTGGACTCATCTCTTGTTCATGCATTACAGAGTATAGGATCAGCAGAGCGTAAAGCTAAATCATTATCAGAAAGGTAGGACATTTTTATATTTCTTAGGCATCAACTCTAGGATCTATTGCTTATAAGGCTCATTTTGTCCACCGCAGTGGCTTTTAACGCTCAATTCACTTTATTTTTAATAAATTCCCTTGCCTTTGCAATGTTCATTTGAAAAAAGGGGGAAAAAAGACGAAAAAAGGTCTAGGATCTGTTGCTGGACCTGACTACTCTGTTCAGTCACACTTTGAGAAATTAAGTAATTAATTCTTTGCAAATTGTTAAATCTGTTTTATGTTGTTCAGTTCATCCTCCATGGTAAAAGAGGAAAAGAGACCATGGATTTTACGAGCAAAGGAGGCTTCAGTTAAAATTGGAAGCAAATCAAATTCTGAGAATCAATCACTTCCACAAACCCTCATTTATATAAGCTGTGGATGGGAAAGCTTCCAAGAGGTACTTCCACAGTCAAACTGTCAAAGAACTAGGTTTATATTCTGCTGGTTATCCTGAAACCATTTAGTGAAATATTTTTTTCATTGTAATTATGGAAAATTTGTTGTAACAGGACTGCAAATCATTATTGTCTAGCAAGGCGTGGCATTTGGAAAAGGCCCATGGTTTTAATTTCTTCCCCGGCACACAAAGGTATTGCTATTTCATTGAGAGACCTGTCTGATTTTCTTTAGAAAATTAAAGTACGATGTGATTATTGGAGCTATGTTGTCATGTTGTATACTTGTATACATTCCAAGTGATTTTGCGTATTGTTTGCAGCATCGAAGTGTTGGCTGTATTCAAGAGGGGTCAAGGTCTCAAGAAAAAGAAATTGGCTAAAAAGAAGAAGAAAAACGCATTTTGACATGTCCAATTGGTCTGCAGTAGGAATGGAAGAAGGAGAGAGATAAGCTAATCCACATGTAAGAAGAATCGAGACCATGAAGATGTTTAAATGGAAAATATTTTGTACGCCATCACTAATTTTTCTGTTGTAAAATAATAATGTGATCATCTTTATCTTTCTCCTCAAAACATAAGAAACTTAAAATTTGTGCACTTGATGCAAATGTGTGTGCAAACAATACATGTTACCCATCTCTTTAGAATTTTATGAAAGAATGCTAAACTGGATATAAAAATTCAAGAACAAACTTGAAGAGATGCTTTTCTCCGGAAAAACTGCTGCTCCCGCTATGTTTGGGTATGTTCTTCAGTGTTTTTGTCCACTCTTAGATCTTTCCAGATGTGGAAAAGCCGTCAAAATATTGAAAGCCCTTAAGTCTTGTCTGGTCAGGATTCCAACCACTGGAGATACCTGCAAATGGAGTACACAATAGGTTACTGATATTTACATCTTTGAGAAAGTTTATTGATAATGAATTGCCAGTACAAATTACACTAAAATGATCAATAAGAGACGGTTAATAAACTTACCCCTGCTGCTTCATACTTCGGTACAACAAGCAAATGGCGGAGTCCAACTTGCCTGAAAAGCACCATAGCTTTTGCCACTGACATGCTCTCAATGACTGTGTAAGGTGTTGTATTGGTAAGAGGATGCAAGTCAATGTACATCTCCATTTCCGCGCTTGTTACAGCCACCTCTTCAATTTTACCCTCCCTCTCTGCGAGCTCAACCCAGGAAAATTTCTCTCTCACTTCCCATTCCTCTGTCCTCCTTTTTTCTTGCAGAAACCACTTTTTCTTCAGTGCTAGAACCAGGTGTGCTCTTAGGATTAATCCATGCAATTCTGTGGCACCATTAGCCAGTCCTGATGGCAGCACCACACCCTCATCTAAAACAGGGAAACCATTGTGTGTCGTGTTTCTCAGTACATCAACAATTCGTGACACCTTTTCAATTCCAGACAGAGTAATTACTGGTGGCTTAGCATCAACTAGCTCGCCAACAGTTAGAGTTCTCATCCATGGCTCAGGATGTGCATCCAAGAAAGGTAGGCCTTTTAGTTCCAGTATGATTTCATATATGCTTGGATTGAAGCTGTCTCCAACCGTTTTGGCTATTAGAAGAACAATCATTGTAATGGGAAGTAACAGTAGATTGTTGGTTAGTTCAAGGAATATGACACAAAGTGAAACAGTCATCCGCATTGAGCCAGCCATGAGGGATGCAGCACCAAGAACAGCATAAAGCCCCTGGTCAATGTTGGTGTATGATCCCATGGCCATACCAAGAAGGCGGCCATATGCTGAGCCCATGAGTATAATCGGGAGGAAGAGTCCAGAAGGCACAGCAATGCCGAAAGTAATGAGTCCTAAGATGCAATACAGTACGAAGAAAATCAGGATGGAAGATGGTTGAAATTCAGTGGGAGTGTTGGAGGAGAAGATGTTTCGAACAGCATCATCGTTGGTGGTAAGAAGAAGAGTTGCTAGATCATTGTAGTGGCCATTTGGGCAATTGAACTGCTTGAAGTTCCCTGATCGTCCATTGGTTGGGCAGGTCTCTGGAAATGACGGATCACAAGCTTTGCAGTCAGCAAGGAAAGGAAGACAATATTGGCACACTGAGGTGAAGACTGAGACACTAAGAGCGAGAAGTAGCTTATGCATCTTTCCCTTCCTGCAATGAAACAAAGTGCAAATACAAGTTGAACTATGATTTTCAGCTTTCTTAACTGTGAAACGAGTCTTGGATGTGAAACCTAGCATCAAACAGAGATTTTGGAATATGAATGCAGCGTAATTGAGAAACAATGCAGGTCATTTGAGTTGCTTACTGGTTAATGAGATTGTAGAGTCTGAGAACTTTATGCAGAATGTGATTGTAGAGGCCTCCCAAAATTCCACCAATTATGCCAATTAAAGTTACAGGAATGATATCCATTACATGATACCTAACTGGCACATTGCTCACATCAAACATGATAAGCCCTCCTGTACCAAAAAGCCCACATTTCCCAGAATTGCATATTTCAATAAAAGCTCTGAGCACCACCACCACAACTGCTGTGCTGAAGAAAGTTCTCCAGAGAAGTGCACTTCTCCACCATGTTGCTACCTCTTCTAAAGAAAACAGGACACCACCCACTGGCGCTCTGAAAGCTGCACATACGCCTGAGGAAGAGCCACATGTGATGAGATCACGGCGATCACGGTCATTGTTGAAGTACCGAAGCCACTGCCATTTTATACGGTGATTATCAGGCCCTCCTTGCCCAAGTAATGAAGCAATGCAACTGCCGATATGCACCAGAGGCCCTTCTTTTCCCAAATCTAGCCCTGCGGCCACAGCTCCAATGCTTCCAATAATCTACAATCATAATAAACTGAAGAAATCAAGCCTACTTAACCAATTCAAAACAGTGCGAGATGGGGTGAAAAAAAAAAAGAAGTAATAATTATTCAGATATTCCAGGTCTCATTGCTCCCACTTCCTAGCTTCATTTTCTAAGTTAATTTTTTTTTTGGGGGGAAATATACAAACTGCCACATAAAACGACTTTGAGAACCTATATAACCTTCAAGTGGTAATGGATTTTTCAATGGATGTTCATGGATTTATACAATCTTTTGTTAATATAAAGTTATGAGCCAAAGAAGAACAGATGCTTGCTAGATATTACGAAACTCAAGAAATGGATAAATTTCCTAAGTAAACTGGAACATGGACCCATTTCCTTGTCTAAATTTAGTGGCAATGAGCAGGCAAGTTTGTGTTTGAAATGTCATTTTCAGAACAGAAATCAACCCACTGTCGAAATTCTTCTTCCGATTCAATCCACCAATATAAGCAAGATTCTACTCTAACTAAAGCCACAAGAATCCTTATTGAAACCGATGTAAAGCTTAGTTAAAAATTTTCATTTCATATATGAGCTTGTAAATTTAACTATAAGTTGATCTACCTTGACAATCAATGTTGTGGCTCCAAACATGTTGGGAGTATCAACACCATTGAGATAAGCTTTGATTTCTGGTATTCCAGGACCAGCTGCCGTGGGTGCAAAACATACACAAAGAACAGCAGCAACCAGGGTCAGAAGAAAATTAACCCCAGTGAAATACAGGAATCCTTGTAAGTACCTGTCATCATCACAAACAGTTTCCAATTCCTAACTTTGAATATTGTTCAAGAAAATTGAATGTTGTCAATTGTAATGCCTACCTGCCCTTCTCTATGAAGCTTACAACAGTAAGAAGCTTGTATCCAGCAATGTTCTCAACTGCAAGATTGATGAGGGTGGCAATCAAGCCAGTTAAGAGACCAACAAGACAGGCCAGTGACCATTTCAAGAAAATATATTGCAACACTTGTACTTTGGATCTGCTTCTCCAATCATGCTTGAATAGATCATTTTCATTGATCCTGCAAAAGGGAAAATCACCTGATCAATTCTCAGTGAATATTCTAAGAAGAGATTACAACAAGGAAATTTTTTTTGTTTTTTTAGTTTTATTTACTCATAATCTAAGCTCTCTATATGGGAAACTTTGGCTCCAACAAGGGCTAATGGACTAGAAGATAATGTTCTGCTTCTCTTCAGAAGTGGCTGTTGCAATGTAGAAGATAATGTTCTGCTTCTCTTCAGAAGTGGCTGTTGCAATGAATTGCTTTCAGGGTCTCTTTCTTCTTCATCAGCTTCCATGTGGGCTTGTGTTGCTCTTGCCACTGGATTAGAATTTCCCTCCATTGAAGCAAACCAACACAAGTTTCAAATCTCAGAGGCTTTTGGGGTTGGTGAATTATGATCCTGTTGTTGGCGCTGGATTGGAATGGACTGAATTAACTCCTTTCTATTCCCACCATTCAATATTTGTCTTACTGAAAATGTATGGTCAAACCTTGTTACAAATAATGCACTGGACTTGCCTTTTATGTGAATAACAAGTGTTAATTTGTAGCCAATTTGCCAAATTACCCATTTGCCACCCTGGCAGTGTAACCAGAAGGCAACTTGAGGTACTCGAAAATTCTTATCAATTTTCTTAGAAAAAAATTCTCAATGCTGGGAAAAGGTAAAATGTGTTCCTGCTGAATCGGGTCTATTTAGTTAATTAATGCGATAATCATGCTTGGAATGTAGCAAATAATTATGGTTAAAGCATTCTGCAATTAATGTATCAACAACAAAATTATGCGGCTGATTATAATATTTTAACCAGAAAATCCTCTTGAATTTGCAACGTTGATATTCTTTCCAATATCTGTAACTAGATTTGATTTGAACCGCCCTGCACCTAACATTCAGACCCTGATAAGCTTGAGGCTGGTTCTTAATAATGATTTGCGGATGAGAGCAACTACTTTTCACGTTACTTTGGAACTTTGAGTAATGGCCGAGTGTTATTTAAAATAATGATAATAATTTTGGTTTCAATGCATAGCAGCAATTAAGGTCCCTGCCAAGATCTTATCTATAATAAATTATTATGTTTTATTGATAGCCGTATTGTGGTCCACGATCAAATCCATTTCTTGTTAATTATATTCCCACTAGATGTTCAAAAAAAAATTATTATTCCAAGCTAGTGGAAATAATTCTTAGTAACATTTTCATGCAACATGTATGATGTTATTATGCGTCCCAATTATATAATATAATTCTCCCATTGGGTTCTTGTTGTTTCTTAGCAACAACAAATTATGAATGCAGCACAAAATTGAAAAATTGTTTTACTTGGCCTCATATTATTAACATTACACATCTTTCGTGGCATCAACGTTGAGTCACTTTCAGTCAGGGAAAAAGAAAAATGGAAAACGTTGAGTGACAGATAAGCACAGCCTTGTTTGCACTTGTGCCAGCAAGACACTTGTGAAAAATCGGAGCGAGGATCATTCAGAGATCAAACGGTGGAGACTAAACTGGCTCTTCGTGTTAGTGAAGGGTCATCTTTTCCGTCCATTTTATCATTGGTCAAATAATTCATTGTATGATTGATTGTCGGGTATTTATTCGGATTTTAGCGGCCATATCGACATGGGCCCACATCAAAATTGTGTTTCTTCGTACTCAATCAGGGAGGTGGGTCCACGTGGCAAACATCAGTGAACGTGATCCAGGGATATCCAGCTAGGATGTTTCGATCCCAATCCATAACAATGCCTGCATTCTTTTCTCCTTTTATTATTTAAAAAAAAAGTATTTTCTCATTTCTAATTTTATTGAATTAGGATTAAATTAGATATAACTCAATAAGTCCTTTTTAACAAAGTTAAATTAGATAATCTTTTTTTTTCTTTTTATAGGTAGAAGGATGGGGAAATTTCAAATTGATTTTTAATCATATGATTTAAGTTTAAGTAGCTGATTAAATAAAATTACTCGAAATCCACTTATCAAGAGTTTAAAAAAAGAATAATTTAATTGTTAATTAAAATTATTTAAATTATTAGCATGGTGTAATATTTGGTACTTGATCATCATCTTAAAAAAAAGAATAATTTAATTGTTAATTAAAATTATTTAAATTATTACCCTAGTGTAATATTTGGTACTTGATCGTCATCAAAATCGTCAGTCTGGCAATTGATTGAATTCAGACAAGAGTTATCCGGAAGATCTATTTTATTTATTTATAATTTAATCTTTGTTGTCTTTGGGAAAGTTGGTGCTTAGCGTGAAACATGAGGTATCCAGATTGGTTACGTGTTTCATTAATTTATGAAAAGTTCAAATGTGAATAAATGTGCAACCAAAACAATTTCGAGACGCGACTCATTGCTCTCCAAAAAAGTAGTGGATATGTGTGAGCATATAAAAGATCAATTTATAATATTACTTTGAATAGCCTACATAAAAATAAATAAATTCCAATACCATTAATCACATTAATATTCCCGCTCGCATCCAACGAAAGCATCATTGAACTGATTTTTATTACGTGTCCAATTAGACTTTAATTTGGCGGTACGTCACTTTCTCACGCACGTGAATATTTCACCTCTCTTCGTTGTCAATGCAGAAAATCTTTTCTTCCAATTATTTAGAAAACAAATTTTTATGTTTTTTTGGGCTCAAGTGCTTGGTCTGTGTTCACAACAAATAATTAGAATATATATACACACACACCTAAGAAAAGATTATCAAAACTTGTCTAATCTTCGATGAACTTAACCATTTTTCTTTCACCCTACTATTTTAAAACATATCAAAACCCTGTAGTCAAAAGGTAATTCAATGTGGACAAAACTACGTTACAGATTCTGTAAGGTACAGACTGCAGCATCAGCCGTTGGATGTGGTTGGATGTGGAGTGAGAAACTAAACAAAAGAAAATCGGATGGTGGGATGACGGGAGATGTTTGTTACAGAATCTGTAACATAGACAGGTCCATTCAATGTTTAACTTAAAACGTCCGCATTTCCTATCAGAAGTTTAATCCGTTGGTGTCAAAATCTTCTTTTGTAAAAGATCAAATTTCTCTTCAGGAAGGGAGTCTGCAGGAGAGAAAAAGTTTGTGTACGACCAGCCACTAAATTTTTGTAATTTTCCCAATCCTATGGGGGAACCCCAAGTGGGTGGTCTTGCTCTGAGAGACCGAGACCCCAGGCTCCACCAAATTGCAAAGCCTAAATGACTGGTCATTACCACTTCAACTGTCTCATGTCGTTGAACTGATTTTGACAAATTTCTCTCATAAAACGGAAGGGGGTGTTGGTGGTTTTGTAGACTCTAGTTGTTTTCACTTTCTTTTGGTTAATATTAAGTTGAAATAGATAATTTTGTATGATTGAAATAGTTAATTTTATATCATTTTAGTTGTTTTGATTTTTTTTTTTTTGTTAATATTAAGTTGAAACTAAGGCCTAACTCTAATAGTAAGGAGTGGTCTTCTTAAAATTCGATTTTAAATTTAAACTTTAATAGGTACATGAGTTAATTAATTACTTAATATGTTTATTTATTTGAGTATTACATTATATAATACAGCGCAGATCTACTAATAGACGTATGAAAAATCAATGAAGTCAGTTTTAATATTACACAGTTGAAATTTAGTCTAAAAATCTATTTCTAAAGGAGAAAAATAAACTATCACAACTCATGTGGAGAAACTTAAACTCTCGACTTCAACGTTAGACCAAGAAATTGTCCACCACTAAGTGAAGGGTGATTGACAATTAAGATTTACTAGGTCGAATTATTTATCATTTTATTGTAGTATATCTAAAACTCAAATTATCTAAAACCAAATGTGACGCTACTAAAATTAAAATACCAAATCATATGTAGTCTTTAATAAACTTTTTTTAAACTGTTATTTCATCAATTCTTTTTATATAATAAAACCTGATAAATTAATAATTTTGATTAAATAATAATTTTTGTCGGTTTCAACTTAGGACCAAAGTGGTAAAATAATAATTCGACAAATTTATAAGATAATAAAAAATTTTAAATAATTCATATTTTCCCATAAGACCCAAGTACTATATAAATTAATAATCACCTAAATTGAAACTAAATCCATATAAAATATCTATAAGTTTTTTTCTAAAATATGTTCTTAGTGTTACTTATTTCTTATTGAAATTGACTTTGTGTAATGCAAAAAGAAACTTCAGTTGATATAATCGTTTAGAAATAAGAAATAATTTAATGAAATAAGAAATAATTTTACGTCATTATCGCTTTGAGTGTTTTTTTTTTTTTTTTTGCAGAAGATAGGTTTTTATAGTAGAACTATCATTTTTTACTTGAAAAGTTAAAAATTCTAAAAAGATAGGTTTCTATTGTAGAACTATCATTTTTTACTTGAAAAATTAAAATTTCTACAATTCTTTTATTACAATCAATGTAAGACAGCTGACTATTATTCAAATAAATTATAATAAATACAAAACTAAGGTAAAAATTTACATTATAAATGTAACCATATTTTTTAAAATAAACAATACCTTCATAAATTATTAATTATTAATTTTTCGGTTAATTAATATTAATAAATTAATTTTTCGGTTAATTAATATTAATAAATTAATAAATTATCTTTATGATTCTAAATTTATTAATTTATCCATATTTTATTGTACATATAGATTTATTTTGACAACGTGATAGAATCACTTTAATCACATGTCTTTTCAACGGACCTGTCTACGTTACAGATTCTGTAACAAACATCTCCCGTCATCCCACCATCCGATTTTCTTTTGTTTAGTTTCTCACTCCACTTCCAACCACATCCAACGGCTGATGCTGCAGTCTGTACCTTACAGAATCTGTAACGTAGTTTTGTCCCTTTTCAACTACTCAATTGACGTTGCGGAAATAAAAGTAGGTCAAACGCTGGGATTTCATTAATGTGGCTTGGAAAACACTCCAATTATTTTCTTTAATATTGTTGCTATTAATTGCAATCACGATCACAAGTCATAGAATATTTGAAAGGATTTGATTGATCAATTTAAACCTAAAATAAACTAGTAGTTAGGAAATTCAAACGCCACTTATTTCCACATGAATACATGGTATGTTCTGATATCCGTGGAAGTATGACGCCCATGCCACCATACTGTAGAAAATATAATTGCTGTTAGGATGTGATTATTTACACTCTAAAAATTATTCAAAACACTCACTTGTAAAATTTAAAACTCAAAATAAACCAGAATGTCGGAGAGCTCTGAAACCCTGAAACCCTGAAACCCTACGAAAACCCTAGTTTACTGAAAACAATTCCACCGTCGTTAGCTGAAGACCGTTCCACCAAAAAGGCTAGATTTCGTAGCCATGAAGTGGACGCAGATAGCCCAAGCCCCCTCTCCTTCAAGGATGCGCTTGTGCACCCAGAACAATACAGAAACTCTGAAGATACTGAGATGGAAGAAGAATGGGACCTGGAACCTGGAGATGTCACCGTAGGAGATGATGGCACCATGCCCACTATCAAATTCTCAAAACGAATCCAAGATAAATTGATTAAACCTTGGCAGAACTCTGTAGTGGTGAAGCTGCTGGGGAGAAACATTGGGTATAAAGTTTTGTGTAATAGGTTGAAGGTTATGTGGCATCAGATTCATGATTTTTCGGTGATTGATCTTGAAAACAACTACTTTCTAATTCGCCTTAAATCACCAGAGGATGCTGTATATGCATTAACCGAGGGGCCATGGGTTATCTTTGGGCATTATTTAACAGTGCAGCCGTGGACACCTCAGTTTGACAGCACCACTACTGATCTTGACTCTGCCATTGTTTGGATTAGGTTACCCGGCATGGCTTTTCACTTATATGATAAGAGGATTTTGCGGAAGATTGGTCAGCTTGTGGGGAACGTTATCAAGATTGACTACCATACTGCATTGCGGGAGAGGGAAAAGTTTGCAAGGATTGCGGTCCGCATCTCTCTTTCTCAGCCTCTGTTGTCTTGTTTTAACATAGACGGGAAGATACAGAAGGTTGAGTACGAAGGGTTGCCAATCATATGTTATCAATGCGGAAAGTATGGGCATAATAGTATCGTCTGTCAAAGCAAGCAAAAAATGAATGAGGCCAATAGTGGTTATTCTGAGAACATTATACCAACTAATACGGCAGGGGAAAAAGATGGTGCTGTCATCATGAATACTGAAAAAAGTGAGAAGTTTGGACCATGGATGATCGTGGCACGAAAAAGAAAGCCCAAGTTCGTAATGGAAAAGGAGAACACTACTGCTGCAGAGAGGAATCAGCGAAGTAATATACCAGTTACAACTCGGTTTGATGCCTTAGCCGAGGATTTGAACACAAATAATACGGTGGAGATTGCTGTAACTACCGCCAACCTTGAACCCTCACAACAACAACCTAAATCCATTACCGATCACTTCCACAATCGGAAGAACCTGCCCCTGAAAAATCCTAGCACTCTTAAACCTCAGAACCATCTCTCCAAAGGAAAACAAATGGCTAAATCACAACACTCAGTATTGAAACAAAAGTCTATCACAGCCTCCACCTCCATGCATGCAAACATACGTCCCACCAAATGTTCCCATCCCGAATCCTTCAAGCATTTTACCTAGCCTCCCCCGAGAACCTAACTCTACTCTTACCTTAACAACACTAGATCCTCAAAATCATACTACTATAACCTTTTCCAGAAAAACCAATGAAACCGTAGGCATCCCACCAAGTTTCCCAAGAAAACCAACATCAGCCAACTCTGATTAGCAACCTCACTCAACACAATCAAATGAGCCTTCCGAAGCCAAGGAGGAAGGGGATAGAAAAGCAATGGAGGACTATGCTGGTGATTCGCAGTTTGCATTCGGTACTAATGCGGATGCCACCATGTCCGATGATGACAACTCCTTTGTCAATGAAACCCCGGAAGTGTATGGTGAAGCAGAGCTGGAGCTTTGTGCGTAACCCTCTCACGCTCACCTTCCCTTTTATATGCAATTTATGACGATATCAGTATTATTCTGGAATGTACAAGGGGCGAGATCCCCATCTTTTCGAAGAGTTTTTGCTATATTAGTTAAAAGCTATAACCCTACAATTGCTGTAATCCTCGAACTAAGAATCAGCGGTAAGAAAGCAGATGACTTCATCAGAAAAAGTGGCTTTGATCGCTCTCATCATGTGGAGGCTACTGGTTTTTCCGGGGGTATTTGGTTATTATGGAGAAATTTTTTTGAAGTCGAAATCGCTTTTAATCATTCTCAGTTTATTCACCTAAAAATCAGCGTCCAAAATGTCATCCAATCTTAGGTCACTGCAGTCTATGCGAGCCCAAAATCAACTGGACGTCGTGCTCTGTGGTATCATTTGAGTAGCATTGCGGAGTCGATGCATGATCCTTGGATTATGGGGGGTGATTTTAATTCAATCTTACATGCTGCGGAGAAACGTGGGGGCTCGGCGCTAAGCACTGATATTTGTCCCAACTTTAATTCATGGTTTCATGCTAATAATATTGTTGACTTGCAGTTCAGTGGACCTAGATACACTATGGACTCGCGGGAACCTTTCGAAGAGACTGGACCGTGCTATGAGCAATCAAGAGTGGATACTAAAATTTGATAACTATTCGGTTACTCATTTACCACAAGTTGAATCTGACCACAGGCCGATTTTGGTCCGTTTTGAATGGCAGGTTAGTTGTATGGGGAGTGCTAAACCCTTTCGCTTCTTAGCGGCTTGGATGACTGATCATCGATTTGGTGACTTTATGCGGGATAGTTGGCACAAGAATCTTCCTTACTCGCAAGCAGCTTCTACTTTTACAAGTAAGGTGGTTAATTGGAATAGAGAGATTTTTGGCAACATATTTAAACGAAAAAAGCAGCTGTTAGCTCGTATTGGCGGGGTTCAAAAGGCCTTAGAGAATAAACCCATTTGCAGTTTGTATCGCCTTGAAGCAAAGCTAAGACAGAAGTTAGAAGAAATTTTATCTCAAGAGGAATTATTGTGGTTTCAGAAATCCCGCAAAGATTGGATTAGTTATGGAGATCGGAATACCTCTTTCTTTCATCAGAAAACTATTACACGGATGGCTAGAAATCGAATCAATGCTATTAAGAATTGAGAAAATTATTGAAGAAATATGTATCTCCTTTTCTTCTTTTTTTACAATAGGGTTACACAATACATATATATAGATTCTAAACTACATAATGTGGTAGAGTAGGAAAGTAAACAACTAACTGCAGACCAAGAAACTAGGAAACAAACTCTATCTAAAAAACTGAAATTCTATCCCTATCTTTTTCCTTAAAAATAGGATAGAAAACAAGTGACTTTTCCACACTCCCCCTCAAGCTGGTTCGAAGATATCAATCATTCCCAGCTTGCTAGTTAGTGACTCAAAGCTTGATTTATGAAGTCCTTTAGTAAGAATATCAGCTAACTGCTTTGTTGTTGGAACAAAGGTCATGCATATCAAACCACTTTCTATTTTCTCCTTGATAAAATGACGATCCACTTCAACATGTTTAGTTCTGTCATGATGAACAGGGTTATGAGCAATGTTTATTGCTGCCTTGTTGTCACAATACAACTTCATAGGAACATCAATGATAATCTTCAATTCTTCAAGTAGCTTCTTTAACCACAAAAGTTCACAAATACCATGTGCTACTGCTCTAAATTCAGCTTCAGCACTGCTTCTTGCAACCACTGATTGCTTCTTACTCCTCCAAGTTACCAAGTTTCCTCCCACAAATGTGCAATACCCTGAAGTTGACCTTCTATCAATAACAGATCCAGCCCAATCTGCATCAGTATATACTTCAACTTGCAGATTGTTATTTTTCTTGAATAGCAGGCCTTTTCCTGGAGTTTTTTTCAGGTACTTGAGAACCTTGTAAACAGCTTCTAAGTGCTCTTTACATGGAGAGTGCATAAATTGACTAATAACACTTACTGCAAAGGCTATGTCTGGCCTAGCATGAGACAAGTATATTAACTTACCAACCAACCTTTGGTAACTTTCTCTATCCACTATTTTTCCTTCAATTGCATATCCCAATTTGTGATAAGGATCAATAGGAGTGTCTCCAGGTTTGCATCCCAACATGCCAGTTTCCTTGAGTAAGTCTAAAGTATATTTCCTTTGAGAAACAAAAATGCCTTTACTGGATCTTGCAATTTCCATGCCCAAAAAATATCTTAAGGGTCCAAGGTCCTTCATCTCAAATTCTCTAGCAAGAACCTTCTTGAGATTTTCCATTTCTATTACATTGCTTCCAGTCAAGATGATATCGTCTACATATACAATGAGGATCACAACACTACCATCAGTGAAGTGTTTAAAAAACATTGTATGATCTGCTTGACTCTGTAAATATCCAAAGCTATGAACAGATTTGGTAAATCTGTCAAACCAAGCTCGAGGAGATTGTTTTAAGCCGTAAAGTGATCTCTTCAGCTTGCACACTTTTTCAATACCATATTCATTCTCAAAACCTGGTGGTAGATCCATAAATACCTCTTCTTCAAGCTCTCCATTAAGAAACGCATTCTTAACATCTAACTGTTGTAGTTGCCATCCTAAGCTTGCTGCAAGAGACAACAAAACCCGAATGGAATTCATCTTTGCCACGGGAGCAAATGTTTCTTGGTAGTCAATGCCATATGTTTGTGTAAAACCTTTCGCGACAAGCCTAGCTTTGTACCTCTCAAGTGACCCATCTGCTCTGTATTTAACTGTAAAAATCCACTTGCAACCCACTGGTTTTTTTCCTTCTGGTAATTTGACTAGTTCCCAAGTTTTGTTTTTTTTTCTAGAGCTCTCATCTCTGCATACACAGCATCTCTCCATTCTGGAATAGAAAAAGCATCTTGTACAGATTTTGGAATTGCTATGACAGACAGGTTAGCTGCAAAAGCTCTAAAAGATGGAGATAATCTATGATATGACACATACTTAGAAATTGGATGAAGAGTACAAGACCTAGTTCCTTTTCGTAGTGCAATTGGAACATCTAGATCATTTGTAGTTTCTAAAACAGATTCTGAAATAGGATTAGAATGAATGTTACCTGCAAGTTCTAAGCTGCCTATGTTTGGATCCGAGTCTTGGCAGTGAGGAGAGGAATGATGATTTGACCTTTTCGAATTCCGTCGTGTGTAGACTTGAAGCTCTGGTTCTGGAACTCTCTCTAATGATTTTTCATTATTCACAATTGATGGCATTGTAGAAGGAACAGGAGGTACACAAGACATAATAGGCATTGGAAGAGATAATTCCCAAAAATGATCTTCCTGAGTATGATTCTCCCCCTGAAGAGAAGTTTTGGGAAAGAAAGATCTATTTTCAAAAAATGTGACATCCATTGTGACAAAGAATTTTTTAGACAATGGATTATAACATTTGTAGCCTTTTTGAGTAGGAGAATAGCCAAGAAATACACATTTTAAAGCTCTAGGATCAAGTTTGCTCCTGTTCTGTGTATGAACGTGAACAAAAGCAATGCACCCAAAAATCTTGGGTGGTAAAGATGTGAAAAACTTAGCGGTAGGATAGAATTTTGAGAAAACATTTAATGGAGACTGAAAATTAAAGATTCGGGTAGGCATACGATTTATCAAGTATGATGCTGTGAGAATGGCTTCACCCCAAAACTGTTTTGGCACCCTATTTGTGAACATAAGAGAGCGTGCAACCTCTAACAAGTGTCGATTTTTCCGTTCAGCAATACCATTTTGCTGAGGAGTATCTACACAAGAGGATTGGTGCACAATGCCATTTTCCATGAAATAATGACCAAGGGCAGTAGAAAAATATTCTCTCCCATTGTCAGTTCTAAAGACTTGGATTTTTGCTTGAAATTGTGTTTGAATCATGGTATGAAAGGTTTTAAAAACTGTTGTAGTTTCTGATTTTTCTTTAAGCAAGTACACCCAACAAACACGAGTGTGGTCATCAATAAAAGTTATGAACCATTTAGCCCCCGAAATATTTGTAACACGAGAGGGTCCCCAAATATCACTGTGTATGAGAGAAAAAGGTGCAGATTTTTTATACGGTTGTGAAGGAAAAGATGCACGATGATGTTTGGACAATACACAAATTTCACACTGAAACAAAGAAGGATTTTTATTCTTGAACAGCAAAGGAAACAAGTGTTGTAAATAAGAAAAACTAGGATGACCTAATCGGAGATGCCACAACATTATTTTATCTTCAATAGAGAAAGTTAGTTCATTATTTGCTGCCTGAGCTTCTCCACACAAACTAACATCCTCCTCGAAGTAGTACAAACCATCTACCTCTCTAGCACTGCCAATCTTCTTCCCCGAACACAGGTCCTGAAATTCACAATAGGAAGGAGAGAATTTAGCAACGCAATGAAGATCCTTGGTAATTTTGCTAACAGATAAAAGATTACAAGACAAATTAGGAACATGAAGAACAGATGTTAACATCAAATTTGTGGAGATAGGAATAGATCCTTTTCCTGCTACAGAAGATAGTGAACCATCAGCAATTTTAATTTTTTGACTACCAGAACATGGAATATATGAAGAAAATAATTTAGAATGGCTGGTCATATGATCGGTTGCTCCTGAATCGATGATCCATGGATCTTTTTTCTCATAAACAACTCCTAAAGCAGTGAAATTATTACCTTTCTGGGCTAAAGAACTAGAAGATGAAGGATTTGGGAGAGATTGTGACTGTTTAAGAAACCTGTACAGTTGCTCTAACTGCTCTTTAGTGAAGAGTTGAGATTCGGATTCTCCAGTGTTGATTGTCGGCTGATTCTCCCCAAAAACTTGAAAACCTCGACTATGTTTACCAGAGAATTTATTGTTTTTCAGATTTGGAGGTTTTCCATGAAGCTTCCAACATGCATCTCTGGTATGTCTTGGCTTGTGACAATAATCACACCAAATTCTGTCCTTCTCATCACTCTTCTTCAGGTTTTTTGTTCCCCCAATCAGTGGAACTTCTGGTGTAACAGAGATCAAGGCTGAGTTCTCTGCTGAAGAACCTCCCATCATCACATTCTTTCTAATTTCCTCTCTTCTTACATAAGAAAACACTTCTCTGGTAGAAGGAAGAGGTTCCTTGCCAAGTACTCGCCCACGGACTTCATCAAGGTCTGAACTCAAACCTGCTAAGAATTCAAATACACGCTCTTTTTCTAACATCTTCTTGTATTTAGCACTATCAGCAGCACATTCCCACTCGCCATCATAGTACTGATCTAACTTTTGCCATAAGCCCTTCAAAATATTGTAGTATTTAGTCACTCCTTGACTACCTTGTTTGGTTTCTCGAATTCTGGTTTTCAGATCATAAATCTGAGCAGAATTTCCCAAATCAGAATAGGTCTCGGTGACAGCATCCCACAAATCCTTTGCTGTTGGCAGAAACAAGTAAGTTTGACCTATCTCCGAGTCCATTGAATTCACTAACCATGACATGATCATTGAGTTGTCAACATCCCAAGTTTGAAACTTTGGGTCTTCTTCAGTTGGTTCTTTAATTGAACCAGTAAGGTAACCAATCTTCCCTTTACCTCTGATAAACATCTTCACAGATTGGGACCACTGAAGAAAATTTTGACCATTCAATTTATGGATTGTGATCTGAAGTGATGGACTATCATTAGAAACATAACTTGATGGTTGTAGATGCCGTTGCAATTGCTCTGAAGATAACTCAGAAGTTTCTTGCTCACTATACTTTGACATTGGTATTCAAATAGAATTGAAAACTAAATCCAAGAATCAAAGAGCGGCTCTGATACCATGAGAAAATTATTGAAGAAATATGTATCTCCTTTTCTTCTTTTTTTACAATAGGGTTACACAATACATATATATAGATTCTAAACTACATAATGTGCTAGAGTAGGAAAGTAAACAACTAACTGCAGACCAAAAAACTAGGAAACAAACTCTATCTAAAAAACTGAAATTCTATCCCTATCTTTTTCCTTAAAAATAGGATAGAAAACAAGTGACTTTTCCACAAGAATGATAGAGATATTTGGCTCTACGACACTAATGAAATTAAGTCCCATGCTGTGTGTTTCTTCTCCACTTTATACAAGTCCGATCAAGAACTCCATCGCCCGTATACTGTGCAAGGGTATTTTCCTAGCATTGATCAAAATAGGATGTCAATTCTTAATAGCTCGATTGACAGCGAGGAAATTCGTCAGGTGCTATTTCAGATGAGACCATTCAAAGCACCTGGAATTGATGGTTTCCCTGCTGGATTTTATCAAACCCAGTGGCAAATAGTTGGTGATTCTTTCTGTTCCGGCATAAAGGATATTTTCAAATCTCACAATGTCCCTAGTGAAATTAATAAAACCCTTCTTGTTCTCATCCCAAAGTCCGAATATCCCACTTCTTTTAAGATGTATCACCCTATCAGCCTTTGTACCGTATTCTACAAAACAGTGACTAAGATTATCGTCAACAGATTGCAAGCCATACTCCCTGATCTAATTGGCCCTCATCAGACAAGTTTTGTCTCTGGCCATCACATCACGGAAAACATTATCATTGCTCAAGAAGTGATCCATTCCATGCGACGCAAAATGAGCAAAAAATGGTTCATGGCCATCAAGGTTGACTTGGAAAAAGCTTATGATAGATTGAGCTGGAATTTTATTTATGAAACCTTAACGGAGTTAGCCCTGCCTATTGGTCTTATTCGATTAATAATGGAGTGCATTACTTCTACTAGTATGAATATCTTATGGCATAGTGAATTAATGGATGATTTCTCTCCCAGTAGAGGTGTAAGACAAGGTGATCCTTTGTCACCCTATATTTTTGTTCTCTGTATTGAAAGATTGAGTCATGAGATTTATCAATCAATTCATCAAGACCATTGGAAACCTATTCACTTATCTAGGCTGGGTACCCCCTTAAGCCATCTTTCTTTCGCGGATGATCTTCTCTTATTTGCCGAAGCTACCAGTGGGCAAGCACAGTGCATTAATTCAGTCTTAGGAGATTTTTGCTTGAGCTCGGGTGCAAAGGTTAATCAATCTAAGACACATGTTTACTTCTCTAAAAATGTCCCAGATGCTGTTGCCACGAGAATAGGGCGAGATTTGGGGTATACAGTAACGAAGGACTTGGGTAAGTATTTGGGCATGCCTTTGCTGCACAGTCATGTTTCGCAGCAAACATATCAAGGGATTTTAGATAAGACGGACCAAAAGCTTTCGGGTTGGGCAGCCTCTCAGCTTTCTCTTGCAGGGCGTATCACTCTTACCCAATCTGTCCTTCAAGCAGTTCCTATTTATACTATGCAGACTACCAATTTACCGGGTAGTATTAAGACTAAACTTGATCAAATTTGTAGACGATTTTTGTGGAGTGCAAATGATGAATTACGAAAAATGAGCCTAGTTAGTTGGCACAACATTTGCCAACCAAAAATGGCAGGCGGTCTCGGGTTCAAAAGGTTGGATATCATAAATGAAGCGCTGCTGTTGAAAGTTGCTTGGCATTTAATTACTGAGCCTAACAAACTGTGTGTCCAAGTGCTATCCACAAAATATGGAGTTCCTCCATCGGAAATCCCTCATACTTTACCTACTCGGTACGGCTCGTATTTATGGAAATTTGTGGGTCGAGTATGGGATTATACTAAGCGCGGGCTTCGCTGGAATGTTGGTAATGGGTTGAAAGTCAAATTTTGGTGGGACTGTTGGGCAACGACACCTCTTACTCTTGCGGATTTAGCCGTACAACCGATACCTCATGACATTTCTGATCTGCATGTTGCTGACTTTGTTTCCACATATGGGTCCTGGAATTGGCCAAAGTTTAGTCACATCTTACCCCATCAGGCAGTAATGATAATTGCTTCAATCCACCCCCCGTCAGCTTGCAATGGTGTTGATCAAGTTTACTGGACATCATCACTTCAAGGAGACTTTACGGTGAAATCAGCATATGATTTGTTGGATCAATCTCGTGTGTAGGAAAGGGACTCTTACTGGAAGATAACTTGGTTATGGAAGGGCCCGCAGAGTATCAAGATTTTTATTTGGCTGGTGTTGCATAATAGATTAAAGACTCGGGCAGAACTAGCAACACGACGCTTGAACATTGAACCATCTTGTGAAAGGTGTGGGGCTGGTTTAGAGAATACAATTCATGTGCTCCGTGACTGTCCCTATTCGAAAGCTGTTTGGCTACGACTTCTTCGAGGGAACAATCATCAACATTTCTTCTAGTCTAATCTTGCGGACTGGATGTCTGCGAACTTGCCATTCCAAAGCACATCCTTAGGTAATAATCTTTGGCGAGTCATCTTTGGCGTTGCTATTTGGCTGCTCTGGTTTTGGAGAAATCGATTTATTTTCACCAAAGATCACTGGGAGAGTAGTACTATAGCATTAGATATAAAAGTAAGGGCAGCTGAAATTCAACGATGCAATTCTTCCCTTACTGCCACTGACAAGAGCCGTGTCGAAAAATGGATTCGCTGGAGTGCTCCTACTTGGCCTTGGGTTAAGTTGAACACTGACGGTGCCAAGAAGCCTTCAGACCATGCAGGAGCTGTCGGACTCATTTGTGATTACAGAGGAGTTTGGCAGATCGGATATTGTGCTAACTTAGGCTTTTGCTCAGTAACATCTGCTGAGTTGTGGGGTTTATTTCATGGGTTATCCATAGCTTGGCTTCATGGTTATCGTAGGGTGATAGTGGAAGTGGACAGCAGGTGTAACTTGCAACTAGTCTCTAATTCGAACCCTACCATCAATGAGCATCTTTCTCTAATCACAGCCATCCAAGAGCTAATCGGATGAGATTGGTTAATTCAAATGAATAATATTTATCGGGAAGCAAATGCAGCAGTAGACTTTCTTGCTACCTAGAATTTAGCTTTTCCTGTGGGTCTGCATTATATTCAGTCCCCTCCTTTAAATTTGCTTAACATTTTAAATAATGATGTTTCTGGGGTTGCACACTCCCGTTTAGTGTTGCCTTAGCTCTTTTCAGAGCCCTTTATTAATAAAAAAAATTTAAAACTCAAACTTTTGCTAAGCACATTATATTAAATCTCGAAAATAATCTTAAAATTTTTTCCTTTTCAACATCCATTTTTCTTATTTTCTTTCATTTGTTTTTCTCTTACTTTTGTTTTCTCAAATAAAACTCAGAAGATACTTCTAACATCTAAGAAAGAGGATCTCTTGAACTTTGCGAACTCATCAGAACTCTTTCAAAAAAAATAAAAATGTTTTAAGAATTAATTCGTGGCTTTCAGGTTTGTAAATAGACGAGTGTTCTAATTAAAAGTTTTATTTTTCTTTAAAATTTTAAAATTTTAAGTATTTAATCATTCACCTATATTTAGTATTTTTTTTAATTTGAATCCATTATCCTTTTCAATTAATTTTCAGTATTGCCCAATTTTGAGCCAACAATTGTATAAATGCTTTTTTTTAAAAAACATAATTTGTGAGATATTGTAACTAAAAGTATAAATTAAGCCTATTTGCTGGAAGCATTGTATTGTTGATCTATGCACTAAGGGCGAGATATCTAATGTTGTTTTGGAGATTCAGAGTAATGATGAATTTGTGAATAAAGATTTATGGTTTATGATAAATAGGTGCAAATTTATTTTTATTTTTTAAATTGTAATTTTAATGTCCTTATTAGTAATTTCATAAAATGATATTTATAATAAAAAATAAAGAGTGTTCAAAGTATTTTTAATTTTACAAATAGTCTCAACCTTTGTGTTATGAAGCGGTTTGCAAAATGGATTTCTATCCATTACTCTATATATGTCATACATGTAAATCACACACTTCATAGATATGCCACCTGGCATAATTTTTGGCATGAATTAGTTGGCCGAGTGTTAGTGTGAATAAGGCCTATTAGTTTGTTTACTTATGCTTGATTTTGCGAATTAAGGACCATATGTCCTTTGGAGCAATTTATATGAGAGATAGGGTCACTTGAAGTTAGTAATTGTTCCAAGTGTTCAAAGCGAATGGAATCAACTTCAATTGTAAGATTTCAAGTTAGTGCATCATTACAACTTTGTGCTTTATAGAATCGCTTCAAAATTGAAGCTATATGATGAGAATGTCGCCTATGAAGATATGCTAGAAAGAATATTCCCAACATTCCATATTTTAAATATAGTTCTATAGCAACAATATCAAGCTCATGAATACAAGAAGCATTTTGAACTAATTTCATGTCTTTGTACAAAATTTTCATCAATCAAATACTGTAAATTCTCGCTATCTATTATCAATTAAGAAGATTAATAAATAGTTAATGAAAAATCATTAAGCGCATCTGCTTGGTGAAAGCCATTTCTTGAAGCAAATGTGACTCTGAAGCAAATACTATTTCACATAGTTGCATTGATGATCAAAGACATGGTCATGATTATGGTTATGGCCATGGTTATAGCCGTGGATGTGATTGTAATTGTGGTCGTGGTCACAATTATTATCGATCCCATAGTGGTTATAACAAATATCATCAAAACTAAAAGATTATCAAGGGAAAATCTACCCAAGACAAAATTCAACAAAGTTACCTATATAATAGATGCACCCAGAAATCTATTGATCTATATCAAGTATCTTTGAAGAAAGGAAGAATATCAAGATAAATTGTGTATTTATGTTATTCACCTACCTAATAGTATATTTTATTATTTTATGGACTTGATTGATTTATCTTGCAACAGTCACATGTTTGTTTATTATCTACATGTAAGCTAAAGATTTCTTGCACAAGTTATCAGGTTTATGTGCACAATTTCTAGATTATCTAAACAACACTGTTCGTTTAGATAATGCTAGTGAGTTCACTTCTAAAGCTTTTGATGACTATCGTATATTTGTTGGGATTAATGTAGAGCACCTAATAACACACATGCATACTCATAATGGACTAGCCATATTCTTCATCAAACGCCTTCAAGTAATTGCAAAAACATTGATATTATGTACACAATTATCTACTTCTCTATGGAAATGTTATTTTGCATGCACAGTGGTGATCTACATGAGACCTAATACCTCTCACTAGTATTTCTTATTGCAATTGGTACTAGAGCATCAACTTGTTATATCCCATTTACGCACATTTGGTGTGCTGTACAAGGGCCTGCTACACCTCCTTAGTACAGTAAAATGGGACTCTAGTGATGTTTGGGGATTTATATGGGCTTTAACTTACCATCTGTTATTAAAAAACAAATCTTGAGCTTATTATAGGTGATTTTTTTCCTGCATGTTTTACAGATTGTCATGTTAATGAGACAAAATTTCCTCTATTAGGAGAAAAAGATTGCCATATAATGATTGGCATGAGCCTAGAGGTGGCTAATGGGCCGAACGACACGAGGCATGGCACGGGCATGACACGGCATGACACGAGCATGTTTCGGTAGAGCACGCGGTACGGCAAGACACGCACGTGAGTCGGGCCGGGCTTAGATTTCAGGCATATGGACCTTAAAAGCACGACACGATTAGAGATGAGCCAAAGCACGGCAAGCGAAAAAACACGTAACAAACACGTTTCATTTTTTAATGAAAGTAAAATTAAAATTTTATGATTTTATAAATAACTTGAAATTGAATATTTTAATATATTTTATTAGCTCGCGATTTTTAAATTTATTTAATTCTTAGTTTCAAAAAAATAAAATTGATTTATGTATATAATTTATTAAATAAATAATTGATATCATGATTTTATAAATGTGTATTAATATTATTATAAACTATGATATATGACTCTACATAATTCCAAGTTAACAATTGACTTAACCCTTAAAAAATAATTATTCTTGCTGTTATTAAGTACTATAAAAGAATTCTAATATAGAGTCAAACTTAGTAATTAAAATTACATTCTCTTATTATTATTAATTTATTATTATTGAATATGAACTTGAGTTTTAAATTCTTTATTCTATTAAATTTGAATAAAGGCACATGGATCCAAAAAAGTACAAAGGCTTGAAAAAAATAAAAAAACTTGTCATGCACTCTTAAAAAAATAAAAAAGGAAAAAAGCTTACTGACTTTTTTTCTTAGGCACGGTACGGCACGACACGTGTGGGCACAACACGAGTGGACACGGCACATGTGGTGGGCCAGGCCTAAGCAAAAAAATTAAGCACGACACGGCACGAGCATAAGCACGCGTGAGCTTCCTTTGATAGGCCTGGGTCGGCACGGTACGGCCCGTTGGCAACCTCTACATGAGCCTTAATGGCAAGCAAAGAATTATATCATCTATATTTATGCACCACTCGAAATGAAAATGAAGTCCAAAGGATAAATTAGAATGGAAATGCAAACTAATTGAGTTTGCCTAAGAAATTAAAAGAAAATGAAGGAAAAAGACATTATCTCTAAATGGCTAAACTAGTAAGTAGTAAACCTAAACCCTTATCTTCACTTCACACACTCCCAACAAAGCCACCAAGTTGTCACCTTCATTTGTGCACTGTTGTTGCCTCCATTTTATCCAACCAACCACTACTATTGAATCAAAACCAGCAATTATCTATAGCCATTATATCCACAAAAAAGTTAGCATCTGGATTTACTATTGTAACAGTCTATGTCAATTATATGAATTTGATTGAAATTCCCAAAGTCCTTCACAAGATTGTTAGGTATTTAAAAAGTGAGTTTGAAATGAAAGTTTAGAGAAAACTAGATATTGACTCGAGTTACAAACAAAGCACTGATCTAATGATATCTGTTAAGTCCAGTATTTATAAAGTTGGCATTTTATGGCAAGTCTAATTAAATTGGAAGTTTATTTATTGCATATCTTGCAATAAGAATTAATTTATTAATTCCCTAATTTAGTGAGATTCCAATTTATTAAAAATATTTGTTTCCTAATTTAATTATATGTCTATTTTAGCAAGTCAATTAATGGTGAGATTTTATAATTGGCACATGAGATCTATTTAGAGCAAGAAGTTGGCTCAAACAATAAGTCATTAAATGCTCTATATATTTCTTAGGAGACAAGTAAGGCAAGAAGATCATATTTAATCATATTCAGATTCATGGGAATTATAAGAAGAAAAAAACTCTTATTTGGAAAGAATCTAAGTTTTTTAAGACTTGTTATTTTGGTGAAACCCTAGTGCCTATATAAAGAGAGGTATTTCACAATTGAAGTTTGATCGCACAACACAAAGCATAAAGCAGAGAAGCAAAATTCAGCCTCCTCCCTAGAGAATCCGGATTTGGCGCATAATGTTGTGTTGATTTGTTTTCTTATCTTCTTTTCATCTCTGTGGAGAGTCTATGTGGATCTTGGATCACTAGACATTGAAGAATTGTTATTGATCACTTTGCGAAGTGCCTTGAGAATTGTAGATCAAGAGGGGTAGCAATTATTCAAGAGAAGCAGATTCATTCTAAGGTTGAGTAAATTGTATGGTGATAAACTGTAAGTGAGAGTCTTAAGTTTGGTAAATCCATAAGTTGTAACATCTCAACTTAGTGAATTAATTTTCATTTGGGTGTGGCCTCGTGGATGTAGGATTGATTAATCCGAATCACGTAAAAATCTCCGTGTCATTTATTTTCTGCATTTTATTGTGTTTTTGGATAATTAATATTTTTTATGTCAATGAACAGTAACTGTGAACAGTAACACATGAACTGTTGTAGTGAACAATAACAGTAAACAGTACTTTTGAAAAATTAATTAAGTAATTAATTTTTGCCTACACCTGTTTTCGATAGATCTAAATTCCTTTCAATATCTTTATCCATCAATCAAAGTATACTGAAAAAATATTAAAATGTTTCAATATAGAAAGAGTTTTTCCATTGAATATCACAATAGTAGTCCGGTCTCTTGATCTTAAAAATTATCTATTTCATTCAAAAGAGGATAATGAATAGGTACTTGGTCTTGAAGTATCATATTTGGATGCCATTAACACTTTAATATATTTAGCACAACATATTAGACTAAATATAGCATTTTCAATAAACCTATTAGTAGAATCAACTAGATGACATTGGAATAATGTTAAAGATATTTTTCATTATCTTCGTGGAATTATTGGTTTAGATTTATTTTATTCAATGAGCTAACAAAAAAAATCCAGATCTTGTAAAATTTAGGTCTTATCGATTATGCTGATGCAAGTCATTCATCTGATCCTCATAAAGCTCGTCCATAGACGGGGTATGTTTTTATTTATAATGGTATAATGATTTCTTGGAAATCTACGAAACAGAGTCTTGTGGCTACATCCTCTAATCACTTTGAGATTCTTACTCTACATGAAGCAAGTAAAAAATGTGTATGGTTATGGTTTGTCATCCATCATATCTAGAGTGCCTAAAAATTACTTTAAGTGCAGACATCATAACATTGATATTTAGAGATGATGTTCCTTTTATATCTCTAACTCAGGAGATGACATATTAAAGGAAACATAACGAAATATATCTCACCTAAGTTCTTTTACACTCTTGAGTTGCAATAAAATAAGAATATTGATATCAAACAAATATGCTTCACAAATAATTTTTCTAATATGTTTACTAAAGCTCTTCCCACATCAACGTTTCATGAGATAGTATTTGTTATTGGCATGCACCATTTAAATAAGCTATTGAGTTGATCATCAAGGGGAGTGCTATCTTACAAGACAAAGCTCCTAAAGCTAAATCTGGACATATGTTCATTGTACATCTAACGTTTCCTTTGACTAAGTTTTCTAGTGAATTTTTACTGGCAAAGGTTTTTAACAAGAAAATTTTGAAGCATATTCAGTGCCAATTTATGATTGTATTTCTTTTGCTTGGGTTTTCATTCGATTGGATTTTTTCTAATAAAGGTCAACAATAATTATTATGAAGTAGTTGACAGCTAAGGGAAGTGTCATGAAGCGGTGTCCACTACTCTATATATATCATACATGCAAATCACATGCTTCAGATATTTGCCACCTAGTATAATTTTTGGAATGATTAAATTGGCGGAGAGTTGGTATAAATAAAGTTTGTTTTGAGACTTAGAATTCAATAATAAGAATTGCTTTTGATAGTATAATTTTGGCGTTTATATCAGTGATATTCAATGATACTTCATCTTAATATTATAAGAATTTGAACAGTAATACTTATTATTACCATATATATTAATGTTTAACCAAATTTTGATTGGTCTTTGTATTTTAGTCGTCGTATTCTTTTCATAAAATTTTTTCTTATGATATCTTATTTTCATAGAACATAATTCAACCAACAATTTATTGGTTGAAAGCATGGTGAATGACAAACATCTCATTACTTTGTTCTTAAGAGATAAGAATAATGGTTGGAATCCTATATAAGAGAAATGATAGTTCCATAGAATCAGTATTCCATTCATTAATTTTAGGGTAAACTTCAATTCACTTTTCAGATAGATTGATAATCTTTAATTATTCATTAAAAGTCTTTATATTATTAAAAAAATGATGGCAAATGGAAGACGCATTGATGAATTTTTCTTTTAATCTTCTTAACAATAAATAGAGGTAAATTACAGTTTTCATACATTTTAGAGTTGAATTAAAGATTATCATTTTATTTGGCACGTGAATTGAAGTTCCCCTAATTTTATGACTAATATTATGTATAAAAATTTAATAATGCAAGTGGTTTGAATCTAGCCGAATGATTTTTATATAGTTTTTATTGGCTGGTCATCTATGTTTAGATCCTAGAAAAGATAGAGGGTTTAATAATAATAACAATGCAAATTGACATGACATTATGCAAATAGAAGTGTGTAAACAAAGTTAATGCATATTAATAAGAGCGTCTTAAATTTAATTTTATCATTTTCTTGAAATAATACATTGATATGAATAACAAACAATTTATTCCTCCACTCGATTGTCAAAGTGGGTTAGACTAAATGATTATCATGCAACATACAAACTCATGAGTTGTCATCCACGAAAACTCAATTATTTCGCATGAGGCAACTATTTGGTTTTAAGTGACATAAAGGTTGTTGTATGTAACATATACATAACCTTGTGAAAATAAAACTCAAAATTTTGTCTCATTTCAAGAGATCTCCACAATTTTGTTTAATCTATATCCACAATACGATTAAAAGTATTCTAAAAATGAAATTTTATTTAAATATAACTCAGTTGAATCACCAGATTATGACTTGCCTTCTTGACATTTACAAGTGTATAAATCAAAGAAAGAGACATGAAAAATGATGTTTGAGCAAACAGTGGGAAAAAGACTGAAACTCTCCTGTTATTTGACAAAAGTAATCAAAATTCTCTTGGTATTTTAAAACACATCTTGATACGAACCCCATAGGTGAAATTTTGAGTCCTACAGTCAATTTGAAATTTAAATTACCTAAAAAAGTTCTAAACAGACACTTAAGCTAAACAAAATATTGAACTAGTGTTTAAAGAGAAACACAAACAAGAGAAAAACAATCTTTCATCTAATATTTTTAACTAAACATGAACTAGAGGTGTGTAAAAATGATATTAACACCACCTCAAAATATAAATGAGAATGTGAGTAATAATTTAGATTTGGAATGCCGTAAGAATACAATTACTAATAAATTCACAAATTTTCAAAAGAACCAAAAAAAGGATTATCTTTCAACTTCAAAAAATAACAACATAATTTCAGCTGGAAACGTTTCCAGCCATACAACAAGAGCATCATAATCTAAGGCTATTTTTTATAATAACTAAGCAGTAGCATTGCAAGCCCTTGGAAAATGCTGAATTTTTTATCCATTCAAGCTCTTTAAGCTAGCTCGAATTGCTTCTATCATCGAAAAGATTTTTGACTTGCTTCCCTTCCTATTGCAAGAGAGATCAACTACTTCTTTTAAGTCTAATTCAATGATCAAACACAAATATCCAACATTTTTAGCTACTTGAATGCCTAAATTTACTGCCTCAGCTTTCATACAATCCACACTCCCCTGATAAAGGACTCTCTAAACTGCTGCTGCTATAACCTTGGCCTTTGAATCTCTGAAAACCACTCCCAACCCTATTGTCTGATTTGAACATCTAATAGCAACATCAATATTCACTTTATACCACCCATTAAGAGGAGGTAGCCATCCTTGTTGGTTGTTGCTTTGATGCTTGAAATTGTTTGCTCTGTTGGAACTTTAAATCTTCTATATGATTCTACAACTACTATAGCTCTTGCCACTGATAATTGGGAATATTCCTTCTTATCTTCAAAGATAAGAAGATTCCTTGAGTACTAAAAAGACCAACACACTGCAATTATCAGCTCTACATATTTCTTGCTTCTGCTAGTTGCCAATTCGTAAAGAGCTCTTAACATATCTTGCTAGGCCATCAACTTGATATTTCCATAAAAACCAGTCAATTTCCAAATCTTTTTTAGCATACTTGATCTCATTAAGGAATGAAAAATATCCTCACTCTCCCTCTGACATTTGTAGCATAGTGGATCCTATGCGACTTTCCTCTTCCAAAGATTGCAAATTGTAGGTAGCAAGTTTGTATCTACCCTCCACATAAAAACTTATTGACATTAAAAAGTGTACATTTAATAAGGACGAAATTATTAATTTTTCACTTATTGTGTCGATTAATGCACTCATTATTCTTAAATTATCTTAATACTCCCCAAATGTATTTTTTTGTTAAATTAATTCGCAATATGTTAATTTTTATCTCGTAAATATTTTTTCAAGAATAAAAATGGACTTGGAACTGAAAGTGGGAACAAAGAAGAATTACTAGAGTCATTTGGAAGCATTATCGAGAAGATGTAATTAAAATAAAAAATAAAAATCATGATGACCTCCTGACCATCACAAATTTCAATTAACATATATAATATAAAAATAAAATAATAATAAAAGAAAAGAAAAGAATATGCATCCCTTGCCTATAAAAGGCAAGGGGATGCAAGTGAACTAGGGGATAAGCTGAGAGTCAAGAACTGTAGACGAATCGAGGAGAGAAAACAGAGTGAAGTTGAGAGATTTCTTTATTTCTTTTCTTGTTTTCTGGTGTAATCAATTTTCTTATAATATATTTCAAAAGTTTGTCAAATAAAAAGAGTGTTTTGTTTCTTTCAATATGGATGGCTAATTTTACTAAGCTGAGGTGAAGGGTGAGTTTTAAGTTTATTTTATTCTTTTCTAGTTATTTTTATGTCATGTTAATTTATAAATTTCTTCAAATCTGTATGGTATTTTGACATAATGTCGACACATTAATATAATGTGACACATTAGGTACTGGATTACGTGCTTATTCACACATATAGTTAGTCAAGAATTAAATGATATCATAATTAACTAAAAAAAGTGAGGCAAAATATAAAAAATGAGAGAGTATTAAAATTATATTTTGAATACTGAGAGTGGATCTTGTAACCTTAGCATATTTTTAAATTGATTTCTATTGATTTCTTTTCTTGCAATTAAATTTCTTTATTTAAAAAATTGACAATTAGATTTTAAATTTCCCGTGGTTTGACCCCGGAATCACCAGATTATATTATAACTAAACACTCTTATACTTAAGATTAATAAAACTTTTGAGTCGTGCCAAAAACCTTGATTTTTTCTGGTATCTCCTTAGACCAAATCACCTATCAACGAGTTTTTGATTTGTCTGAGCTACTGGTCTTTTCTAGAAATTTCAACTTTAATGCTACCTAATATCCACTTTTTACAGAGTAGTTACCATATCTGTCAAAGTGTTCTATTAATTGATCCTGTTGTAAAAATCTCGGGAAAGGAATTCTAAGAATCCTTGCTGTAGTATCTTCCATAAAGTGCTAAGTAATCACATCTTCCTTCCACTGTTGATTACTAATCAAACCAACAACAATAGAATATGGGGGTAAAATTTGAAGGAGAAATGTTTTAAAGTTTCAAGCTTTGGAACCCAGTTGCTTTTATAAATATACACATGTTCTCCATTTCCAATCATCTTATAAATATACACATGTTCTCCATTTCCAATCATCTATCTTGATCCTTTATGAAGAACTTGCCTACCCCATAAAATACTTGTCCACACCAAAGAAATATTTGAGCCTAATTTTGCTTCCATAAAGCTTGAGTGTTTGAAATACCTGTCTTTTAAAATTTGTGCGATCAAATTCTCTGGATTTTGCATAATTCTCCGTCCTTGCTAGGCAATTAAGGTTTGATTAAACCTAAAAAAAGTCTCTAAAGCCCAAGGCTCATCTTGTTTTAGCATGACACAGTCTTTTCACTCAATTCTATAATGGGCTTTGCTAACATCTAATTTGAGAGCTACCAATCCATTCACTTTTCCCTGCTTTATCTAATTTTGTTAAGACACTCATAGCTTATAATTACATTATCAATGATTAATCTATTTGGGATAAAGGCGCTGAGTTGGAGACATAATGTCATTTAAAATTTGCTTCAGCCTATTAGCTAAAATTTTTGCCACAATCCTATAGATAATATTACAAATGCTAATTGGTCTAAAATCAATCACCTTTCTAGGATTATGCACTTTTGAAATCAAAGCAATATATGTATAATTTAAGGGTGCTATACTACATTCTTCATTGAGAGAATGAAAGTAGGTAATGATCACTCATTCCTTGACTAAGCTCTAATGCTTTTGAGAAAATGCCGCTGAAAGATCATCCAGACTTAGAGCTTTGGTGGGGCACATTTATGCAAGAGCATCTAAAACTTCATCTTCAATGAACTATTGATCTAAAAAGTTGTTCATCTCCTATGTTATTCATTTTCGAAGATCTGTTAAAGCTTCATCTATGTGAGCTGGAGATGGGTTGGTTGTAGTAAAGATGTTTGTAAAGGATTCACATCTTTTGCTTCTTTATTCTAGATTATGTTTTCATCTTCAAGCCCCAATATCCTAAATTTTCTCTTCCTTGCTAAGGCTTCTAAATGGAAAAATTTGGCATTCTTATCCCTTTCCTTAGTCAATCAGCCTTTGATCTTTGCTTCCAATAAATCTATTTATCTATCAAAATGTTCTTAGTCTTTTTTTTTTTTGTTCTTCTTATCTCGTCTCCACTCTCATAATGACTGTAATCATGTCTGATTACCTTCAACTTCTCCTTTTAGCTCTACTTCAATTTCTTCTATCTGCCTTTGAACTCCTTATTACTCTATAGCTTAAGCTGAGCTAAAGACTCCTTTGATTTTTTTTTAAACAATTTAATAGGATTTTGTCTACTCCATTTACTAGAATCCTTCCACTCATGTTTATCAATCTTGCATCTCTCATATAGATTCCACATATCTTCATAATAAACTTTATGAAAAGTTCACTTTTTATAACTCAACCCCTTTCCTTTTTTAAAAAACTTTCATCAAAATTGGCTAATGATCACAGCTCTATGTAACTAAATTTAATGCTACTTTTTCCTGAAAATAATTGCCCTAACTTTTGCTGAACAAGAATCAATTTAGCATTTCTTCTGTTAAACAATCTAGCGTTTCTTCTCTTAAATGAGGTCCAAACCTCCTACTTGGCCAAGTGAATGAATACTCTGTGAACCTCATATCCACCAATTTACACTTCTTGTGATCTTCTCTAAATTCAGCCACCATATCTACGAGCTTCTCATTTCCTTCTATTTTCTCATTCAGGTTTAAAACATTATTAAAATCTCCAAAATAACGAGGATAAATCTACTAACCTTTCTAATAGAGTCCATGCATGCCTTTTTTTATTTGATGTTGGGTTCCCATAATTGCCAGTACACATCCAATAACTCACATTCTCATTACGAACCACAACATCTTGTGATAACTGATGTATAGTTTAATTTCTACTGTGATTCTAGAGTTCTATACAATTGCCAAATCACCTCTCATTTCTTCTCTACTAACTACGAAACAGCTTTGAAAATGTAATTTTTCACTTTTTTTTCTTATATGTTTAATTGTTATTTTTGTCTAAAATTTGAGCTCTATGCTCATGGGGAACTTCTTGGGCTTCTTGGAATGTTGGGTTTTTCCTCAATCCCTAAACATTCTAGCTTACAATCCTCATGGCTATCAGCAAGGTTGATTTCTAGTCACCGCCAATACTTCATTGACAATAATTGGTACTTCCCACATTGCTTTATTCTCTTCATCCTCCAGCTGAGGTTAAAGTCGTTAGAGAAGCACAAGTTTTTTAGGACTATTTTCTTTTATTCTTTTTTAATTTGGGCTTTCCCAACTTAAAATGTTGGCTGGCCTTTTCATTTCTATTTTCCCATCTTTCATTCTCTTATTTCCTTTAGAATTTCAGACCTTAGATTTCCACTTTCTCTTTTTGGGCCTATATTTATCTTCATTGAGCCCATTATCTCTATCTTCTATTTCTGACTCGATCTGGTTAAGAGGCACACAAGTTTTGTTGTTGAGTATCTATGTTTTCCTTCTTCTAAATTGTTTAATTCATTTCCCGCTTCTCTATCCTCAAAGTTCATTTGTTGCTTCGGCTCTTTCTTTTGAACCCCTTTTTCCCCTTCTTCTCTATTCCCCAATTTCTTTCATACCATATCTATCACTTCTCCGTGAATTGTGATATTGTCAATTTGTTTTTCTTTTCCTAAATAGTTATTCTCTAGCTCTCTAGGAATTACAGCTTCTCTCATTAAATGATCCCCAACCACTCTTGGACCATTACTTTTCTCGGGTAAAGAATTGTTCATACCTGAATCCACCTAAGTTTGGTTCAAACCCTCATCCTCCTCCTGCTCAACTGGATTTCATTGTTTGTCCCTTACTGTGATTGGAAGCAAATCATCACTTGCTTGAGTTGGACTTTTTGTGCTGGCTTGAATGAAATCTGCACCCCACTTATCTTTCCCTCTGTTTTGTTTTAATCATTCAGTCGTTGTAGTTGCTTTGAGCATGGACCATAAGCTAGTTCATCTTTTGACTCAGACTTATAATATTGGTGACCAATACGCCCACAGCAAAAGCAAAAATCATGAAGCCTTTCGTAATACACAAGCATTGGAATATCTTCTGCTTTGTTACCTTCTTCATCTTCTAGCACTATAATTTTCTTTAGAGGCTTTGTGATATCCACCGAAATCCTCATCCTTAGAAATTTGCCTATACATTCCCCAAATGAATATGTTTCAACTTACTCCACATTTCCAATCGCTCCTCTCAACTCTGTAGTTGCCCCTTTTCTCTATGCTCATGATAAAAACATTGTGTATTTGTACCCAAAAGGATACATGACTGAAATCTTGCATCTTAATATCTATAATCCCAACTGGTTCAATAAGCACTATGAGCGCTCTATCGAAATGCCATGGTCCACCCGCTAGAATCCTCATTCTAATTTCATTGGAACCAAACTTAAATATAAACACATTATCTCTACGACTTTCAATTCTGACTTCTCGCCTTGTTCTCTACACTTGTTGCATTGCTGCCCTCAGTCTTTATATTTTGACTTCTCTTGAAAATAAAATTTTCCCTACTAGACAGCCAGTTAAAATTTTTTTTTTCCTTTTGTTTTCATTCTACTCTTGAAATCTACTTCTCATTCTTCTTCTTCACTTAGTCGGATCAATCTACACTGCTTAATTAACTCATCTGTGTCCATTTAAAATTTTCTTTTAAACTAGTAGAATCTTAATAAATACGGCAAATTTGGTTGGTTATTAACCACCGTAAGAACATTTCACTAAAGAACTCCCTTAATCAATTGGAAGAGAACTAAAGACTAATAAATTTATGAACATTAATACTTCGACATCAATACAACGCACTAAGAAGTGACTAAAATGGAGCTATGATAGTTATATTCACCCTCTTATCCTTTTGGTTCTTAGAGAAAACCCAAAGAGAGAGAAAGAGAGACTTTCCTCTCGATTATCTTTCAATTCAAATAACAATAATCATCTTCATTAGTTTTAAGTTATACAAACATGATAGCTCATAACTTAAATCCTAAAGACCACTTGAATTCTTGGAACAATCCTCCAACCGTAGGTATACTCAAAATATCCTTCAAATAACTTGACCAGTGACCAATATTAAAATTAGACTTAAATGAAACATTAGTAAATTTAAAACACAACAAAAGAAACCATAAATAAAGTTGAAATTCCTAAACTCGAAATCATTTCCTATGACTTACAAAATGAACAGGTAGCAATGATTGACCATAACTTCTTCTAGAAAACTTCAAATCCAACTCTGTGAAATACATCAAAAAGTTGACTTAACTATCTTTTCAATGGTATATACCTTGCACATTAATTCTGACTCAAATAGTGTCAACTTAGTTCTAAAATTTCCCTTTATTCGTTGATTCTACATTAACTTGAGCTGCATTTGGCATGACCTGAAGCTTTAGTGATATCTCCTTGATGTTCTCATCACATCCAAACACCTTTAATTATCAATTTTTTTTACTAATCTTATAATTTTATCTTTAGTAGTTGTTTGACTTTGGGAATATAAATACTTTTAGTTATTTAATTAAGTAAATAGTTTTTTAATCATAATTAATTAAAAGTAAATGAAAAATTATGGGAAAACTAAAGGATTGCCACAATATTTCAATTAATTTTGAACTTTTTGGAATTAATTGAAAAACTAAATGGAAAATTAATACACAAACACACACGTATATACATATTGTCACGCCCTTACTGTTGTGGGCTGGAATGCTCACGCACACCACCTTAGCTTACGAGTTGTTTTGGGCTTTCACTAGGTGTCTTAGCGTGCTTAGAATGATTTTGTACATATTTAGGAGTAGATAGTTTCCTAATAGATTAAGAGTAGACTTTTCTAAAGAGAACCATGCACATGTTATGTTTTCCCTTTCAAACATGAATTCTCCTCACTAGATTTATGATACCTTATAGAAGTAATTATTACTTATGACCTAATATAAAAACCTCTTTGCAGGCAATCATGGAAAATGCTCTAAACCACAGTTAAGTTTAAGAAAATTTTAGAATGCCGTGATTAAAATTAGGGCATTAATGCCTTGATAAACATAAATTTTGTAAATTACACAAAAAACTAGAAAATCAAAGATAAAACAAGTAAATTAATATAAGAGTGGTAAATTAGTGTTTTAAAATTGCGAACAAATAAACACTTGTAAAAGTAACATAAAACTTATAAATCAACATTAAACTTTTATTTTAAAAAATTACTTATTTGTTTAATTCATTTAAGCAAAGAAAAAAAATATTCATCAATTGAAAACAAAAAAAAATTGTATTGAAAACAATTAGAATAAGTTTTATTAAATATTCATGCTAGGACATTTATAATTGTTTTTTTTCATTTTCTATCATAGTCGTTTACTATACAATGTGGATCAAGGCAAAATAAATAAAAAGACATTCTTATATTACTAGACATATATGAAATATCAATAAAATTGGATCTAATTTTTAGATTTATATATACTTCATATAGTTTCAAAGTATGCTTTTCCACTTATACTAATTTGGGCCTACTATCGAAGAGGTTTTGAGAGATGCAAAATCATTTGTCTTACAAACAATTTTGAAAAATATGAAAAGAAAAGTTTTTTGAAAATCTAATTTTGAGAATAAATTTTATCCTTAATAAAATTTTACATCTATAATCTCATGTATTATATAATTCCAAAATTATCATTATTCAATTTTAAAATAAAAATAATAAATTTATAAAGTAATTATCATTATAATTAGTTCTTACTTTACATTTGTAAGCTTTTATTTCTTTCAATAACTCTTATAATATTTACTTGTTTTACATTTCATTTACAAGTCTTCTATTTTATTGACATAATTTATATATTATTTTACACTTAATGTAAATTTACAAGTTTTATATTACATCTGTAAGTTTATATTTGATTCACTAATAATACATTTAATTTATTTGTTTTACTTTTTATTTATAGGTCTTATTTTTTATTTACTTAATTTATGTTTTATTCTACCCTTAAAATTGATTTATAAATTTTATGTTAAATTTACATGTCTTATGTTTCATTTATATAATTTATATTTAATTACAGTATTGATACAATGATCCTTAATTTTATGCTCTGTTCTTTGTGCTTTCTTCTCTCTTCTTTGTTCTATATTTTTAAGTTAGGATTTTTGGGTTTTAGGCTGACTTAGGCACTAAGTTTGATCAGATTTGATGCTTAAAGTCGCGTGGTACATTAAGGTCGTGACAATATAATATTGTTTTGGAGAATAATAAGTTTGACGATATTTAAAATAATTAGATGAAGGAGGGGTGTGTGCGCATTTATATGTGTATATAATTTCAACTTATCAGTCTCTTAAAAAAAATAGTGTCTATATATATATATAATTGTAATCATTTTGCATTTAATTTTTCAATTAACTATTATAAATTTTTTTAATTAATTAAATAATTAAAGGTATTCATATTCTCAATATCAAACAACTATCAAGGATAAAATGCTAAGAGCAACAAAGAAAATTGGCGCTGAAGGGAGAATGTGTTTTAAAATAATAAAGAGGTTTCAATTAGTTGTCAAACAACAAGGAGATTTCGCTCTTTTTACCGCAAAGAATTAGATCACATATAATCAATTTTAATTTAAGTATTGTGATGTAAGATGTTTCTAAGTATTTTTTAACATTGTTGTTGTTATTATAGATTTATACCATGTACGCCATAGAAAACGTTAAGAGATTTGGTCATTCATTTTGTTGGTCTTGATTATTTAAAATGAGCATAATCCCTTGAAGGATTTCTCCATGATGCTATATGAACTTTTACAATATTGATAATGGAGTCATTATGGACCCTAGGATTTAAATGTTTTAATTTTCACCATTGATTTAATTTAGTCGATAAATAATTAATTACGTAACAATTAATAGATAATATCCAAGTTCATGGATATAATTTTATTTTTTATAATTTCATAAATATTTTTAAATCACCAACAAAATTAAAAATTAATTATGCAATTATATAAATTAGTTTAGACGTGTAAATAACAAATATAAATTATTCAATCTTCAACAAAACTTGTTAATTCAGATCCGTCATTTCATTTGTAATTGAGACAATATAATTTTGAATTTTTAGCTTTATTCATTGTCTTTTTTTAAAAAACATACTCATTGCTAAAGATTGATTTGAATTAATCGTTGCAATATTTACTAATCTAGTAACTTTTTGTTGAAATGGAGATAATAATAAAAAGATAAATTAAGATTAAGTTGTGCTAATATTAAAATTCATATATTTTAAAAGAAAATATAGAAGTATTAATAGACTATACTTGTTTCTTTTTATTATTTAATCTTTAAAAAACATGTTTAACACATTTGATAATTAGTAAATTTAAATTTTTAATATTGAAATTTAAATATTATCCTAACTAAGTTTTATTTTTATGAATTGTTGATTAAATCTAACAGTGAATATTTATACCACTATTAACGTTATAATTTATATCACAGTATCATAGAGTGACCCTTGACAGTAAAAGAGAAAGGCATGTAATATATCTAAAAGAATATATTAAAAAATTTAAAAGACCTTAAATTTGATAAGAATAATATTTCTTTGAACCCAAAATAAGAGTTATGTGATAATAAACGAGAAAAACTTGAAAGGTAACAAGACTTCAAAATTTGTTCTAATAAGACAGCCCCTATAGATTAAAAAAAAACTTCGATTAAAAAAGAGAGAGCTACTTAAATGAGGTCAACAACAAAACCATCCTTACAATTTCTTGAAAAATCTTGTTTCTTTAAATTGAAACCCTTCGCAAACCATTAAATAATGGGAAAATGGTGGCTATGGCCTACTGGCCCTGAACCTAAATCTATGTAATCTAGACTAAAATTTGTTCCAAATACGGAGCTGATTTTCTCGATAATAATAAAAATATGAGAAAAGGAAGACTCCTACCTAGAAGGAGAACTCAGCTGCTTCACTGCTTACCTGGCTATCACTACCAAATGATTCGAACTTTTTACAAATGGATAGACATCAATTAAAGTATTATTATCTGGGCCTGAATTTAATAAGTTACTACCGTTACTGATGATGGCAATTAAAGCCGATAAGGTGAAAAAATCTGCTGGTGGGTCAGACTGAAAAGGAAATTTATTATTTTGGAGGTTACTACGTTACAGATTCTGTAACATACAGCACCAATGCATGCACCACAGGTGTCCTGCTTATGGAGAAAAAAGGGAGCAAATACTTTTGTCTGATAGCTGGTTAAGCACAATCTGTAAGTTACAGAATCTGTAACTTAGCCTGCTCCGTTTTATGATAGACTGACTGTCCAATAATAATAGTTAACATTACGGGTCAATTTTATGATTTCAATTTGTTAATTTATATTTTTTATTAGTTCAATTTATGCAGAAAATCAAACTCGTCTGGTATGTCATATTCATCATCCATTTCACTGTAAACATTTTATTCATCCAATATTTTAGTTGATGAATGTCACCGCACTTGCCATAAGTTATTTCCAGCTCTAGTTCTCAATTAAAAAAGTCTCAAATCTTTAGAAGGATACGATTCTCAGGACAGCATTAATTAAGTTCCCTTTTAATTCTGACTGATCTTGGTATTTTCTACGTGTAGAATGATTTTAAGCAACCTTATATTATAATGATCAATTATTTTCTATATCAGCTTTAACCAATTCAAGATTATTATATAGGGTTGCTCATTTTATTGTCATGCAGAATCCTGCAATGCACCATCATCAAACCTGGTGACGTTTGGACTGAAACTAAAATCTCGAACATGGCGGCTTCAAGAAAAACAAAGTCTCCAGATTGTATCATCGTACTGTTGATCATGCTCGTCATATTCTTGCTTTCATACAACTCTTGTAACCCAACAACAGAGACTGTCGACACAGGGGCACTCAAGTCTCAACCTCCAGTAAGATATATATATATTTTTTTAAATCTTCATGATTGATTCATATTACTCTTTCTCTTGGATTTGTCGACTATTTGCTTTTAATAAATATCTTTTATAGTTGATTCACATGTATCATGATCTCATATGGCCCCAGAGATTAAAGGAAAAAGAAGTTTCACATTTGATTTTTCACATTTGATTCACGTGTATCACAGTATGGCCCCAGAGGGAAAAGAAAAAGGAAATTAATGATTGTTAGTAGCATCAGGAATTTTAGAAGGTTTATTCCCTCCAAGGTCTTTCAATTTTTTTTTAATAATTATTGATTATGTTTCTTTCTAGATTAGAGCTTTAAAGTATGAAATGATTAGCCCAGCCCTAAAGGCTTAACTGAGTTTCAAGCAATTTTTTAATGGTGGCCACCCGAATTTAAATTTTAAATGTATGAGTTAAAAAAACATCTGGGCTTTGTCCACACCCATCTTTAAAAAAAATGAAATAATTGATTAATTGTTGGCCCAAACTCTTACACAATGTTATCTAGGCACTGATGGTGTAATAAACATCTGAAGCAAACATGGTATCATTAATACCCAAAGGGAAGAGAGTTAATTTGCACTAAATTCTTTTGGAGCTTCATGAATTATATGGAGAACTAGTACGTAAAAAAGGGTCCAATTTTCTCTTTTCATTTGTTGTGTGCACATGTGCAGGCTGATAAAATTGTAGCTGACTCCAGAATCAATAATTCGTTGCTGCAATTGTTAAGAAGGACAACAATGCAAGACAGGACAGTGATAATAACCATGGTTGGCCAAGAATGGGCAAGTCCTGGCTCTGTTCTTGATCTGTTCCTGGAGAGTTTTCGTATCGGCGAGGAGACTAAACCCTTGTTAAATCATCTGTTGATTGTTGCCTTGGACAGCAAGGCATTTCAGTACTGCAAGACTGTGCATCAACATTGCTTCTACCTCTCCAACTCCTCGACAAGATATACTAAGAAAAAGCAATTGTCTCTACCTCAACTCAGGAATAGGTTCTGGCAAGAAGTGATTGAATTGGCCTACAGTGTTGTGTTTACTGTAAGATCATTTTTTTCCCACTACTAGTATTCCATCCTGTAATGTGTACGTTCATGTATATCATAATGTTGAATTTTTCTGCAGGAAGTAGATGTAATGTGGCTTAGAAATCCAATTTTGCAAGTGGATTGTTTAAAGGAAATGACAATTGCATGTGATGTATACTCTGATGATTTACAAAACATAAGCTACGTTAAGGATGGAGGATTCTTTTACCTGAAATCGAATGCAATAACTTCAGAGTATTTCAAGTATCAGGACATGACCAGGATTCTGTTTCCGGATTCTCAAAACAGAACTCTCTGTGAGGAAACTGTAGTAAATGGGGAGCTCTTTGAAACTCTTTCCTTGAGGATTAACTATATGGAGCAGGATCTCTATGGTGAGTTTTGTCAGCAAAATATAAATATGGACACAATATGTACCGTGCGTGCAAACTGCTGTGATGATACTGAGAGTAAGGTGCATGACCTCAAGCTGCTGCTTGAAGATTGGAGAAGCTTCACAAAGAAAAACAGTTTGAGAGGATCATCACCACCCTATACATGGAGAGCTCATAGCAAATGCAAGGGCTGAATACGGAGCCAACCAACATACCGTAGTGTTCAAGTCATATAAAGTTGATGAAATCAAACGATACTGATTAGTGGGAGTGTGGGACTTAGGGAGTATAGTGATAAACTCCTAAGTTCAAAAAAGTTACAGACTTTGATACCACATAGAGACCATCAAAATCATATAGGAAGAATAAATAAGTAAATCAGAAACATAGCTACCACAAAGATAAACAGAAAATCAGCAATTGAGTGAGCTAGAATTACAAAGAAAATGAAAAAGCAAATACAAGATGCATCAAGAAATTAAAACCATATCTTTCTTCTAATTCTTTGCTTCCCAAGGAATTTTGATTATTTTTAAGATGCATCTTGCCTTGGTGTTCGGCAAATCTGACTTCCTTTAAAGTATTACGTACATCTCTTGCAATCAACTTATGTGGAAATATCTCTTCATCCGCCCTCATGCATCTGACATCCATCTATCGCTGCACTCGGACTTTCAAATTCCAATTCCACTTGAGCCATTTTCAATCTTTCAAAACTCAAATATACGAGGAGGCAGAGTTACACTCTTTGGCCTTGAACAGATAATGGAACTGAGCTGATCACTTACTGATTAGTTCGTTAATCAAGTTGGTTGGCATCGTTGACATGTCAGCTGAGTCAGCAAGATTAGTTTTTTTGTTAAGAGTGTTTGTTAGAGCAAAATGTTTAGCAAAACGAATTGTATAGCTCATGCTTAAAGCGTGTGGATCATTTAAGAACTATATACAAATATAAGTGTAATTAGCAAATGCTACACAAGTTTCAAATTCGGTTTACTCTCAAATCAATTCATCTTTCTCTCTGCATTTTCCTTTCATTTCTTTTATCTTCTGATCTTCCAAACAAGCACTTTAACATGGTATCAGAGCTACGATCTATAAGCTTACGAAACACCTTCTATTTCATCTTTCACATTCATAGCACCGATCAAACTTGACTGATCGAACTACACGATCTGGAAATCTGAAATCCTTTCTTCAGCACGTGGTGATGAACTTGAATGTTTTCTTAATGGCTCAAAGATTAGTCCGGATCAGTTTTTTCCTAGTTGATCTGGAAAGTTCAACAGCTAAATCTGAATCTCAAGGGAATTTAGTATCCACGGCTTGGAAGAGACAGGATTGTAGTGAAATGATCTGCTTTATTGCCTCACAAGATCAATCACTGCCCAGGATCTTTGAAAAAGATTAAACCAAGTTGCACACTTCACAAGGTTGAAAACCAGAAAACTCAAAATTGAACTCCAGAAACAGCAATCACAAATCAAGTTCAAAGTAAAAGAAAACGATTCAGGATCAAATAAGAAAGAATATAGAGAGAGATTTACGTGGTTCAGTTGTCCAAAAATGGCACAACCTACATCCACGGGAGAAGCCTTTTGATTGGCTTTTATTGATTAACAGAGCAATACAAGAGATTACAATGAATTGCTTAGAACCAACCCTCTCTTCTTCCTCACTCTGACTTACTTTCTAATTCATGCCCAAAGTGCCCCGTTACTCAGCTTTATAACTGCATCAGTAACAGGAACCATAAACCCAGAAGGCACAGCTAGCTGACACGTGGATAACGGAATTAACAACCTTAAGCTAAGGCTGCTCACTTGACTCTCACATGTATCACTTAAGTGATGCTCGAAACGGCATGTCAGAGTTGACGTTTTGAAGTTAACTGATTATAAGCGAAACATGTGTTTCTCCACGTGACTCCAGCATATAACATCCACATAAAAAACATTGCCATTCCAGCCTTCTGAGTTTGATTCACCAACATCCTTCACAAGGATTAACTGCTGCTAAGCTGGTTGACGTCCTCAATCAGCCTTGAGATTCTTAGCCTTGTGGTAAATCCTAAATCTCTTTCGATTTTCTTACTCATTTGATTTTTAAGGGTGCGTTTAGGATTAAGGTACTGTATTTTTTAAACTACAATTGTTGTAGAAAAAAAATTATAATTATGAAACAAAAATTAATGATATATAGTAAATATAAATTTAAAATAATAATTTTGACAAAATTATTAAAGATATAATAAATTCTCCATTATACAAGTGAAAAATCATATCAACATAATTTTTAAATTATAACAGTTAGTATTTACCAAACACTTTACTGCTTTACTTTTTAAGTTACAATTGTCCAACCTCAATTTAAAACACACCCTAAATTTAAGCTAGCCTCACTATCTTGTTGTTGTGTATATTGAGGCTAATCTGGCTAAAATGATTGTTAATGCTAGATTGGAAAAGAATCAATTGAGTGCTAGTAAAGAAGCTAAGTTGAAACCCTAGAACTTTCAGTGCCATGCCATGCCACCCCCGGTCTTAATGTTCCTTAGCCCCTGAATGCAACTCAATCTTTGTTTATTCTCTTTTCTACATAAAATTGCTAGATTAATAAACATGACAACAATCAATTCAACTCGACATTAGCCAATGTGTAATTAAAAAATAATAATAAATAAAACTAAGAATTCAAATTTTGTAATTTTGTTGGTGAATTAAAAAATATTTATCAATTAACTAAAAATAAAGTAATGTCCATTAACCTTGAATTTTTTGTTTTTTTGGTGGGATACAATACAATTGATATATTTACAACAAGAATTCAATTCAATACCACCCATAATTTCATCCCTTATGCTCACAAATGCATTCCAGACTTAATGTTCACAAATTTCTTAGAAACGTTGAAGAATAGTAGCTCTACCCAGTGGGAGAAAAATATCTCCACCCACAAATTAATGGAAGAAAAGACAACTCTCACCCAAATCTACATAGGAACATGTATTTATAAGGAAAAAAGAGGCACTGGGACTCAAGCCCATACTACTTGGGTAGCCCCCACTGGCCATTAACCTTGAATATTATTCATTAATTATATAATATTAAGTTAAATCAATTTTGATGATTAAAAAATTTAAATTCAAAAATTTACAACAATCACATTATCAATACTGTAAAAAATTATACAATATTATAAACAAATCCTTATTCTCATTATTAGCATTATTATCTTAATTATTTCAATCCCCATTATGCATTTCCTATATGAGAAAGTCTCATCTCAAAAATCTTTATTATCCAATTCCCTTTGTCGGTTGTAAACCTAAAACTTTTATAATTGATATTCTTTAAGATAATGTAATGCAAGGAATTAATTTGATTAAATTCAACATTAACTACTCTTGAAGGCATGTAAAAAAATTTCAATACTAGCACTTTATTAGCTCCTAAACATTATTTTGCCTAAAATTTTGAACGCTAAGGTACTAAAAAATTTATTTCAGTGTCGTTAAATGGACAAGTAAGAGTATATCCAAAAATCTCTATTAATTTTGTTTTTCAAATATTTATTTACTTACTTATGTGATAAATAAAAGAGTAAAAAAACATATTATTCTCCAAAAGACTTTTCAAATAGAAATAAATTAATATTATTTTAATCAAATAATTATTTTTTTAAGAGAAAAGTCAATAGCAATTAAAACACTTCTCTCTCTTTTTTCAATGAAAAATAATAAAATACAAATTAAAGAGGGAGAAATCAACTTTCCAAATTTGAAGAGAGAGAATCATCTCTTATTTGAAAAATCTTAATTGAAGTGTCTTTTAGAGCCTTAAATATTGATATGCCTCTTTAAATAAATAATAAAATTTTATTTGAAAAGTTTTTTTGGTGATGCTCTAAGAGAGAGCAACTCGGAGAAGAAATTTATGTCCAAAAAATTAAGAGGAAGTGGCATGCAATTTATGGATTGACCTCGATTCAACATCACCAAATTAATAATGCTGAAATATTGGAGTTGAAAGACTTGGACCGCCGCTTGGATGGCTTCATTTGTCAAGATTGTTGAAATGTGTTGGTCAAGATTGGTCAATTTTGTATCTCCCATTTGCGTAATGTCTATTAATCTCCAAGAAGGGAAAAAAATATTTGATTTGCTTTCGTGAAAACGGTGCCGGTGGAAATGCCATATTCTGTGATGAAATATATCGTATTATTATTATTATTATTATTATTAATTATTACTCATTATTATTAATAATATGATTATTATTTAATCAAGAAAAGATGTTAAATTAACTACTAGTTAGTAATCATAGTGTCATATATCTCGTTAAACACTTCTCAATATTGGATTCTTAAAAAAAATAAAAAATAAAAAAGCCATTTATCTCATAATATATAATTAATTACATACCATAAAATCTCTCTACAGTGACATTTTAATTACGAATAATTTTTGTATAGTCATAAAAAATTATAATCTCAATTTGACCTAATTATAAATAAGAATAAATTTCATATTGTAATAAGTTATAGTTGTTTTAGATCCAATGTTAAGAAACTTGCCTCCACATAAGATAGAATAATTATTTTTTTCTAAATTTACTTAGGGTAATGATTTATTCTTTAAAATTTTCAGTAAATTATTGTACAATATTTACTGAATCTACAATGAGAGAAAAATATTAAAGAAAATGCAAAAGTTTAAATTTTTAAAATGACTTTGTATATTCACAATCACACGAGATTTATGTAGTTCATAATTTACCTTTATATCACTTAAATTAAAAATAATTAAGTGAAACAAATAATTTTTTAAATCACATGTCTATTAAATTATAACATCTTCAATAATAAAAATAATTAGTCCCAATATTATGACTGTAGAGAGATTTTACTGTATTGCAGTCATATTATAGTATATATATGATGAATAGCAATTAGAAAAAAAAAAGGAAAATTAATGCATATGCGGAGGGACCAAGGGCGATTTGCGCACCCCGTCGCCAATGAATTAAAAATTAAAATTGAAACCAAGATCTGGCTCCTGTCTTGAGGAGTGGTTTTTTAAAGGCTCGAGCCTTAAATTTGAAATTCAATCAATGCGTCAATTAATAATTAAATAAAAAGTTGGTTCATCAATTCTTTTGATATAAATGGCGTAGAGCCCTCGAGCCCCTCCTCTTGTTGAGTGTGTATTTGATTAAGCAAAGATAATGGGTGGTTCAAAAAGGGTTTGGGTGAAAGTAGTTCTAGTAAGTTGAAGAATGATAATAGTGTTTGGCAATTGAGAAAATAATAATTAGATCTGAGAATTGTTTTAGGAACTGAAATTCATTAATTACATACATGTTAATATGTACAAAGTTGTTGCTATTTATACTAAGCTGAAGCTCAGCACTGATAGATGTAATTAGCTGCAACTAATTAACTGATTCTTTTAACTAATTATAACAGCTTTAGATAATTAACATATGCACAACTAATTACATAGCCACCAGGCTCCAGTTGGCATGCCATGTCATCTACTCATAACTGCATGTGGCTGCTGTTGTGATCCTTTGCTTCGCTGGTAATCTTGCAAACATGAGCTTCCTTAACATCCCCCCTCAAGCTCAATGGCATGTTGATGACATTGAACTTGCATCGAAAATAGTTAAACTTGGGAAATGACAGAGCTTTAGTAAGGACATCAGCAACCTGTTCTTCAGTAGGAATGTATCTCACTTCTAATTCTTTTCCAAGCACTTTATCTCTAATGTAATGGACATCCAACTCAATGTGTTTCGATTTAGAGTGAAGAATAGGATTTCGAGCTAACTCTCCTGCACTCTAATTGTCACACCAAAGGATTGGAGTTGGTAACTGTACAATGTTAAGTTCTGACAGCAGAGATTGCAACCATGAAAGTTCTGAACTTGCTGAAGAGAGTGTCCTGTATTCACTTTCAGTGGCTGACTTAGCTACAATAACTTGCTTTTTTTATGACCAGGAAATCAGATTATTACCCAGGTAAATGCAATAAGCTCCAATAGATTTTCGATTATCAACATCACATGCCTAGTCAGCATCAAAGTATCATGTTAGACCTACAAGTCCAAGTGTTCCCTCTTTTTGAATATCTAAACCATGAGTGGTTGCAGCTTGAAGATACTTGAGAACTTTCTTGCATGCTAGCCAGTGCTGAAGTGTAGGACTACTGAGATATTGGCTGAGTTTGTGTACATAATTTGCAATGTCAGGCTTGGTGAGAATCAAATATTGAAGCCCTCCAACAATGCTTCTATAAAGAGCTGGTTCTTCAAATTCTTGCCCCAGAGGACCTTGAACATTTTTCTCTAGTTTGAAACCAGTGCTGAAAGTGGTATCTGACCCTTTGTAATTCTACGTTGAAGCTTTGCTTATCAGATCTTTAATATACTTTGTTTGTGACAGATGCATTCCATGAGCTGTGTAACACACTTCCACTCCAAGAAAATAAGCTACCAATCCCAGATCCTTGAGAGCAAAAACCTTACTGAGTTTAATAATAAACTCTTCAAGTAATGCTGAGTCAGGGCCAGTCACCAGAATATCATCAACATAGATCAATACAATAATAATGCCTAAAAGAGATGTGTCAGCTTTAGAATTGAAGAATTTCCAAGCAGTAAGGTAGCTTTTTAGTTTATCATACCAAACTTTTGGAGCTTGTTTCAATCCATATAAAGCCTTGGTAAGCTTGCATATATAGCCTTCTTTGGACATAAAACCCTCAGGCTGAATCATATACACATCATCTGACAAATCCCCATTTAAGAAGGCATTATTCACATCAATTTGTCTGACCTTCCAACTTTTCATGACAGCTAGATTAAGAATCAATCTTACTGTTGAAGACTTCACTATAGGAAAAAATGTTTCTGAATAATCAATACCTGCAGTTTGATGAAATCCCTTGGCTACCAGTCTGGCTTTATATTTTGAAACTGAGCCATCTGTGTTGTACTTGGCTCGAACACCAATTTGCACTCAACTGGTATATAGGATGAGCACATAGGCACAAGAGTCCAAGTTTTTTTTTTAATCAAAGCATCATATTCAGTCTGCATTGCTACTTTCCATTTGGGATCAAATAATGCTTCTGAAATAGTGGATGGTTCCAAGTTATTGTGATATGTTAAGTAGGCCTTTGGTTTGAATATTCCAGCCTTTGCTCTGGTGATCATTTTGTGTGTGGAGAGAATTAGTTTAGGTTAAGATGATTGTGCTGGTTGAATCAGAGAGTGTGATATAGTAGGTTGAGAGAATGATGTATTTTGTGTTGTATCGAGTAGAGGTATAGAGAGATTTAACTGAGTTGGTGAAGAAGGTATGGTTTACTGGAATAAAGTAGCAGGTGGTGAGGGTTGAGATGATGTGTTGTGAGAGAGTGGTGAAGATATAGTATCAAGGTGATCAGAATGTGGATCATTACCTACAGTTTCAACTTTAAATGTGTTCAAATTGCTATTGGAAATAGGTATAATATACTACTGAAGAATATTGGATTGAAATCCAGAAGATTTGGATGGAGAAGATGAATTGAAAATTGAGGAATATGGAAATGAAGTCTCATAAAAAATAACATGACTTGCTATATAGATTTTTCCAGAGGGATGGAGACACTTATAACCCTTATGCAAAGAACTATACACCAAGAAGACACATTTGGATGTATGAGAATGAAACTTGTGTTGGTTATAATTTCTGAGAAAGGGAAAGTATGAACATCCAAATGTTCTCAAGAATTTGTAATCTGGAGTGAGATGATAGATAGACTCATAAGGAGATTTCATTGATAGAACTGGAGTAGGTAATCTGTTGATAAGATCTGTGGTTGTATGTAAAGAATCCTACCAAAATTTAATAGGTAGGTTAGCTTGTGCAAGTAGAGTAAGACTAGGTTCAATGATATGGATATGCTTTCTCTCTACAATTCCATTTTGGTTGTGAGTGTATGGTCATGAATGTCTGAATTGAATGCCCTTTGTGTGAAGAAAGTTAACAAAAGATCTAAATTCTCTCCCCCCCCAGTCTAATTGAAGACATTTGATAAGTCTGTCAAGTTATTTTTCTATTTGGTTTTTGAAAATTTTGAAGACTGACAGTATTTCACTTTTGGTTTTCAAAGGAAAGATCCAAGTAAATCTTGTGAAATCATCAACAAAGCTCATATAATATATGTAACCTTGTGATGAAATCACAGAGGCTGGTCCCCATAAATCAGTATGCAATATTTCTAGGGGAGACTTTGTTTTGATAGCAATAGTTGGAAAATAAAGCTTGTGCATTTTTCCTATTTGACAAGCATCACAAAAATCAAAGATTTTATTCTTATTGTCCAATTTGAAAGATGAACATGCTTTGATTACATAATTCAAAACCTTAGAAGATGGATGTCACAATTTTTGATGCAATACAGAAGTATTTAACAAACACTCAGAGTTTTTACAAGAAGTTGCTGCAGTATGCAGACTGGAAGTATTATTTAAAAGAGTAGAATTGACAACTGAAAACATTGAAAGAGGAGTGGTTGATACAATTAACTCAGCAACAAAGCTTTGATTAGATGTAAGAGAGACTGTCTTATTAAATGAAACCAATAGCAATTTGTATAAACCTTTTTCAGCTTTGCCCTGTAGTATGTCAAATTCATCACCTTATCCTTTACAAAACAGAGATTATTAGTAAACTCAATCACAACATCATTATCTTTTGTGAGTTTAGAGATGCTAATAAGGTTTTTAGTAATTTTTGGCACTAAAAGGACATCATTTAGTTTAAGAGTTAAGGAGGCATTATTGGAGTTATGTGATTTCAATGCAGCACTTCCAATATGTGTCATATTCAATCTAGCACCATTGCCAACAACAAGTTTAGATATACCTGTAAAAGCTTTAGAAACACGCATGTTGTTGATATCATTTGTCAGATGGTGTGTTACACTACTATCCAAATACCAGTTAGCATCAGCAGGTCCATCCATATTAGCCAAATATACAGATTTTGGATTTATGTTTGGTGGTGGTATGTAAGCTCCAGATGCAACAAATTCTTTAAGTTTCCAACAAATATTAGCAGTGTGACCTGTTCTGAGGCAGATTTAACAGGTTAGCTTAGAGACATTTTATTGAGGTTTAGTGTTTCCAGATGGTCTGCTATTGTTAAATCCACCATTTCCAGCATTCTGATTCCAGTTTCCTCCTCCTCCACCTCTCTGATTATCTCCTTAATAAGCCTTGAACTGATAGTTAGTGCCATAAGCATTTCCACTATTAGTATTAAATCCAGAGCCTTCATAACCTCCTTTGTAACCATTACTGTTACTTTTTCCATTGTTACCATAACCATGATTATATCCAAAGCCACCAAAACCTCTTCCTCCAGACATATTTCCCCTTTTATAGCCTCTGTTGTGAGCAAGATTAACCTCAAAGTTTTGTTTCACATCAGTATTAGCCAGCATATGAGTTTGTTGTTCAATCCTAGCTTCTTGAGTTATGAGCATAGCATAAGCTTCATTTACATTCATTTTTCCTACTCCTACTTGTCCAGTAATATAAGTAGCAACAGAGTTATAGTCTGGACCTAAACTAGAGAGTACATGCAAATTTAAATCATCATCACTTAATGCACTTCCTGATGCAGCCATATTATCAGCAATACTTTTCATCTTAATGAAATAATCAGTGATTTTCATATCATCTTTCCTAGTTGAGTTCATCATATATCGTAAGTGCAGAAGCCTAGATTTAGATTGAGATCCAAACTAAACTTCTATAGCTTTCTATACCTCTCGAGAAATCTCTAGATTGAAGACTAGATTAATGATACCTTCACTCATTGAAAAAAGTAACCAGCCAAGAAGCACTTTATCTTGTGATCTCCATGTCACGAATTCTGGATTTTCTACAGATCTCAGATTATCTTCAATTCTCTGAGCAATGTGTGAAGGAGGTGGAGTGGTTGAGTCATCAATGAATTTCTCAAGTCTGTTGCCACGAATTGAACAAGAACTTGAGATCTCCAAATTAAATAATTGGATTAATCTAGCTTAATGTGTGTATTGAAAGTGAATGTCACATTTGTTGAATTAACAGTTGTTTGATTAATTGGTGCTTGAGAAGAAGAAAAAGCTAGATGAACTAAAGCTATTACTATTAGCTCTAATACCAAGTTGAAGAATGAGAATAGTGTTTGGCAGCTGAGAAAATAAGAACTAGATCTGAGAATCTTTCTAGGAACTTTAATTCATTAATCACATACATGTTAATATGTACAAAGTTGTTGCTATTTATACTAAGCTGAAGCTCAGCACTGATAGATGTAATTCGCTGCAACTAATTAACTGATTCTGTTAACTAACTATAACAGCTTTAGCTAATTAACATATGCACAACTAATTACATACCCACCAGGCTCCAGCTGACATGCCATGTCATCTACTCGTAACTGCATGTGGCTGTTGTTGTGATCCTTTGCTTTGCTGGTAATCTTGCAAACATGAGCTTCCTTAACATGGTATTAATAATATTAGAAAGGGTGGTGAAGTGAGGGATGTTTGGAGAGATCTGTTGTATTCCGACATAAACATTTCATCAATATTGATCCTTATAGTCATGCAAAACTAGTAGTGGATGAGGGTGATGATGATGAGCATTATCATACTATTTTCAGTGGTTTTGGGTTGAGTCCGACAGCACCCTGGCAGAGTCATACAACTAGATCTTGGTGCTTGGAGGACTTAGGGATCAGGAGAGTGGTATCTAAATGCTTCTTTATTTACTCCCTCTCAACAACTTGAGTCCCTTCATTTAAGCTTCAACAAGATAACTGGTTTTGTTCAGAATAAAGGTCATTAAAAATTTTTTAATTTACTTTCTTCTTCCCCCGGAATTTCTAACATTCACAGTGAAATTACATGAGTCTAAATGCATGCATGATCTATTTTGTGAGACACACACACACACAATATGAAATTATTTGATTTTTTGGCAGGCTTAGAGAAGCTATCAAAGTTGAGCAACTTGAAGTTTCTTTATTTATATGGTAACTTGTTCAAAAACAACATCTTACCATCTCTAGGTGGCCTTTCATCACTGAGAAATTTATCATTGGCTGATGATAGATTGGAAGGAAATTTTGATTTTAAAGGTAATTAAGCTTCATCTCTTCTCCCTATCATTGTAGATCTTTCATTGACTAGCTGGAACATTAGACTTTCATTTGCTTCAATAAGATTCAAGCCTTTTATTTTTTAAGTAATAATAAAATATTAGTTTTAAGAGATTAATACATATAGTTTTCAATATTTAATATCACACACAATTTCATGTTGTACTTTTATGTGTCTTACTTAAAAAATTAATATAGGAAATAGGGATGGTAATGGATACCTAGATGTAGATTTGTTAATTATACCACATTAGTCCCCATAAAAAGAATAAATGATCAAACTGGGACCATGCTCGTTGTGGGGTTCGATTTTTTTTTTTTTGAAAACCTACTGATTGCATGCTTGAATAATTACCAAGCCCGTATTGGTACATAACATATTTTTTACGGTTTTGACATTTAAAAATATAATTACAAAATTCAAAATTTAAATTAATATATTACCTAAAAAAATTTAACAATTTATAGGTGGGTAACATTGGATTTATAGGTTTGTGAGTAAATTTACCACCACTGTATAGGAAAGTACTGTAATTGCAAATCGCATATATGGGCACCTAACTAGATTTTTCTTATTAAAAAAAATTAAGTTATCTAAATGTGAACTTCTAAAATAAATATAACTCAATTTAAACAATTTGCATATTTGGTTTCTTTGATCAATTTAGAGCTGGCTAGACATGAGCTATAATGAGATTGAGAAATTTGTGGCCCAAAAGTACTCAAAATATGAATTTTATTTTAGACCACTAAATGTAACTCTAATCTCTATAGTTTGAGTTCACTATCTAAATAATCATTATATTAAAAACAATCCTCAAAACACTAATGTCGTGGTCATTGTTGCTGTTGTATTTCACTTTTCAAAGTAAAATAGTAATTTTTTTTTGGTAAAACTTAGAATTCAAATTTCTTATGTGCAAGGAGGTGAAAAAATAGTAATTAAAATATATTAATGAAAACAAATATATGACATGAACTTAATTTTTGAGTAATTCTTAAAAAATAAAAATAAATTAGATAATTAACTTAAACTGTAAAAAATAAATGACACTTTGCCATTTTGAAGTCATTTAGTCCATTCATTAATAAAGAGCTAATAATTCTTTTTTTTTAACGTTGAACTCTGAAATTTTTAACTTATTAAATTTGTGCAATATATGCAAATTCGATGAGAATGAGAGACTATGACTTTTAGTACATAGACAGGCCTTTTTTTTTTTTTATGTGAAATGACTTTTGCTTCAATAAATAAGATTGAGGATTTTGAATAAAGTAGCGTATTCATCGACCACATGTTTTTTCAGTATTTTTTTCAATACACATATCATTTTTTTTAGTTAATTTCCACTAAAAGTTACATTTTCTCACATTTTTTCACTTCCATTTGCATGTTGTTATAACCCCACTGACATCATAAGGGTAAAATTATTATTTCACCTGCATAAAAGCAACGTCATTTAAATGCGGTAGAAAGAGAAAAAAAAAAGGCAAAAACATTCCAGAGCACGCAATTAATAAAAGCAACCATTGTTTATTCCATGCTCAAGATCATCAACCTTTCTTTTACCCTTCAACAAATACCCAAACAATTGAAAAAGTCACGGCTGGTCGGTTGTGGCAGGGGTGGGTCTAAGAAAACTTTGAGGTAGGATGTAAATCTTCGAGGCTTAAGCTACTAGTGGCGCAATCGTTGATTGAGATCGAGCTGCTAGTGGCAGAGAAAGTGAAGGAGATTTGTGAGAGTTTGGGGTATTTAATAGAGAAATGAAAGGGAGGTATTGTGGGATTGGCAAAGCTGGGAAAAAGATGGTGTTGCTTGTTGAAGTTTTAATAGATTAGGGATGGTAATGGGGTGGGATGATGATGAGGAGGTCTACTTCATTCTCCACCCCATTAAAAATTTTGCCCCTGATTAGTGTTAAAAATTGTATAGTTATTAAAGAGTAAAAATGTTATTTTATACTTATAATATAATTTACATTCATAATTATGTAACATATTATGAATTTCTAATTATTTTTCTAAATATTTTATTTTGTGTATTTTTGTGTGTTTATTAAGTAAAAATAATAATTTCACGCAATTTAAGGCTCCAAACAAATGTACGGTGTCAAATTGGGATTTCGGAAGTCCACGAAATTAAGTTATTGTCAAGGAGGAACCGCCACTTTTGTTATAAAGTTATAAGTTTTTACCACGGTAAATGTGGTAATTGTGAAATTATAAGTTTTTATCATATTAGGTATGATAATTATTAGTGGATGTGTTGGATGCGTTGGATGTGCTTGAGTAGATTAAGTTAGATTTATCTTTTGTTAGTGAGACAAATATAAAGTTACGATATAATTAGTTTTATTTATTTGTGTGGTGTGAATTAATCTTGTACTAGTGTAAATAAAGGGGGGGAACACACCTCTCTACACATTTTCTTATCTTCTTTCCCCTGAAATTCTTCTTCTCATCTCTCTTTATAATATATTTTCAATAAATAAAATTAGTTTTGTTTCAATTTTCAAATACCATTTTTTATGTATTTTTCAATTTTAATAATTTCCTTTATTTCAATTATGTTTAGCTAAATGCTAATAGTTAGGGGAATGTGAAACTCTTAGTAAAAAATATGATTTAATCAAATTCTATTCTTAATTATATAAATTAAATTATTTTCTATTTAATTTTATCTATATTTTATATTCTAAAATTTTGATTTATTGTAGACAAACATGAGAGTGCACAATGAATTCTTTAAATCTTAGTATAAAGTATGGTAAAATAGTATTTTGATTTATTGTAGATAAGTTAAGTTTTGGCACGTTAAGTAATTAATCCATAATAAAATTCATGGGAAAATAATTGTCATTTATACAATTAATCTTTTGGACAATAAAATAAAAATAAAAAGAATTTATTAAATTGTATTTATTACTAGGAGTGGATCCATAACCCTGACTAATTCAATTTCATATTTTTTCTCAAATTAAATTACATATATTTAAATTTTATTTTCATTTTTTAGATAAATTTAAATAAACAAATTAAATTATTTCTATGTAGATCGACCTCGAACTCACCGAGATATAATATAACTAGACACTTTTATATTTGGAAGTAAATTAAATTTTTAAGTCATGTTAGCCACTATTCCCTACTCCATCCCTCAATAAATTCAGTGGGGTGGAGATGAGGAATCCTCATATAGGGAATAATTTCTTCATCCCCATGTAGGGAATAATTTCTTCATCCCCACCTCATTCTCGATTTACTTATTTAATAGTATATATGAATAAATAATTTTAGTAAATTAAAAATTAAAAAAAATAATTACCATATTATAAGTTATTTAAATTATTTTTTAAAAAAATCTCCAAAAGGTTGAAACAATATCTTCAAATAATATCAAAGCCAAAAAAATGATTGAAGAGAGCACTACCTTGAGAGAGAAAAGAAATCATAACAATATCATAGGGTTGAATAAGAATTATAATGTAAGGTTTTCTTTTAGTTATAACTTATTTATATTAAGTAAAAATAAAAACAAAATTTATTAACCAACATTATAATTGATAAAAAAAATTATTGAACAAAAATTTTAAAAAATTCATATATAATGGGAATTGGGATGGGGGTGGAGTGTAGAGTGCGAAACCAAACCTCGTCCCATTAAAAATTTCAGAATTATTTTTCCTTCATTTCCAACCCCACTCTCTAAAAGTTTTTCAAAATTCATCTCATTACTGAGGTTAAGGATGAAACCCTATTCAATGAAATAAATATCTTTTTATTTAAGTAATTCCCTATATATGTTCTTTAATGTTTATGATTCTTATTTTACATGATTAGTTGGATGTTATTAAATCTTTTCATCAATTCTGTCATGCATTATTGATTGTTTGGATTAATATTTGATTAAATCTATGCTTTGAATTTATGAAGTTCATATATGATTATCTTTGATTCTATGTCTTTCATTAAATTATTTACACAGAGCACTTAGGAAAACTTTGACTCTTTGTTATTCAATATGTTTACATGTGATGCTTAGATATCATACTATTAAGTAGAAAAAGAACCTACACAATATTAATTTTATTTCCGCTTAATTATTATACCTATGAGATGACATAAATTGATTTCGAGTCATCACTCTAAAATTGGGGATTAATTAATAATTAGGTAATTACTAGTTGAATAGTGGTTGATTCTGAAACCTTGGTAATTTTTGTCTTACTCAATTCTCCTTTTATTTAACTGTTTTCTTATCTTAATTAGTTTTATTTCCTTTAAAATCTCAATTTGCTAAACTAGGTTAGAATTAATATTAATTTTAGATTTAAATTAGACTTTTCTATTTATAACAATCTCTGTGGGTTCGACCTTGTTATCACTATTCTATTTTTAGATTAATGCGCTTATTGGAGATAGTGCCAGAAAGTTAGTTTAATCTAGGTTAATTTGATTCTTCTACTAGTTATAATTTAGGTTGTCTTTTATTTTAAAAAATAAAAAAATTCTTTAAATTTATTATTTGGTTGTTTGATTTCTTTTTTTATTATTATTATTGTTGCGAACATGATTCAACAAATCGTTTGGTCAAAAAGGAGTTGAAAATTGATAGCAGTGAAACTAGTTCTTCTCAAGTGATGGATGACCCAAATAGAATATTGCTAATACTATCACCAATACAAGAAGAGAAAACCCTTAGAGAATATTTTTCACTACTTGCAGCCAACCAACCATCTTGTATTGTGTTGCCACAAACTACAGCAACATACTTTGAACTTAAGCCCTCTGTCATTCAGCTTTTACCATCTTTCTATGAGCTAGAGAGAGAGGACTCATATTTGCACATTAAGGAATTTCTTGACATATGCTCTACATTCTGTTTTCAAAATTTCAATGATGAGTCAATTAGGCTTCGTATGTTCCCTTGCTCATTATAAGACAAAGCAAAAGTTTGGTTGAATTCACTTCTTACTGGGTATATTACTACGTAGGACGAATTGAGTAATAAGTTCCTTACTATTTTTTTCCCTATGTCTAAAACAAATGCCCTTAGGAGAGAGATAAGTGATTTTTATCAAAGAGATGGTGAACAACTTAATGAGTGTTGGGAAAGATTCAATGATTTACTTCTTAAGTGTCCCCACCATGGTTTTGAGAAATGGAGACTTGTACAATGCTTTTGTAATGGCTTAACCATATCAAATCGTCATATAGTAGAGTTTGTGAATGGTGGGAGATTTTTGAACTTACATGAAGGGGCTGCATGAGATTTCTTTAATTCACTTCCCAAGAACTCTCAACGGTGGGAATTTTCAAATAAAAAAGAAAAATTATCTCAAGTTTCTAGAAAGGGTCTATATGAAGTTAAGGATGATTTTGATGTAAAAGCTACTCTAGCTACACTTTCTAGGAAAGTACATGCTTAACTCTGAACCAATTCACGAATCATCACCCTAGTGTAGCTAATAAGGTTTGTGCTTTTTGTTCCAACCCATCTCATACAGCACATAATTGTCCATCATTATCAGCCTATCAAGAGGCTTATTCTGAGCAGGTACATGTCTTACAATCATATGAAAAATCCTCCAATAGTCCATATTCATCCACATATAATCCTAATTGAAGGAACCACCCTAATTTTTCCTAAAAACAAAATCAACCTTTGTCAAACCAAGGAAGACAATAATTTAGCATGTCCAATCAACCATTTGTCCCTCATAACCAAGTATATACTCATGCCCAACAGCCTATGTCTCAATTTATTGCACCCTAACAAAGAAAACCTTCTCTAGAAGATACATTTCAAAGTTTCACTCAGTTAACCTAACAAACATTTCAGTTAAACATTCAAGCTATTCTAAAGCTTGAACATCAATTGGGTTAATTAGCAACCACTGTAGTTGAAAGAGAAAAAAGAAAATTCCCAAGTCAATCAGTTCTTAATCCTAAAGGAGTGCATGAAATTAGATCGAGTTCAAGTCATCAGCATAAAGAAGCAAAATCTATTATGACCTTGAAAAGAGAAAACTTATTTGACAACAAAGTGGAGGTTCTAATAAGAAAGACAAATGAACATACTTCTTCAGATCCAGTTTCATCGCAAGATTCATCACCTAATGATTCAGAAGAAAATGACCCACTAGCTTACATTCCTAGGGCTTATTTTCCTCAAAGGTTAGCAAAGTAAAGAAATGGACTTCAACAGGTGAGATTATGCAATTTTCAAGCAAGTGAATATAACCATCCATTTACTCAATGCTATTAACCAAGTTCCTTTCTATGCTAAGTTTTTGAAAGATTTATACACTAAAAAGAGATGTTTGCATGTCACTAAAAGGGCATTTTTAACTTAACAAACTAGCAATTTACTTCAATGTAAAATGCCACCAAAATTTAAGGATTCTAGTTCTCCTACTATCTCATGTATTATAGGGAACCAATTGTTTGATAAAGCATTATTGGATTTAAAAGCTAATGTTAATATCTTACCTTATTCTTTCTACATGCAACTTGGACTAGGGGAATTAAAGCCAACTTCTATTATTTTACAACTTGTTGATAGGCCAATGAAAATATTTCGTGGTATTATAAAGGATGTGTTGATACAAATTGACAAATTTTACTATCCTATTGATTTTATTATTATTGATACTTAGCATGTACAGGATCCTAAGAAACACACTTCAATTATTCTATGTCTTCCTTTCTTAGCTACATGTGATGCTCATATTAGTTGCAGGACTGCAAACATGCAACTGTCTTTTGGTAACATGACCATGGAATTAAATAATTTTAATGTTCCCAAGCAAGCACAAGACGATGATGAAGTTGTTGAAGTAAATAGGATAGAAGCATCAATTGATAACTTATTTATTTCTAACCAGTGTGATAATCCATTAACACCATGTACAACTAACTCTGATTTCTCTGTTGATGTTGACAGTGGTATTGAAAAAGTTAATGCTTACTCTTATCATAGATCTAATTCAGTGGAAAGATATGATTGAGCCACTTCCTCCTGAAGAGAAAATTAAACCATTCAAGTTGGAGATACTTCCTAAAGAAGTGCAACGTAGGTCACATTCTGACATGAAAAAGGTGGTAAGATCTAAAGTACTTAAATTGTTAGATTTTTATACTATTTCAGATAACTCTCAAGTAAGCTTGGAACAAAAGATATCAAAGTAGTGCGATATTGAGGAGTTTCATTACCATCATCTTTTTATCGATAAAATGCTCCAGTGCTTAATCAATTATGTTTTCTGGTATTTTCTGTATAATTGTTTTGATTTTCACCAAATTCTTATTGATCCTGGTTGATTTGTTGTTTGCATTAATTAGTTAGTTTAGTAGGATTTTATTTATTTTTCTTTTTTATTATCATTTATATTTCTTCTAACGTTTTCTTTTTAGTTGTCATTTTTTTAAGCTTCCCCAACCCATTCAGGAATGATCCCTCTAACTTTTTCTTTTATTATTTATGTTTTTATTTTTTTCCATCTTTTTGCATGCATATCTTTTGATTATGAAACATTGAGGACAATGTTTCGAATAAGTTTGGGGGTGGGAATAGTGTTTATTTTGTTTGTTATTACAAAAACCCAAAAAAAATTAAAAATTTTCAAAAAATTCAAAAACATTATTTTGTTGTTTTTATGTGAAAAGCCAATGATAAGAACTTAATTGACAATAAATATGGTTCTTAGAAAGGGTTGAATATTCTCTTAGTTTATACTTAACTCTTATGTTATTTCCTCTTGATTGAGATTTTTTACACACCATGAGCACTAATATTAATTTTTTCGTAATTTTGATTTGACATCTGAGATTGACGCAACCTAAGTTGAGAATTTTAAATAGAGTAAATGATTGTTTGTCTTTATTCTTATCTCTACAATAAACCAAAAATATATATATATACATAGGCGCCAAAGTCAGAAATAGCTACTTATAACCCTTAAAAGTGAAGCTCTCCTTGAGTAATTTAGGCCGATGTACCATCAGTATGTAGAGGATAATCTACCATGACAAAAAGACTACCTTAAGGGTAGAGTGAAAGCTCCTGACTATGGTTTAAAAAAAAAAAGAGAAAAGAGAAAAAGAAAAAAAATCAAGTGCATGTGCTAAAATGAAAACAATCAAAGGAAAATACACATAAAAGCCTGTGGAAAAAAAATTAAAAATCAAGACAATAAGATTAGTTTGACTTACTCTATTCTTTATTTGAGGTAAAGGCTGTTGATATTAAAGATTTTGGGAATGAATTTTGATTGAATTGATTTCACACACACGCTATAGAATCGAAAGAGCGATGAGATTGACTATTGAATTAAAGTTCGAACTTTGTCAATATTTCAAATTTTCTTTGAGCTATATAATTTTTACAATCTTTAAGCCTATTTTTATGTTTTGTTTAAAGTTTGTTGTTCTTTTTATTTTAGTTTTTTTTAAAATAATGTTCGTGGATGTCAACGTTGAAGCATGCACGAGACTATAACTCATTCACTAGGGCCACCTAGGGGTTTAAAGGTTTGTTGCATACGCTAAATGCAATCGTGCATACCTGCGAAAATGGTTTAGTTAGGATTTACTTTTTATTTTGTTACTTTTATTTTTGCTTTTAGTTTTAGTTTGCTCGAATACTAGAGCATATAATATATACATATTTTACCCTCGATTATATAATTGCTAGTTATTTTATATGTTATTTTAAATTAATTTAATTATTTATTTGAATAGGGAATTAATTGGAGATTATGGATAAAAAGGCATGAAGAAACTCAATTTAGGAAGCAACAGAGATTAAATTGAGAATCATTTAAAAGATAAGGAATTAAAAGAATTAATTTATTGAGATTTAATTCAAGAACAGAATAGATGCATCACGTGAGAAGCAATCGCCATTATTGTCAGCATATGCATGGCATTAAAAAAAGGAATCCTAATGCAATTCTAAGTGGTGGGCACGTGTGAGAGCAAAAAAAAATTAAAGGCTTTAGAATTGAAAAGGTGGGGCCCATTTTGAAGACTACATAAGCAAGCTTTTGGCTTTTGGACGAAGGAGGAGGAGGGTAGCCGTTAGAGGAAGCAATTGCCGCCAGATGCAAAAGAAAATGAGAAGAAGAATAGCAGCAACAGTAGCAATTTAATTCTCCATGGCTGGTTTTATTTATTTTGTTGCTCCCAATTCAAGTATGTCTAACTAATTTTCTTATACTGATGTTAAGGATGAAACCCTATGAAATATAAGTGTGCAACCCAAGAGGGGGGGTGAATTGGAAATTTAAAAATTATCCTAGCAAGTCCACACAACAATTCAATCTAATGCCTTAATCAATTCGAAAACAATAAATTCAAATAAACACAATATTAAAAGAATAAGGGAAGAGAAAACGAACACAAGGATTTTTACGTGGTTCGGCTATCCCCGCCTACGTCCACGCCTCCAAGCTCACCCGCTTGAGGATTTCACTATCCAAGCCTTTCCAAGGCTTCAACGATTACAATTGACTTCGAGGTGTCAATGAACCTTTACAACAAGAGATTATATCCCCAATCTCTTTACCCCAAGTGTTTCCCACACTTGTACACTCACAAATTGATGAGAAATGATAAATCAACAATAAATCTCTTTTTAAGAGTGGATATACAATTTGAAGAACAAAGATGATTTGAAGAATGATGATTCACGAAGTTGAAGCTCAATATATGTTGTGTGCTCTTGTTCTTACTTGCTTGGATCACCTCAAAATGAGTTGGATTGGAGTTTTTATAGTTTGAGCTCGAAAACTAGCCGTTACTCACATTCCTGGGGAATCCGGTCTGCCGGATTTGGTATCCGGTAAGCCGGATTTTTCTGACCGTTAAGGCAAAATTTTGAATTTTGCCTATCCGGTCTGCCGGATTTGGAATCCGGTAAGCCGGATTCGCAATGAAGACTCGCTGCCCCGTAACCGGTTTTCGGATTTCGTATCCGGTAAGCCGGATAGCTACAGTACCTGCTACAGTACCTGCTACAGTGCTACAGTCCGGATACAGTGAAATATTTTCTGTAATTGCAGTTTGACCCCAAAACTTTACAGAACTGTATTACGGCCCAAAACGTTATAAAAGTTTTCAAATAGGTCCAATTTCAGAATTTCTAAATAATACTTTATGAAACCCAAAACTTTCTGAAATTATGATATAGCCCAAAACGCTATGACACTTTTCAAATAGGTCCTTTACCAAAATTTCAAGCAATATATGTTTATTTCAAAGTTTTCAAAATTCTTTCAATTAAACCATAAACTTTGAAAAACAACCAATTTCATAAAATCATTTTTCCATTAAACATGAAGCATTTATAATATGAAAATAATGATTTATTCAAAAGGAATAAAACAATCAATTGCATAAAATCATTTTTCCATTAAACATGAAGCATTTATAATATGAAAATAATGATTTATTCAAAATACATTTTTCAATAATTTGAGCTTAAAACATTAATCATTCTTAATCTTGTTTGTTATCATCAAAATCAATATCATGGAAACATATATGTTAACAATCTCCCCCTTTTTGATGATGACAAACATTTCATGTATTTAAACAATCATTTTTCTTAAAATCATTTTTCCATTAAATATAAAACATTTATAATGTGAAAATAATGATTTATTTAAAATATATAAAAAATAATTTGATCTTAAAAGATTAATCATTCTTAATCTTGTTTGTTATCATCAAAATCAATATTGTGAAAACATAAATGTTAACAATCTCCCCCTTTTTGATGATGACAAACATTTCATGTATTTAAAGAATGATTCCAAAAATTGTTTCCCCTAAATATAATCTTCTTTTACAATTTGCCAACAATTTAAATACATAGATTTTTCTCCCCCTCATCATCAAAAAGAAAAACTTAATTGGCAAAGATAAAAGTAGCAAATTTTGTAAAAATTTGAAAACATATATTCTTCTCCCCCTTCATCAAAAAAAAGAAAATGTAAAGGAAAAGAATAATAGTAGGAAATTTGTTACCTATGTTGTTTGAGTAGAAATTTTGAAAGAATCTCCCCCTAACAACAAGCATCATCTCATGATAAAAGCCAACTCCATACACCAATAATCATACCAAAATATCATGAACCATTATTCCATTAATTACCAAATCAACAACTCAAAAAATAAAACCATCATATAAAACACTCATGTAATCAAATCATCATTATCTCAAATTCATCAAAATCATCATCATAATCAAATATCAATTATCAAAACAATTACTCAAAAATGCATATTATTCTCATCTTTTTGATAACATCGAAATGATATATCATTTTATCTCCCCCTTTGAACAACAAAAAAGTTCAAAATGCATATTATCCAAAATTTATTATATGCTCCCCCTAAATATAAGGCCAATTTAAAATTTTAACCAAAAATGATTTTATCCGAAAGCATATCATATTTATCTCCCCCTTCATCGTAAAAAGGAAAGATAGATGTAATTGAAACAAGTGCATAAAAAATAAGTCGACAAAGAAATTACCAATTTTGTGTGAGCAAAAATTTCGGCATAGTCTCCCCTTAAAATGCTCAAATCCTCAAATACACAATGTAGTTAAAAAAAAAACACTCCTATATAAGCTTAAACAATTATAACAAACCAACAAATCCATCGATTCATCAAGTAATGCACATATAATCATTAATCATCAAAATTAATATGAATTCCTCCAACACTTATAACAATTAAATTCGAGGATTCCATAATCATATATCAACCATTAAAAGAATGCTCAAAATGTATGTTATTTCCCCCAATTTACATCATTAAAATGATTTATTACTTTGTTTCCCCCTTTGGACAATAAAAATGTTCAAAAAGCATATTATCCAAAATGGAACAAGTAATAAGCTAAGCAAGGGAATGCAAAAGTCATAAGAGCATAATGTCAACAATTCAAAAGTCATATAATTACTAATCACATTTTAGAAATCAAGACAACTAAACTCATCAAAGATCTAATGTGACATTTTAATATAACAAACAAAAAATCTCATATGCTCAAAAATATCGAATACGTCAAGAAAGTTATGCAAAGATCTAATGTGGCAAGCATTCTTCCAAAGATCCAATGTGACATTTCTCCCTTTTTCGATATCATTTAAAGCAAGTTATGCATATTTAACAATGTGTCAAGAAAGCACAAATAAAATATATATCCATTCACCAATCATAGATTCCATAAGATCAAATTTCATCAAATACAATGGAATCATCAAAGCACATTCTTTGTCATCAAAGCATAAGTACATAATAGCAATATATAGATAATCAAAATCAACATATGCCATTATAGATCATCAAAATCAACATAGCTAAAAAGCCATCATTATGAGCTAAAGAACAAGTGATCAAATCCATTATTACAAATGCTCATATATATTTTTAAGTGATGATCTAGTAGTTACACCTTATGATGGATCTTTCAAAATTAAGTTCTTAAGGTGAGAAGAAACATACCTCCACTCCTTGGGGAGTGTTTGAGAAGTACCTTCATTTTACTCCACATTTGTTTCTTCATGTTGCTCCTTTTGATTTTCAAGTGGTGCCTTCTTTTAGCTATCATTTGATAATTTTCTTGTAGCTCTTCATCTACATTATCATCAAAAACAACTTTCTCCGTAGAGGAAGAATTAGACTTATCAAATATAACAAGTATAAATTTTTCCATAATCAAAATTCTTTTGTTATACACTCAATAAGTTTTGCTTGTGTTTGAATAGCCAAGAAAAATACCAACATCAAATTTTGGATCAAATTTGCCAAGATTATCTTTTGCGTTCAAAATATAACATTTGCATCCAAATATCAAACAATAATCATCATCAATCCACAATTAAAATAATTATGCAAATGAAAATGTAGGTGCAGGAACCATGGTAATTTAAAATACCCAAAATGCACAAATTCAGTTTTGTAAAATCCAAGAGATGATTTAAGATAATGGATGGTGTTTATATAAACTCCGTATTATCTCCATAATTGTTCTTACATCTCTTGGCAACTTGTTTGCTCATGGATTTATTACCATCCACCATTGTTGGAACAAAAACAAGCTTAAAAATCCAATTTCGGGTTTACAAAAATTGAGTGAAATGGATTTGTTTGAGCCAAGAAAAAATTGATCCTAGAGATGAATGAAACTAATATATGATGTAGGATCAAAAATGGGCTAAAGGAAGCTTGAAAAAGTAGAGAGAGAAACGGAGTTACTGTTCACGCGTGAGAGATGATGATGAAATGAAAGAAAAAAAAATGAAGAAATCATGATGGAGAAATGTGTAATGAAGATGAAATGCATGGGTAATGGTTTAAGAGATTGATCTTGGCATAAAAATGGTTGAGAAATGAAGAGGAATTGATTGGAAATAGAAGAGGGTGGCTCACGGTTTTGAGAGAGAGAGGAAGAACAAGTGCAGAAAACTCACGAGAGAGGAAGAAGAAGCAATCTGGAACAAAATAGAAGGGCACGAATCCGGCTTGCCGGATTTGCTAACCGGCAAGCCGGTTATTGGACAGATTTGAGCAAAGCCGAAAACGGCTTACCGAATGTGAAATCCGGAAATCCGGAAATGAGCCCGAGAGCAACATGAAAAATTCGGCTTGCCGGTTTCCTTAACTGGCTGGCCGGTTTCGAGATCCTTCAAAAACAATCGGTTTTCCGGATGTCTTGAACCGGAAATCTGGTTTTGTTCCAGCAAATTCTCAAAGCAAATTTGGATTTTCAAGATATTGAGTAAAAAAAATAAGTTTGAATCAATTAAAACGATTTTAAACACAAGAATGGATGAGAAATAATTTATATGAATCAATTTAGATTGAAAACGAATGAGAATAATGGATTTTGGAATGAAATCAAGTGAGGAATAATCTAGAGAGAGAGTGAGAACCAGTTTGCTGAAATGAAGAAGAAGATGAACAGTTTAAAAGACCTTCGAATTCGGCTTGCCGGATGAGTGATCCGGTTGACCGGAAATTGACCCGAAAGCAAGAAGCATGAATTCGGCTTGCCTGTTTGCATAATCGGCTGGCCGGATTCGAGACAGATTTGTGACTCCACAAATTCGGCTTGCCGGATTTTGAAGAACCGGAAATCCAGTTTTGTTCCAGCAAGCTTCCATGCGAATTCGGCTTTCCGGTTTTGCTAACCGGTAGACCGGTTGTGAAGCAGAGAAGAAGCTTAGCAAATCCAGTTTTCCGGATTGAAAATCCGGTTATCCGAATTTCAACCCGAGAGCTCCAAAATGAAAAACAGCTTTCCGATTGATTAGAAGTGGTATACCGGTTAAGCTTTGGAAATATTTTTTTTTTTTGAAATTTTGTAAGCTCTTAGACTTGTATTATAAACACAAATTTATTTTTGGCTTAGAAATTGATCAATGCTAAAAAACATTTAACTTTTCAATAAGCCAATTAGTGTATAAAACATATATACATACAAGACTAAACATATAAAATCGTATTAAATAATGATGTCAATTTTATAAATGAATGATGATATAACACAATTAACGACACAAGAATTCATGCATATAATTCATTCATCATATGTATATTTTACACAATCATGAAACATATAAGCATCCAAAACTTAAGAAAATGCAGAAAGGCAAACTTCGAAATAACAACTGTATTGATTGAGCAAGAACTAACATGCAAGCTATATATCGTTGGAAAGATAATTAAATTAACTTTCCAATAAATTTTACAGAGCTTGATTTGGAGTTCGCTACAAGAAGTTATGATCAATTCATTACAGCATGTGCAGACTCAAGATAAAATGCAGAAATGTCAAATTTGGAATAAAAACTGTATTGATTGATCAAGAAGTAACGTGCATGCTATATACCATTGGAAAGATAATTGAGTTAGCTTTCCAATAAATTTTACAGAGCTAGATTTGGAGTTCTCTAGAAGACGTTATGACCGATTCATTTCATCATGTGCAGACTAAATATTTTCAACGACGATTAAACATATAATCATTCAAAAGATTAATAATTCAAGCATATCACTCATTTATCAAGCTTAGGCATTATATAATCATCAAAATCAAACAAAGCTATCATGATGAGTTGACAAGCTATCATCTTATATATATAACCATGCATCATGATAAAACACTCAATGTTACACACAATGATAATTTCATCATGTAAACATATAAGCATACTTTCGCAATTTCATTTATCATGATTCATTCAACAAAATTAATATGGCAAGAATTGTTACCAAAATAATTAAATTATCTTGCCTCATCTTTTTCTCCTAGATCATACTCAAGTGATTATCCTCACAAGCTTTCATCAAGGAATTTCTCCACCATTCCTTGATTGTGGTACCTACAAAGAAAACATTCACGTTGTGCCCTTTGGTATCCAAATACGCTTGGGTCCTTGAGTGTTAGATTTAGTTCCTTTCGGAACCCAAATACATTTTGCTCCATAATATACATTTCTTTTAATTGGACATCTATTCTTCATATGACCATTTTGATTGCAATAATGACATACAATTTGATCATTTGTGGAGGTAGCCTTAACAAAATAATTCTTATAATATTTTTGTTTCAAATAAGGCTTATACCCAAGTCCTCCTTTATCAAACACACATTTTTGTGAATTAAGCATGTTATCCAACATCTTTTGCCCATTTGTGAATTTCAAAACAATCTCATTCAACTCGTTGCTCTTTTTCTTAAGCGTTTCATTTTCATTTATTAATTCATCAACATGTAATTTCTCATGCTCATACGAAGTACTTTGTTTACATGTGAATGATGCAATTCTATCATGTAACATTTCATTATCTAATTCCAATTCTTTGATCTTTTCATTTAATGAATCATTGGATTTTTGCAAGGCATCTTTTTCATTTTTCAAGTCATTTACATGTGATTCTAGATGCTTGTGTGAAGTGCTAGAATTCTCAAGTAATGCAATACTATCATGTAATGTCTTATTTTCTAATTCTAAACATGTAATCTTTGCACTAAATGATTCATTTTCATTCTTAAGCTCCATCATCTTCTTTTTAAGACATATATTCTTTTTACCAATCTTCATTAACTCATCATGCAAATCCTTAAAAGCATCATGCAATTCATCATATGTAGGAAGAGTACTTACCTCATCAAGTTCATCATCCGATTCATCTCCAATTGCCATAAGTGCCAAATTCGACACTTCGTGAAATTCCTCCTCACTCGTAGTCTCCTCATACACAATTTCAAGCTTTCTCCAAATTTCATAAGCATTAGAACAATTTGAAACTCTATGAAATTCCTTTTTATCTAAGGCACAAAATAAAGCATTCATAGCCTTGGAATTTAAAGACATAGTTTTCTTATCCAATTCACTTAAAGCATTCTTCCTAGGAATGAGTAAATCATCACAAATAACTTCCCAAATTTCATAATCTAAAGCTTGTAAATAAATTCTCATCCTAGTTTTCCAATAAGGATAATCGTTTCCATCGAAAAATGGAGGTCTAGTGATAGATTGTCCTTCCATTATGGTTGAGCTAATTTGGGTTGCTATAGATCTTTAACTCTAGACGGTTAAGTCTACACAAGAGCACCTTGCTCTGATACCAAATGAAATATAAGTGTGCAACCCAAGAGGGGGGGTGAATTGGAAATTTAAAAATTATCCTAGCAAGTCCACACAACAATTCAATCTAATGCCTTAATCAATTCGAAAACAATAAATTCAAATAAACACAATATTAAAAGAATAAGGGAAGAGAAAACGAACACAAGGATTTTTACGTGGTTCGGCTATCCCCGCCTACGTCCACGCCTCCAAGCTCACCCGCTTGAGGATTTCACTATCCAAGCCTTTCCAAGGCTTCAACGATTACAATTGACTTCGAGGTGTCAATGAACCTTTACAACAAGAGATTATATCCCCAATCTCTTTACCCCAAGTGTTTCCCACACTTGTACACTCACAAATTGATGAGAAATGATAAATCAACAATAAATCTCTTTTTAAGAGTGGATATACAATTTGAAGAACAAAGATGATTTGAAGAATGATGATTCACGAAGTTGAAGCTCAATATATGTTGTGTGCTCTTGTTCTTACTTGCTTGGATCACCTCAAAATGAGTTGGATTGGAGTTTTTATAGTTTGAGCTCGAAAACTAGCCGTTACTCACATTCCTGGGGAATCCGGTCTGCCGGATTTGGTATCCGGTAAGCCGGATTTTTCTAACCGTTAAGGCAAAATTGCCTATCCGGTCTGCCGGATTTGGAATCCGGTAAGCCGGATTCGCAATGAAGACTCGCTGCCCTGTAACCGGTTTTCCGGATTTCGTATCCGGTAAGCCGGATAGCTACAGTACCTGCTACAGTACCTGCTACAGTGCTACAGTCCGGATACAGTGAAATATTTTCTGTAATTGCAGTTTGACCCCAAAACTTTACAGAACTGTATTACGGCCCAAAACGTTATAAAAGTTTTCAAATAGGTCCAATTTCAGAATTTCTAAATAATACTTTATGAAACCCAAAACTTTCTGAAATTATGATATAGCCCAAAACGCTATGACACTTTTCAAATAGGTCCTTTACCAAAATTTCAAGCAATATATGTTTATTTCAAAGTTTTCAAAATTCTTTCAATTAAACCATAAACTTTGAAAAACAACCAATTTCATAAAATCATTTTTCCATTAAACATGAAGCATTTATAATATGAAAATAATGATTTATTCAAAAGGAATAAAACAATCAATTGCATAAAATCATTTTTCCATTAAACATGAAGCATTTATAATATGAAAATAATGATTTATTCAAAATACATTTTTCAATAATTTGAGCTTAAAACATTAATCATTCTTAATCTTGTTTGTTATCATCAAAATCAATATCATGGAAACATATATGTTAACAATCTCCCCCTTTTTGATGATGACAAACATTTCATGTATTTAAACAATCATTTTTCTTAAAATCATTTTTCCATTAAATATAAAACATTTATAATGTGAAAATAATGATTTATTTAAAATATATAAAAAATAATTTGATCTTAAAAGATTAATCATTCTTAATCTTGTTTGTTATCATCAAAATCAATATTGTGAAAACATAAATGTTAACAATCTCCCCCTTTTTGATGATGACAAACATTTCATGTATTTAAAGAATGATTCCAAAAATTGTTTCCCCTAAATATAATCTTCTTTTACAATTTGCCAACAATTTAAATACATAGATTTTTCTCCCCCTCATCATCAAAAAGAAAAACTTAATTGGCAAAGATAAAAGTAGCAAATTTTGTAAAAATTTGAAAACATATATTCTTCTCCCCCTTCATCAAAAAAAAGAAAATGTAAAGGAAAAGAATAATAGTAGGAAATTTGTTACCTATGTTGTTTGAGTAGAAATTTTGAAAGAATCTCCCCCTAACAACAAGCATCATCTCATGATAAAAGCCAACTCCATACACCAATAATCATACCAAAATATCATGAACCATTATTCCATTAATTACCAAATCAACAACTCAAAAAATAAAACCATCATATAAAACACTCATGTAATCAAATCATCATTATCTCAAATTCATCAAAATCATCATCATAATCAAATGCCAATTATCAAAACAATTACTCAAAATGCATATTATTCTCATCTTTTTGACAACATAGAAATGATATATCATTTTATCTCCCCCTTTGAACAACAAAAAAGTTCAAAATGCATATTATCCAAAATTTATTATATGCTCCCCCTAAATATAAGGCCAATTTAAAATTTTAACCAAAAATGATTTTATCCGAAAGCATATCATATTTATCTCCCCCTTCATCGTAAAAAGGAAAGATAGATGTAATTGAAACAAGTGCATAAAAAATAAGTCGACAAAGAAATTACCAATTTTGTGTGAGCAAAAATTTCGGCATAGTCTCCCCTTAAAATGCTCAAATCCTCAAATACACAATGTAGTTAAAAAAAAACACTCCTATATAAGCTTAAACAATTATAACAAACCAACAAATCCATCGATTCATCAAGTAATGCACATATAATCATTAATCATCAAAATTAATATGAATTCCTCCAACACTTGTAACAATTAAATTCGAGGATTCCATAATCATATATCAACCATTAAAAGAATGCTCAAAATGTATGTTATTTCCCCCAATTTACATCATTAAAATGATTTATTACTTTGTTTCCCCCTTTGGACAATAAAAATGTTCAAAAAGCATATTATCCAAAATGGAACAAGTAATAAGCTAAGCAAGGGAATGCAAAAGTCATAAGAGCATAATGTCAACAATTCAAAAGTCATATAATTACTAATCACATTTTAGAAATCAAGACAACTAAACTCATCAAAGATCTAATGTGACATTTTAATATAACAAACAAAAAATCTCATATGCTCAAAAATATCGAATACGTCAAGAAAGTTATGCAAAGATCTAATGTGGCAAGCATTCTTCCAAAGATCCAATGTGACATTTCTCCCTTTTTCGATATCATTTAAAGCAAGTTATGCATATTTAACAATGTGTCAAGAAAGCACAAATAAAATATATATCCATTCACCAATCATAGATTCCATAAGATCAAATTTCATCAAATACAATGGAATCATCAAAGCACATTCTTTGTCATCAAAGCATAAGTACATAATAGCAATATATAGATAATCAAAATCAACATATGCCATTATAGATCATCAAAATCAACATAGCTAAAAAGCCATCATTATGAGCTAAAGAACAAGTGATCAAATCCATTATTACAAATGCTCATATATATTTTTAAGTGATGATCTAGTAGTTACACCTTATGATGGATCTTTCAAAATTAAGTTCTTAAGGTGAGAAGAAACATACCTCCACTCCTTGGGGAGTGTTTGAGAAGTACCTTCATTTTACTCCACATTTGTTTCTTCATGTTGCTCCTTTTGATTTTCAAGTGGTGCCTTCTTTTAGCTATCATTTGATAATTTTCTTGTAGCTCTTCATCTACATTATCATCAAAAACAACTTTCTCCGTAGAGGAAGAATTAGACTTATCAAATATAACAAGTATAAATTTTTCCATAATCAAAATTCTTTTGTTATACACTCAATAAGTTTTGCTTGTGTTTGAATAGCCAAGAAAAATACCAACATCAAATTTTGGATCAAATTTGCCAAGATTATCTTTTGCGTTCAAAATATAACATTTGCATCCAAATATCAAACAATAATCATCATCAATCCACAATTAAAATAATTATGCAAATGAAAATGTAGGTGCAGGAACCATGGTAATTTAAAATACCCAAAATGCACAAATTCAGTTTTGTAAAATCCAAGAGATGATTTAAGATAATGGATGGTGTTTATATAAACTCCGTATTATCTCCATAATTGTTCTTACATCTCTTGGCAACTTGTTTGCTCATGGATTTATTACCATCCACCATTGTTGGAACAAAAACAAGCTTAAAAATCCAATTTCGGGTTTACAAAAATTGAGTGAAATGGATTTGTTTGAGCCAAGAAAAAATTGATCCTAGAGATGAATGAAACTAATATATGATGTAGGATCAAAAATGGGCTAAAGGAAGCTTGAAAAAGTAGAGAGAGAAACGGAGTTACTGTTCACGCGTGAGAGATGATGATGAAATGAAAGAAAAAAAAATGAAGAAATCATGATGGAGAAATGTGTAATGAAGATGAAATGCATGGGTAATGGTTTAAGAGATTGATCTTGGCATAAAAATGGTTGAGAAATGAAGAGGAATTGATTGGAAATAGAAGAGGGTGGCTCACGGTTTTGAGAGAGAGAGGAAGAACAAGTGCAGAAAACTCACGAGAGAGGAAGAAGAAGCAATCTGGAACAAAATAGAAGGGCATGAATCCGGCTTGCCGGATTTGCTAACCGGCAAGCCGGTTATTGGACAGATTTGAGCAAAGCCGAAAACGGCTTACCGAATGTGAAATCCGGAAATCCGGAAATGAGCCCGAGAGCAACATGAAAAATTCGGCTTGCCGGTTTCCTTAACTGGCTGGCCGGTTTCGAGATCCTTCAAAAACAATCGGTTTTCCGGATGTCTTGAACCGGAAATCTGGTTTTGTTCCAGCAAATTCTCAAAGCAAATTTGGATTTTCAAGATATTGAGTAAAAAAAATAAGTTTGAATCAATTAAAACGATTTTAAACACAAGAATGGATGAGAAATAATTTATATGAATCAATTTAGATTGAAAACGAATGAGAATAATGGATTTTGGAATGAAATCAAGTGAGGAATAATCTAGAGAGAGAGTGAGAACCAGTTTGCTGAAATGAAGAAGAAGATGAACAGTTTAAAAGACCTTCGAATTCGGCTTGCCGGATGAGTGATCCGGTTGACCGGAAATTGACCCGAAAGCAAGAAGCATGAATTCGGCTTGCCTGTTTGCATAATCGGCTGGCCGGATTCGAGACAGATTTGTGACTCCACAAATTCGGCTTGCCGGATTTTGAAGAACCGGAAATCCAGTTTTGTTCCAGCAAGCTTCCATGCGAATTCGGCTTTCCGGTTTTGCTAACCGGTAGACCGGTTGTGAAGCAGAGAAGAAGCTTAGCAAATCCAGTTTTCCGGATTGAAAATCCGGTTATCCGAATTTCAACCCGAGAGCTCCAAAATGAAAAACAGCTTTCCGATTGATTAGAAGTGGTATACCGGTTAAGCTTTGGAAATATTTTTTTTTTTTTGAAATTTTGTAAGCTCTTAGACTTGTATTATAAACACAAATTTATTTTTGGCTTAGAAATTGATCAATGCTAAAAAACATTTAACTTTTCAATAAGCCAATTAGTGTATAAAACATATATACATACAAGACTAAACATATAAAATCGTATTAAATAATGATGTCAATTTTATAAATGAATGATGATATAACACAATTAACGACACAAGAATTCATGCATATAATTCATTCATCATATGTATATTTTACACAATCATGAAACATATAAGCATCCAAAACTTAAGAAAATGCAGAAAGGCAAACTTCGAAATAACAACTGTATTGATTGAGCAAGAACTAACATGCAAGCTATATATCGTTGGAAAGATAATTAAATTAACTTTCCAATAAATTTTACAGAGCTTGATTTGGAGTTCGCTACAAGAAGTTATGATCAATTCATTACAGCATGTGCAGACTCAAGATAAAATGCAGAAATGTCAAATTTGGAATAAAAACTGTATTGATTGATCAAGAAGTAACGTGCATGCTATATACCATTGGAAAGATAATTGAGTTAGCTTTCCAATAAATTTTACAGAGCTAGATTTGGAGTTCTCTAGAAGACGTTATGACCGATTCATTTCATCATGTGCAGACTAAATATTTTCAACGACGATTAAACATATAATCATTCAAAAGATTAATAATTCAAGCATATCACTCATTTATCAAGCTTAGGCATTATATAATCATCAAAATCAAACAAAGCTATCATGATGAGTTGACAAGCTATCATCTTATATATATAACCATGCATCATGATAAAACACTCAATGTTACACACAATGATAATTCCATCATGTAAACATATAAGCATACTTTCGCAATTTCATTTATCATGATTCATTCAACAAAATTAATATGGCAAGAATTGTTACCAAAATAATTAAATTATCTTGCCTCATCTTTTTCTCCTAGATCATACTCAAGTGATTATCCTCACAAGCTTTCATCAAGGAACTTCTCCACCATTCCTTGATTGTGGTACCTACAAAGAAAACATTCACGTTGTGCCCTTTGGTACCCAAATACGCTTGGGTCCTTGAGTGTTAGATTTAGTTCCTTTCGGAACCCAAATACATTTTGCTCCATAATATACATTTCTTTTAATTGGACATCTATTCTTCATATGACCATTTTGATTGCAATAATGACATACAATTTGATCATTTGTGGAGGTAGCCTTAACAAAATAATTCTTATAATATTTTTGTTTCAAATAAGGCTTATACCCAAATCCTCCTTTATCAAACACACATTTTTGTGAATTAAGCATGTTATCCAACATCTTTTGCCCATTTGTGAATTTCAAAACAATCTCATTCAACTCGTTGCTCTTTTTCTTAAGCGTTTCATTTTCATTTATTAATTCATCAACATGTAATTTCTCATGCTCATACGAAGTACTTTGTTTACATGTGAATGATGCAATTCTATCATGTAACATTTCAATATCTAATTCCAATTCTTTGATCTTTTCATTTAATAAATCATTGGATTTTTGCAAGGCATCTTTTTCATTTTTCAAGTCATTTACATGTGATTCTAGATGCTTGTGTGAAGTGCTAGAATTCTCAAGTAATGCAATACTATCATGTAATGTCTTATTTTCTAATTCTAAACATGTAATCTTTGCACTAAATGATTCATTTTCATTCTTAAGCTCCATCATCTTCTTTTTAAGACATATATTCTTTTTACCAATCTTCATTAACTCATCATGCAAATCCTTAAAAGCATCATGCAATTCATCATATGTAGGAAGAGTACTTACCTCATCAAGTTCATCATCCGATTCATCTCCAATTGCCATAAGTGCCAAATTCGACACTTCGTGAAATTCCTCCTCACTCGTAGTCTCCTCATACACAATTTCAAGCTTTCTCCAAATTTCATAAGCATTAGAACAATTTGAAACTCTATGAAATTCCTTTTTATCTAAGGCACAAAATAAAGCATTCATAGCCTTGAAATTTAAAGACATAGTTTTCTTATCCAATTCACTTAAAGCATTCTTCCTAGGAATGAGTAAATAATCACAAATAACCTCCCAAATTTCATAATCTAAAGCTTGTAAATAAATTCTCATCCTAGTTTTCCAATAAGGATAATCGTTTCCATCGAAAAATGGAGGTCTAGTGATAGATTGTCCTTCCATTATGGTTGAGCTAATTTGGGTTGCTATAGATCTTTAACTCTAGACGGTTAAGTCTACACAAGAGCACCTTGCTCTGATACCAAATGAAATATAAGTGTGCAACCCAAGAGGGGGGGTGAATTGGAAATTTAAAAATTATCCTAGCAAGTCCACACAACAATTCAATCTAATGCCTTAATCAATTCGAAAACAATAAATTCAAATAAACACAATATTAAAAGAATAAGGGAAGAGAAAACGAACACAAGGATTTTTACGTGGTTCGGCTATCCCCGCCTACGTCCACGCCTCCAAGCTCACCCGCTTGAGGATTTCACTATCCAAGCCTTTCCAAGGCTTCAACGATTACAATTGACTTCGAGGTGTCAATGAACCTTTACAACAAGAGATTATATCCCCAATCTCTTTACCCCAAGTGTTTCCCACACTTGTACACTCACAAATTGATGAGAAATGATAAATCAACAATAAATCTCTTTTTAAGAGTGGATATACAATTTGAAGAACAAAGATGATTTGAAGAATGATGATTCACGAAGTTGAAGCTCAATATATGTTGTGTGCTCTTGTTCTTACTTGCTTGGATCACCTCAAAATGAGTTGGATTGGAGTTTTTATAGTTTGAGCTCGAAAACTAGCCGTTACTCACATTCCTGGGGAATCCGGTCTGCCGGATTTGGTATCCGGTAAGCCGGATTTTTCTAACCGTTAAGGCAAAATTGCCTATCCGGTCTGCCGGATTTGGAATCCGGTAAGCCGGATTCGCAATGAAGACTCGCTGCCCCTGTAACCGGTTTTCCGGATTTCGTATCCGGTAAGCCGGATAGCTACAGTACCTGCTACAGTACCTGCTACAGTGCTACAGTCCGGATACAGTGAAATATTTTCTGTAATTGCAGTTTGACCCCAAAACTTTACAGAACTGTATTACGGCCCAAAACGTTATAAAAGTTTTCAAATAGGTCCAATTTCAGAATTTCTAAATAATACTTTATGAAACCCAAAACTTTCTGAAATTATGATATAGCCCAAAACGCTATGACACTTTTCAAATAGGTCCTTTACCAAAATTTCAAGCAATATATGTTTATTTCAAAGTTTTCAAAATTCTTTCAATTAAACCATAAACTTTGAAAAACAACCAATTTCATAAAATCATTTTTCCATTAAACATGAAGCATTTATAATATGAAAATAATGATTTATTCAAAAGGAATAAAACAATCAATTGCATAAAATCATTTTTCCATTAAACATGAAGCATTTATAATATGAAAATAATGATTTATTCAAAATACATTTTTCAATAATTTGAGCTTAAAACATTAATCATTCTTAATCTTGTTTGTTATCATCAAAATCAATATCATGGAAACATATATGTTAACAATCTCCCCCTTTTTGATGATGACAAACATTTCATGTATTTAAACAATCATTTTTCTTAAAATCATTTTTCCATTAAATATAAAACATTTATAATGTGAAAATAATGATTTATTTAAAATATATAAAAAATAATTTGATCTTAAAAGATTAATCATTCTTAATCTTGTTTGTTATCATCAAAATCAATATTGTGAAAACATAAATGTTAACACCCTATTCAATGAAATAAATATCTTTTTATTTAAGTAATTCCCTATATATGTTCTTTAATGTTTATGATTCTTATTTTACATGATTAGTTGGATGCTATTAAATCTTTTCATTAATTCTGTCATGCATTATTTATTGTTAGGATTAATATTTGACTAAATCTATACTTTGGATTTATGAAGTTTATATATGATTATTTTTTATTCTGTGTCTTTCATTAAATTATTTACACAGAGTGCTTAGAAAAATTTTGACTCTTTATTATTCAATATGTTTATATGGGGATGCTTAGATATCATACTATTAAACAGAAAAAGAACCTGCACAAGATTTATTTTATTTGGGCTTAATTGTTATATCCATGAGATGACATAGATTGGTTTCGAGTTGTCACTCTAAAATTGAGGATTAATTAATAATTAGGTAATTACTAGTTGAATAGTGGTTGATTTTGAAACCTTAGTAATTTTTGTCTTACTCAATTCTCCTTTTATTTAACTGTTTTCTTATCTTAATTAGTTTTATTTCCTTTAAAATCTCAATTTGCTAAACTAGGTTATGATTAATATTAATTTTAGATTTAAATTAGACTTTTCTATTTATAACAATCTTTGTGGGTTCGATCTTGTTATCACTATTCTATTTTTAGATTCGTGCGCTAACGAGTATATTAAAATTTTACACAACAAGGTTTTGGCGTCGTTGCTGGAGATTGTGCCAGAAAGTTAGTTTAATATAGGTTAATTTGATTCTTCTACTAGTTATAATTTAGGCTGTCTTTTACTTAAAAAAAACAAAAAAAAACATTTGTCATTACATTTATTGTTTGGTTGTTTGATTTCTTTTATTTTTATTTTGTTTATTTTTATTGTTGTTTTTTATTTTTCTTTTTTTTTCTAGTTAGTTTATGAATGTTTGCGAATGTAATTCAACAAATCGTTTGGTCAAAAAGGAGTTGAAAATTGATAGCACTGAAGCTAGTTCTTCTCAAGTGATGGATGACCATAGAATATTACCAGTACTACTACCAGTGCAAGAAGAGAACCCCTTAGAGAATATTTTTCACCACTTGCAGCTAACGAACCATCTTAAAGATTTTGTATATAATAAGAGTGGAAAAGTGAAAAGAAATGTAACTTCAGATGGATTCCAGTGAAAAAAAATGTGTATTTTTAAAAATCGGTAAAAAAACGAGTGGACGGTAGATAATTTCCCATAACTAAAGGTTCCTAAAGCTACCAACATATTTATGAACGAAATTTAGTATTTTGTTTAGTCGGTTTGACAGAATGAAAAGGAAAAAAAATTGTATTTAACTCTATATTAAAAGTACAAGAATGACCCCTTCTCAATTCTCAAAATTATATATAAAAATGTTGATGATTATAGAAATCATTGACATTCGATTTTAACAATTCTTTTCTTTAACGGTCTCAAGGAATCTGATATAGGCTTCAGTTGACCAATTTTAACAATTCTTTTCTTTAACGGTCTCAACTTAAACAAGAAGATGCTGGCAATTAACTCTATTTTTAAGTCTTGGCATGTATGCAGATTTGGATTCCTTTAACAACTTACAAAAGTTGGATATGAACAACAATGGCTGGTGGTTCCTAAAGGTAATAATAATTTAACATTGATGGAAAACAAATTAACAAAATTTCAATGAATTAGTATATAGCCTGCAATTTGACTTTTTGGGAATTCCATCCAATATCAAACAAATTACAAAGGTTTAAGGAAGTTGAATTGGCATGATCTAACGGGAGTTGGAATTAAAGATGGAAGCAAGGTGTTAAAGTTAATGGGGATCGCTCCCGTCCCTTAAGACACTTTACCTTGCATCTAATAATTTTATAGAAAAAGTGATTTCTCGAGGTAAGTAAATTACAAATGTGGTAAAAATTATAATTGATTTCTCTATAACTTCCATATACAGCTAAAGTTCTTGCTCAATGTCAATAGAATTGCACAATTTCATCAAATTGGAAGAATTGAGATTGGACGATTCCAATCCCCATACAAGCTTTCTGTTGAGAATGTTAAATAAAACAGTATTGAATAGAAGTTGTCAAAAATACGATCCACACCGAACGGCAATGACATGGTTGGTGAAGCTCCTTTTGTAATACGCGTATCTATATTTTGAAAAATTATAACCTATGCATCTACAAATGTGCTCAAAACGTTTTACTTAAGAAATGAGAAACTTCTTAATGTTATCAGAGCGAGGTTCACTGCTCTGTTTATAACAAAAAAATAGAAAACCAAATTCTTCCCACAACTATAAATTTTCCCAGAAAGTGATCTTTAAAAATCAAGAATACCATCAATTTTCTCACCTTCCAGTAAGCAAACTGTAAAAGTTTCACATTCAAACACAACCACACGCTCTTCCAATCGCTTCTCGAAATCACAACCAACCATCATTCGCCTCCGTCACCACCAGCTCATCCTCACGCGCTTCAAAGGTTAAAGAAGATGCAAAACGACATGTCGTTTCCTTCTCGAGAAGTGCAGCAGCCTAGAAATGAATTGTTGTTTTTGTTCCATCAAAACTGACATGTCATTTTTTTAAGCAGAAACAAAACGACTTGTCGTTTTTGCCCTAAAAATTATATTTCCTCGTTTGAAGGTATACAACATTTTTCTTTCTAAACCTATTTTTTGCCAAAAAAAAGAAAAAAAATTGAGAAAACTCCAACTGAATATACTTATAATGTCATTTAATATGTTCAATCTGATGAAGTATTTAATGCCAGAATTATCCTTACTGATACAAACTACGATGTTTGATCTCAAATAATGGAGGTGCATCTCGCAAGAAGAGAAAAACTCTCACATATTTGTAGCAACACAAAGCCATCTGGCGAATCTTCAAAGGAATATGAGAAATGATAAAGTGAGAACCAAAAAGTAAAAAGATGGTTACTCATATCCATGTCTCCTAAGATCATGAAACAATATTTATGAATTCCTACATCCAACAAAATTTGGAATGCATTATCAAAAACCTTCTATGATAGAAGCAATGAATTACAAATTTTCGCTTTAAACCAGAAGGTATTCTCTTCCAAGCAAACTAGATTACCACTCTCTAAATTCTATGGAGAATTGATAAAAATATTTCGAGAACTTGATCACAAGATAAAGTGGTCATGAAGGATCTAGAAGATGTTGTAATATACAAAAAGTTTGTTGAAAGATTGAGAGTGCACATTTTTCTTGCTGGGCTAGATGAAGAAATTGACCATGTCCGTGGAGAAATTCTACGAAAAGATATTATCCCAGACTTAGAAGAATGTTATTCTCTTATCAGAAGAGCAGACATACGGCAAAGCAAACTAAACAAGAAGGTGGACAACTCAGAAACGTCTGCTATGATAGCACGACAACAACATCAAAGAAAGCATGTTGACAAGTCATCACTCCATTACACTCATTGTAGGAAGAATGGTCATACGAGAGAAAAATGTTTTGAAATCGTTAGATATCCTAACTGGTGGGATACTCGAAGGAAGAACACCAAGAAAGGATAAAAAACTGCAATAGCTGAATCCTCCACTACATATCTTAGAAAAGAATCTTCAGCACATATTGCAACCTCTGTCAATCCAAGTAAGGCCCTTAAAATTCTTAGACATGTTATTAATAGTACATGGATAATTGATTCTGATGCAACTTATCATATGACTTTTGATACTCGACAAGTTTCTCAATTCAAACTATCTTTACAAAAACATGTTTCAAATGCAAATGGAATCATAACCTCAATTATTGGGGAAGGATCTTTACAACTCACATATAGATTAAATTTAAACTTTGTGGCAATTGTTCTATCTTTAAATTATAATCTTTTATATGTGTCTCAAATAACCACTTACTCATTATGTTATGTAATTTTTGGTCTAATCGTTGTGTGTTTAAAGATATCTAAACGAAGCAAACGATTGGTTATGGTACTAGATGAGGCAATTTGTATTACCTGGAGATGACATCAACAAACACTAAAAAGCTAAGCCCCGCATTAGTAGCAAACAATTCCATGAAAAAATAAATAAATTAGAAATCTGGTTATGGCATGGACGTTTAGGGCATGTGTCATTTGGTTACTTAAAAAAATTGTTTCCTAGTTTGTTTATGAATTTTGATGTTTGTAACTTTAAATATGATGTTTGTGAACTTTCAAAAAGTCATCAAACTACTTTTCTATTGTCCTTAAATAAGAATCAAGTTCCTTTCATGGTAGTACATTCTGATATATGGGGACCATCTAAAGTTTCTACGCTTGAAAGAGCTCGTTGGTTTGTTAAATTTATTAATGATTGTAGCAGAATGATAGATTTTTTTTATGAAATTAAAAGACAAAGTAAACTTTTTATTTTAAAGATTTCATAAGATGGCGATGACTCAATTTCAGACACAAATTCGAGTTCGACATACTAATAATGGAGGCGAGTATATGAGTATAGCAATTCAACAATTTTTGAAATCACAAGGAACTGTTCACCAAACCACTTGCGTAGGGACACCCCAACAAAATGGCGTTACTCAACGAAAAATGGACATTTACTAGAAGTTGTTCGAGCATTACTAATCTAGGGCCGCATGCCACTATCTTGGAGAAGCACTAGCATCCACAACATACTTGATCAAAAGAACACCTTCAAGCTCTCTTGGATTCCAGACTCCTTTCCAGTTTTTAAACGAAGCAATTATGTCACTAAATGTGCCGAATTTACACCCACATGTGTTTGGCAGTGTTGCCTTCGTTCATTTGTCATGACAAGACAAATTATCTCCTATAGCACTATGTTATGTGTTTGTAGGGTATACCTTACGTCAAAAGGGGTATCAATGCTATCATCCTCCATCAAGAAAAATATATATCACCATGGACGTCGTCTTTCATGAAGATATCATGTACTACCCATCGGAGCCTGATTTTAGGAGGAGTATAATGAAGAGGAAATTCATACTCTTACATATTTTCCACCTGAAAAAGATCAATCCTCCATTGAAGTAGTAAACCTTCAAGATACTAGAAAAGAAAATGGCGATGATTCCTAGGCTACGATAAGTAAAGACACATTTGGGGAGAAAAATAACTCAAACACAACCACAATCAAGAACGATTCTCATGAAGAACCACATGAAGAAATACTTAACTAATCATCTATAGAGGATGTTCTTATCACAAATCCTAGTCTAATCAAAAGAATACTTCCCCAGCATCAAAATAAAGGTATCCCTAAACCCATATATGAGCATGACCTCTCTAGTAGAGTCAAATACCCTATAAGTCATTTTGTGTCTAACCATCGGTTGTCAGAATCAATCAGTCATTTTTGAATCAATTATCTATTGTATCTATTCCTAACAGTGTGCAAAAAGACTTAAAAGATCCAAAGTGAAAAGCAGCTATGAATGACGATATGAGATATCTTTAGAAAAATCAAACATGGGAACTAGTTAATCTTCTACTAGGAAAGAAACTAATGGGTTGCCGATGGATCTACACTATAAAGTACAAGGCATATGGCTCCATTGAACGATACAAAGCAAGGCTCGTAACTAAGGGTTACACCCAAACCTACGGGATAGATTATATCGATACATTTGCACCGGTAGCAAAAATTAATATTATTCGTATCTTTTTATCATTAGCTGTAAACTTGGCTTGGCCAGTGCAACTGTTCGATGTAAAGAATATTTTCCTCCGTGGAGACCCGTCTGAAGAAATTTATATAGATTTGCCACCAAGATGCAGTGGACCAAAAGGACTCAATCAGAAAGTATGCAAATTGAAAAAATCATTATACGGGTTGAAGCAATCCCCAAGAGAATGGTTCGAGAAATTCACAAAGATTATGAGTTTTTTTTGCTATAACCAAAGCAATTTAGATCATACTTTATTCATAAAAAAAGGACAAGGTAAAATTATTGTTCTTATCATTTATATGGATGATATGATAGTTACAGGTAACGACGAGGAAGAAAGAGAGGCTTTTCAAAAGTATTTGCCGAGAGAGTTTGAGATGAATGATTTAAGAGCCTTAAAATACTTTCTTGGAATTGAGGTTTCTCGATCTAAGGAAGGAATATTCTTGTCTGAAAGGAAATATACCTTAGATCTATTACACGAAACGGGAATGATAGTTTGTCAGCCTATTGACACCCCAATAGAAGAATGATTGAAGTTTTGTATTACCTCATACCAAGTTCCAGTAGATAAAGGAAGATGTCAAAGGCTGATTAAGAGATTGATGTATTTGTCCCACACAAGGCCATATTTTGTTTATGCATTAAGTGTTATAAGTCAGTTTATGCATAATCCCAGAGAACAACATATGAAAGCAATAATGTGGATCTTAATGTACCTGAAGTCAAATCCAGAAAAAAAAATCTTATTTTCTAAAAAGAATATTACAATAGCATTAAAGTTTATGGAGTTAAGTTTCAACATTGCTTGAAACTAATTCAAATCCTTCGAATATATTGAGTTCGTAAATGTTTGAACTACAATTGATTTGATCCCAAATTTTGGGTACCTAGGCAGTTATAGAGATGTAGCCACTTTGAGGATGATGGTTTATTGATAGTCGGCTCAGATTTAGATAAATCTTCACCAAGATGAGGAATTATTGAAAATTCAAATTCAGTGATTTTTTTATTCAAATTGGTTGAAAAAGAAAAGGTAAGCCACATGCATAATTCATGATTTGGAGGAAGTTGACACCGTATGCATGTGTTTGTCAATTTTGAAAAATTTAGCTGCAAATTTAATTGAAAATTTGACCAAGGGTTTGGTGCAACAATTCAACCATTTTGGTTATAAATAGAGATGCATTCTTCATTTGGAAATCATCCTAAAATTTAAGCTTACTAATTCAAGTAAAGAATTGTTAATAGAGTGAGCAATTGGGGAGCTGTAATTGAGAGGTTTTTCCTTTCAAGTGTGTGAGAGTACATGGTGTATTTAGGTTCTGAGAAGTAAGGTTTCTTTACTCAAATATTATACTCTAATAATTGTTAGTAATACAATTATTTTTCTCTTACTCTCGTAGATGTAGGCATAATTGCAAAACTACGTAATTCTTGTGTCCTTTATTTTTCTGTGATTATTTGGTGCGCTTGATTCTGCAATCCGCACACAACAAAATGAGACCCTACGAGTTGAAGAAAAAGTTATTTATAAGGATATCCCACAACAGGAATAAACAACTGAAGATATAGAAAATGAAAATGAGTCTATAGCAAGGAGACCAAAAAGAGTTATAAAGAAACTCAGATGGCTTACTAAAGATATAGTGGTAGCCTATGGACTTTCAGTTATTAATGATGACATCCCTAACACTTTCAGTGAAACATTACGCAGTAGTGAAAGTGATCAGTAGAATTTAGCAATAGAGGAATAAATGAAATCTCTCCATCAAAACCAAACTTGGGAACTTGTAGAGTTACTAAAGGAGAAAATAGCTATTGGCAATAAAAAGGTCTACACCAAGAAGTAAGGATTTTCAAATCAATCAACTCTCCCATACAAGACATGACTCATTACAAAAGGTTTTGTTCAGAATGAAGGTATTAACTATAATGAAGTTTTCTCTCTAGTCATAAAACATACTTTCATTCGTATTATACTTGCCTTAGTAGCTGAATATGACTCAATTGAATGTTAAAACGGCGTTCTTATATAGAGATTTAGAGGAGAAAATCTATATGACTCAGCCTTGTGGTTTCAAAGTTGCTAGAAAGGAGAATCATATGTGTAGATTAATTAAATCTTTGTATAGACTGAAATAATCACCAAGGCAATGGTACAAGAGATTTGATCAATTCATACAAGGTAGAAATTCACTAGAAGTGAACACGATCGCTACGTTTACTTTAGAAGATTACAAGATAGAGCTTTCATCTATTTGTTATTCTATGTCGACGATATACTTATAGCTTCAAATAATAGAGCTAAGATTGATAGACTAAAGAAACAGTTGGCTTCTAAGTTCAAGATGAAAGATTTGGGTGATGCACAGAGAATATTTAAGATGAAAATTCATAGAGACAAGAGGAATGAGAGCTTATGGTTGACTCAAAAATCTTATTTGAAGAAGGTGCTAGAAAAGTTTGGTATGAATGACAAAACCAAATCAGTTTCTACTCCTCTAGCTCATTATTTCAAATTAAGTTCTTCTTCATGTCCTTCTTCTTAAGAGGAGCGCGACTGCATGGCTCGTGTTCCATATGCTAGGGTTGTGGGTATGTTTATGTATAATATAATGTGTATAAGGCCTAATATATCTCAAGTCGTGAGTATGGTTAGTCGATATATGCATAATCCAAGTAAAAATCATCGGTTGCGGTCAAATGGATTCTTCGATATCTATATGGGACAATTGATGTTGGATTATTATTTAAGAAGGATTATAGTCAACGATGTGTTGGGTATTGTGATTCTAATTTCACTGGAGATTTTGACAAGTGAAAATCAACAACGGGTTACATATTCACATTAGGCGGAGGTCCGATTAGTTGGAAATCGATTCTATAGTCTATAATTGCTCGTTCACTATGATAGCAGAGTACATGGCAGCAACTAAGGCTGTAAAGGAAACTATTTAGTTGAAAGGCTTTTAAAGAGATTTGGGAGTAATCTAGGAGAACTTTGCAATCTTCTATGATAATCAAAGTACAATATTTCTTACGAAAAATCAAACATATCACGCTCGGACAAAACACATAGATGTGAAATATTATTATGTGAGAGAGATTATCGAGGGTGGTGATGTGTTATTAAAGAATATCAATACCAAAGAAAATCCATAAGATATGTTGACAAAGATATTTTCTAGAGTTAAGTGTCAATATTGCTTCAAACTATTTTAAATCCTTCGAATGTGTTGAGTTTGAAAATTTTTGAACTACGGTTGACTTGATCCAAGATTTTGGGTACGTAGACAGTTATAGAGATGCAGCCACTTTGAGAATGATGGTTTATTAGTAGTCGGCTCATTTTTTAACAAATTTTCGCCGAGGTGGAAATTTGTGAAAGTCAAACCAAGTTTTTTGACAAAGAAAAGCTTTATGATAAAGGCTTGACAAATTTGGCCAAAACATGTTGAACAATTGGAACCAAAGCTTGGAAATTTGACATATGCATGTGGCTAAGCTTGCAAAGCTTGAAAGGTTGGCACCGCATGCATGCATTTGTCAATTTTGAAGAATTTAGTTGCAAATTTAATTGACAATTTGACCAAGGGTTTACTGCAACAGTGCAACCATTTTGCTATAAATAAAGATGCATTCTTCACTTGTAAATTATCCCAAAAATTGTTGAGAAAGTGAACAATTGGAGAGTGTGTATTTAAGAGGTTTTTCATTTTAAGTGTGTGTAAGAGTACTGGATGTATTTAGATTTTGGGAAGTGACACTTCTTTACTCAAATTTTGTACTCTAATAATTATTAGTGATATAATTATTTTCTCTTACTACTGTGGACGTATCTCATGAATGTAGGCATAATTGTCGAACCACGTAAATTTTGTGTCCTTTATTTTTCTTATAATTATTTGGTGCATTAGATTTCGCATTCCGTGCATAACATTTTTACAAAGCATTGCAGCTTCCACTTCGGTAAAACACTTAATGATGGGCCATTGTAAATTGAATGGTGTTCTACGCGGTCAAGGTAATCAAACAACATGCTTTGGGGTGTCTTATGTTAATTATTGTTGTTTTAGTTTGATTATAATTCTCTGCAGAGTCATGTAACATTGCCTGAAATTCTTGCCCGAATTAATTGCCCTTCTTGGTAACTGAAGTTGATTTTTTCTTTCTTTACAAAAATTAATCTTAAGTTGTTCAAGTATCTTTAAATGATTTCCAAGCAAATTTGTTTTACTGATCAGTCGGATTTAAATCTTTGGCAGGAGGAGTTAAAAAACTAATTATAGTAGTAATTAGTATAAAAAAAATGGTTAATTTGATTGATTACAAAATATTTTGATGGTGGAAAAAACCAAATATATGCAGAAACAGAGTCACATTCTTTGACGCTAAAATTCCAATTAATTTCTATCTCACTGTCTGGTTATGGAGATGGTGGCACATTTCCAAATTCCTCTTCCACCAACATGACTTGGAGTGTGCTGACCTCTCACACAACTTGAGTGGGGAATTTCAAAAGTGGTTGTTAGAAAATAACACAAATTTACATACACTTTATCTATCCAATAATTCTCTTTCAGGACCTTTTCGGATGCCAATTCATCCTCTCGTACACTTAACATTTTCAGATATCTCTAACAATTTCTTCCAAGGCCAGATTCGAGTAGATCTTGGAGCATAAGGGAATTAAACTTCTTTGGAACTTCCTTCAATAGTAGCATTCCCTCCTCATTTGGCTATTTGCACGAATTGCGAAATCTGGACTTATCTAGTAACTAATTGACTGGTGAAATCCCTGAACATTTGGTGATAGGTTGCCTTAACTTGGAATTACTTGTGCTATCAAATAACAGTCTACAAGGTCATATGTTCTCTCGAAATTTTAACTTGCAAACTTGTCAAGATTAAAATTAGATGATAATCTCTTCAGCGGAGAGATCCCAGAAAGCTTGTTTAATTGCTCTTTTTTAATAGGATTGTATCTAAGTGATAATAATATCTCTGGTAAGATCCCAAGATGGCCGGGTAATCTCTCATTTTTAGAACATATAACCATGCCCAACAATCATCTCGAAGGTCCAATCCTAGTGGAGTTTATTCAGCCTAATTCTCTTCAAATTTTGGACATCTTAGAGAACAACTCATCTAGGAGTTTACCATCTTGTTTCAGACCTCTCTCTATTAGACAAGTCCACGTGTCTAGAAATATGTTACAAGGACAACTAGAAGAAGGTATATTTTATAATAGCTTTTTTAAGGTGACATTAAATCTTAGCCATAATCGTTAAAAAGGCAGGATTCCTGATTGGGTTGGTACGCTTTCTCAATTGAGCTATCTTATCCTTGCTAATAACCATTTTGAAGGTGAAGTGCCAGTTCAGTTGTGCTAGTTAAACCAATTGCAACAGATTGATCTTTCTCGTAATAAATAGTCAAATTCCTCCTTGCTTAGATAATACTACACTCCACAAAGGTTATTATGATTCTTTAGTTAATAACCAGTGATCAATTAATTAATTATATATGTGTGTGTGTGTGTGTGTGTGTAAGTTTGGATACAAACTCTATATCCCAACTTTGTAAACATATTATTACTCATTCAGATATATAGTTTGTATCAAAATTGACGTCACTTAAGGTGTATTTTATAATTTTAGTTTAATAGTCTATATTTATACTGGTTCTTGTCCAGTCAAATACTGTCTCTGTTTTTTCCTTCATTAACATAAAATGAACCATATACATAAATTGGATTGTAAATTTTATAACTTCCATAAATACTTATTATACTGTTTTATCTTCTAATTATGAATGTCACGTTATGTGCCATATATTCTTTCCAAATCTCTGGTTCTTAATTCAGGAGACTTATTAAAACTTTAAAAGCTAACTGTTCCCAAGTGCAGAAACGACAGCATTAATAATTAACTTCCCTTTTAATTCTCACTTAACTATTTTCTACAACTAAAACGGATTTTAAGCATCCCTTAATATTAATGTTCAATTGTTTTCTTTATAAGTTTTAACCCATTTAAGACTTGTTTAGGGATGGCCCATTTTATTGTCGAAACACTGTAATACACCAAACCAGTTGATATTTGGACTAGAATCTCTAAAGATGGTGTTGAGAAAAATAAAGTCTCCATATTGTATCATAATTTTTTTTATCATGCTCATCATATTCTTGCTTTCAAACAACTCTTGTAACCCAACAACAGGGACTGTCAAAACAAGGCCACTCTGGCTTCAATCCCCAGTAAGGTTTTTATTTTAATTTTCTTTTTTTATCTTAATAACTGATTTGGAGCAATGATATCCAGAGAAAAAAGGGAGATAAAACAGGCCCGTTTCGTGTCTGATTTTATCATCTTTATGTGTGATATCATTTTTAATTGATTTAATAAGTTTCTTTTTGGGATTTTATCAAATGGGTATTTTTATATTTGTTTCACATGCATAATGTAGCATCAGGAATTTTAGAAGGTTAATTCCTTCAATGTCTTCGAATGTTCTATTCTTTTAAGTTAACAATTATGTTGTTTCTACGTCCTTAGGGATTTTTTTACAGATGAGTTGAAGAATCTGTTAACAAGAACAACAATGGAAGACATGAAAGTGATAGTGACCATGGTTGGCCAAGAATGGGCTAGTGCTGGATCTATTCTTGATCTCTTCCTGGAGAGTTTTCGCAACGGCATGGAAACTAAACCCTTGTTGAATCACCTGTTGATTGTTGCCTTGGACAACAAGGCATTTGAGTACTGCAAGTCCGTGCATCCCCATTGCTTCTACCTCTCTAACTCTTCAATAAGACATGCTAGGAATAAGCAATTGTCTCTAGCTCTACTCAAGAACAATTTCTGGATAGAAGTGACTGAACTGGGCTATAGTTTTGTTTACACTGTAAGGTTCTTCACAGATTTTATAATTGCATTCCTTTAACGCGTGCTCTAAGGACACTTGCGTGTTCATGTAATATATCATAATAATCAAATTTTGTGCAGGATGCAGATGTGATGTGGCTTCGAAATCCAATTCCACAGGTTGACAGGTTTAAAGCCAATAACAGTTGCATGTGATGTACACCCTGGTGATTTACAAAGCATAAACAACATTATGGATGGAGGATTCTATTATGTGAGATCGAATAGAGTAACATCAAAGTATTTCAAGTATCGGGAGTTGAGAAGGATTCTGTATACTAATTCTCAAGACCGATCTCTCTGTGAGGAAACTGTTGTAAATAGGGAGCTCTTTAAAACGCTTGAATTGAGGTTCACATATATGGAGCGCAATCTCTATGGTAGGTTTTGTCAGCAAAATATAAATACAAGCACAATACATACCTTGCGAGCTAACTGCTGTGATGATACTGAAAGTAAGGTGCATGACCTCAAGCTACTGCTTGAAGATTGGAAAAACTTCACAAAGAAAACCAGCATGGAAGACTGGTCATCACCCTTTACATGGAGAGCTCCTAGCAAATGCAAGGGCTGAAGAAAACTTGATAATGTGCCGATCCAAGTGAGATACTGATTACTAAAACAATACAATTTTATTCTGCATGTGTTCTTCTCTACATTGTCAAGATATTTGAAAATCAAGATGTCTCTACGAAATTAGAAAATCATAGCTTGATATAAGGAAAAACAAAATCACAAGGCATTGAGTCAATCAAACAAAATGGAATTCACTTAATGCAACTTACAAGCAGCAAAGCCTCTCTCAGTCAAATTCACAGTCAAATGCAAAAGGTGATCCTAAGAATGAAAGACATGTTGAAATTCGGTCAATTAGGAATGCCTCCTTCTGGCAACTCCCAGTTATCTTCATCATCATCATCCTTCTTGGTTGGAGTAGCTTCTTGCCTGTTCTGGACCGGACCTCTAAATTGAGAACGCCTAATCATAAAAATGAGCAAATAAGTAATCTCTATCAAGAAAATCTGTCAGATAAACATGCAAAAAGAAATTCCTCATGGATACAAAAAGCTAGACCTCTACTAAACAGAGAAAATATATCAACATGACTTGAGTACCCAAACAATACAGATTTATAGTCACGTAGAAGCCACCATATCACCACTAAAGAAGCAAATGTTGAACAGCATAATATATCAACACCACAGTAAATATAGCCACTTTTAACCATCCCAAGATATATAAACGAGAGATGCACAAATTAAATAACCCCACGTAATGACATAAACAACAAACATAACAATTCAACATAACAATTCAGGGGGTAGTTTGCGCTGTATTCTGTAATAGTATACATGCCTGTAAAATACATCTGTGTATATCAATGCAATATTGTATAATTCAGTCTCCAAGAAAAATGATATCAAAAATTTTAGTGCTCCAATTTTTTTGATGAACCAATGCTAAGTGATGAACTGGTACTGTCAAAGTCCCTCTACGTTAGATACATTCAATTAGTAGGGGAACCATCGGGAGCTCGCAAAAGACACTAGATACTTGGTCCACACTGCTAAGCGTCACTAATCAAATTGCAGTAGCCATCTCTTGATATCTATTAAAACAGAAAATTAGCTTTTCCAATAAGCTAGAATATCAATTATTAGTTCAGACATAACAAAAGGTAGTGCAACATGCATCAAGAAAAACCCATATTTTTGTTTTTCCTCAATAAATTTTCTCAGAACCCAAACATGAAAACTGGAAAATTGCCCACTTGTTTAAGCCTAACGTACAACAAGCTGTCCCAATTTCAATAAATTTCTGAAATTTATTAAGTATTTCATTCAAAAACTACCAAAAATCACATCTTTTTCTCTTCATAATCACAAAAAACAAATGAATAAAAAGGAAACCTTCTGCGATTGCGCTTAGCAGCCTCACGAGTCTTTCTCTTCTTCTCATCTTGCTTGGTCTCAAAGAACCTCCTTCTTTTACACTCTTGAATGACACCAGCTCTCATGACTTCTCTTCTAAACCTATTCAAGAGCCTCTCTTCAGGTTCGTTCTCATCAACAACCACTTGCACATTGTATGCAGATTTAAAGAAAAGGGTATTTGCGTATGCAAGAGAAGGGCATATAACTGAGGCCAATTCAGTTGAAGAAGAAGAAGCAGATGATGAGTCGTGACTCTCTTGAGGTTGTGCAGGAGCCACCTTTGAGAACAAAGCATTCTTGGGTTTTTGCTGAGAAGAAAGAGAGAGGTGGTTGGGTTGTGCTAGTGGTGTTGAATTTTTTGGAAGTGCGTTTGAAGGTAAGATGAAGGAGAAGAAATTTGAGAGTGAGGTAGCCATTGATGATGATTACTGCTACTGGTGATGCTCTGCTTGTGGATTTGTGGATTTGTGGATTTTGTTCGGCGTTTTTATTCGTTTTGGTCCTATCCTTTTGTTTGTGATTGGGTTAATGGGTTGACCCGGTTGTTTGTTGGGCCTTTTGTTTCATGCAAAGTGAAGATTTGGGCTTGGGGCGAATAACAACACAACAAATGGGGATTTATTTCATCGTACGGTGAGTAACTGCACATTTGTGAATGATATTGAAGCTGTAAATTAATTAAACTGAAATATTCCATCTAACATTGAGCACCGGATGACGTCTAATAAATCCATATCTCTATTAATGGTGCTGTTTTAGTAAATTAAAGTTTGGAAAAAAAAGTATAAAATATATACTTAGATAGTCTTTAATTCAGAAATGATAACACATATCCTATTTAGTTCAATTTTGTCTTTTAACTATAGTGGTCAAACTATAATTCTATCTGTACGTAGTTGTTAAAAAACAGTTAAGTGTGACTAATTCTAAAACATAGATTCTAGAGAATTTATGTGCATATTTGAATAAATCTTAAGATTGTAGGTGGTTTTTTAAGCAAATATCCACGGACCACATAATCTTTTACACTTTGAAAAAAAATCACCAATTTTTTTTAATTTTTTAGTAGCTGTCCACCTAAAGTTTACAAAATGTATCACTGTTTCCACTTTTTTTTTAACAAGATTAGATGATTTAACATAATATTGATAAAATAACTATTTTGTCCCTGAATATAAAAAGGACTATTAATTAGGTGTTACTTTAAGTGCTTTTGGAATGAATTGTTATTCTAGATTTCTGGAAACAAATTGTAAATTCTAATTTCTCCATAATTAGTTTTATGTCGTTATTTTTTATTGAGAGAAACAAATTATAATATTCAAAGTTTCTGATAACTGGTTTTATGGTTATTTTGAATGTATTTTGGATAATTATGATTGTTTACATTGGTGATTTATTGTTGATATTGTTTGAGGGTGCACTGTGAAATGACCAGCCACACCCTGGACGAGGAGCCGGCCTCCTTATAAGCGAGCAGACAGGAGAAGTCTGGTAGCAGGTATCCAAGAGCAGGAATTTTCTGCTCAATCACGAGGACGCCCTCTTCTGGACCATAGCACGAGCAGACCTCCTACTAGGAGCCAAGAGCCTTTCCTGCTAGAGATCAGGGTCGGCAGACCCAGTCCATAATGCTTAACGAGATGTGCACTCCTATCCGAAAATTCAGGTATGACACCTACTCACTCGTAACTACGATATTCAAGCATCCACTTCTGGGAGCTGGGGGAGGTGATGGACGTGGATCGTGGGGATCCGGATTCATAGGAAAGTTATAAAAGAGGTAATCAACAAAGGTAAAAATGTTAGACACTTTTACAGTAGAACCTAAGAAAATAGAGCATTTAGGGGAAAACGAGAGAAAAACTCATAGGTATTCCATTGCTTAAAAGATCATTAGAGAGCCACGAGATCAATGGTTGAGTTTTCCAAAAAGTAAACCTAAATTTCTGACTTGAACGTCGGAGGATTTAGGCCGGGAAAACTCCCAGCGTGCTTTGACCAGTTTTTGTGTGTGCAGGAGTCTACTAAGTATAAGTCATAAGAGGCATAACTCTGCTCAGTTAGAAGAGTTACGTGAAGTACCATCGATTGGTCGTGAGTTCGAGAGTTGAGGAGAGATCCTGGTCGCAGACGAGCAGACACAAGAATCTCGCATCAACATTTTGGCGTCGTCTGTGGGGACCTGAACAAAAAGATTCCATCAATAGAGAGAAGAAAGAGAAAAAAAAATGGGGAGACAATGGACATAGGTGGGGGTAGTGCCCAAGAGGGTGATTTGAGGCTTAACGAGTCTGTGACATTGAGAGAGATGACTAACGAAGCGCGAGAAAAAGTAATGTATGAGCGGATGGAACGGATGAAAAAACATATGGAAACTCTGACAACCATCTTACATGAGTTGAGAAATGAGCAAAGGGGAATTCAAGAGGAAGGGATGAGAAGTGGCGGAATAACATCAAGGCACGTTGACAGAAGGAACAATGGTAGCACGATGAGATGTCGAAGCAAGAACGAGATCAGGTTGTGGCACGTGACCCTAGTCGTGCCATGCAGCTGGAGAAAGAAGTGCGTAGACTAGCGCAGATTATAGATGACATACATGGACGGAGCAGAGCACCTGGTTGGAGAATAATGCTCGACGGTGAATCCCCCTTCTTGGCAGAAATCATAAGTGCAGTCATCCAGATGAATTTCTGCTTCCCCAACCTCAAGTACTCAAGGCGAACTGATCCATTGGTGCATATAGAGCGTTTCAATAACATAATTAGGGTGTAAGGATTATTTCAACCCCAAAAGTGTAGGGTGTTCCCGTTGTCTCTAGAGGGACGAGCACGTGAGTGGTACTGCAAGCTTCTTTAGGAGAGTATGAAGACATTCAAATAGATGTACCAGGATTTTGCAGAGTAATTTCGGGGGGCAATGACACCTGAAGATGACATGATGGAGCTGACGAGTATGAAGCAAGGAGATGATGAAACTCTTTGGGAGTTTATCAAAAGGTTTCATCGCGATGTTCTCGATTTGGGAGCCTTCAACCATCCCCAAGCATTGAGAGGACTAAAAGAAGGAGTAAGGATAGGACGCTTGTGATACAACTTGAGAAGTCCAGTAATTTAGTCATATTCCACCGCCTATGAGCAGGCCAAGAGGGACATAGAAACAGGCCGATTAAGCGAAAGGACCACTATACCCCAAGTGACGGTGTAGGAGGTTGGGTCACCTCTTACTAACCTTATTAGAGGCCACTCTAATATCAACGTAGCAGGATGCAATCTCATCACTCACCAGCTAGAGATTCTTGGAGAAAGAATGATCAGACATACAATCATCCTTATCAACACCCCACGATGGCTCACTACCCACACGGTGTGAGAACTAGCAGACCAGAGGCACCGGTGCCCCGTCCAGCTCAGAACAGCACCCACAGGGAAAGGGCAATGCATATGATCGATCAAAGTCAAAACTATGGGCAGTATACTTCTTTGAAGGTGCCCTTGGACGAGGTTTATGAGACCATAAAAGACCGGGGATTGTTGTATACCCCTACCCCAATAGCAAGACTACCCAACATGAAAGATAAGGGACGGTTTTGCAAGTTCCATGGCACCCATGGTCATATCACGACCGAATGCAAGGATCTCAAAACTCAGGTGGAAGATTTAGTGAGGAATCGCTACCTGGACGAGTTCGTAGATGGAGTTATCTCGATAGTGGGTTCGTCATGCGAAGAGGAGCAAAATAATAGAAATATAGGCCACGAACAGCCGATGGTAAGGGTAATTGCTAAGGGCCCAACGTTGGTAGGAGACTCTAATAGATCGAGAAAGAACTATACTAAGTATGTCATGACTGGCAACGAAATGTTCTTCAATACCCCGGCAGCCAAACGAGCAAGATCAAGCAGGTGCCGATCATGTGGATGAATGAGAATGAAGAGGGAGTTCTATATCCACATGTTGATGCATTAGTCATTAAAGCCACCGCTGCCAGTAAGAGATTTGACCGGATCCTGGTAGATACAGGAAGCTCAGTTGATGTCTTGTTCAAGTCAACTTTAGAGGAAATGAGAATAGCAAATCTGAAATTAGAGCACACTAATACCTCCTTGAATGGGTTCAGTTGAGGAAAGCTAGTTCCTCTGGGCGTAGTTGAGTTGTCCATCACAATAAGCAGCTCCTCGTTAGAAAAGACTATGATCTTGGATTTTGTAGTTGTCGATAAAGAGAGCCTTTACCAGATGATTCTAGGCCACCCATTTCTAAAGGTGAGTAAGGCAATGCTCTTTAATCACCACTTGGCTCTCAAGCTGTTACTCCACAGCAGCAAGGAAGGCAATGCAAATCACATCGCTTGATACTCGACGGGAAGTTAATGATGGCAGGCAAAAGCCGGTTGAGGAGCCGGGAATGGTAAACTTGGAACAAAGTGACTAAACAAAAATAATTTAAATTAGGTCAAGGCTTAAAGAAGAGCTAAAGTAAGAGCTGGTGCATTGTCTGCGAGCTCACGCAGATGTGTTCGTTTGGACGCATGATGACATGTCAGGAATCAACCCTGATGTGGTCCATCACAGGTTGGCAATAAAAAATGATGCTCGACCGATAAGGCAAAAAAGAAGGTGCTTCAACCAGGAGATGTACGAAGCGATAAATAGCGAGGTAGGGAAACTCTTAAAGTAGAGTTCATTCGGGAAGTCAACTACCCCGAATGAATATCGAATGTCATTCTAGTTAAAAAGGCTAATTACATATGAAGGATGAGCATTGATTTCACTAATCTTAATAAGGGGTGCCTCAAAGATAACTTTCCCCTACCAACGATCAACCAGCTGGTTGACTCGACAGTTGGGCATGGTCTGCTTAGCTTCATGGATGCATCCTCGAGATACAACTAAATCCCAATGTTTGAGCATGATGAGGGGAGCATGGCGTTTATCACTAACTAGGGTTTTTTCTGTTACAGGGTAATGTCGTTTGATCTTAAAAATGCAGGTGCCACATACCAGAAGTTAGTGAACAAAATCTTGAAGCCGTTGATTGGAAGAACAATAGAGGTATATGTAGACGACATGATAACAAAATCAAAAAACCCGAGTGAACATGTCAAGCACCTCGAGGAGACATTTGGGTTTTTGAGGAAGTATAAGACAAAGCTCAACCTAGAGAAGTGTGCCTTTGGAGTCGAATCAGGAAAGTTTCTTGGATTCATGGTGAGCCATCATGGGATTGAGGCGAATCTTGAGAAAATCCAAGCAATCATACAAATGAGATCCCCGCACAACCTAAAGGAGATACAGAGTCTCACGGGAAAATTGGCAGCATTGAGTCGGTTCATATCCAAGGCAACGGATAAATGCCAAGCCTTTTTTCAAGTGATAAGGAAGGGAAGGAAAATAGAATGGACCCTCGAATGCGAAGAAGCCTTTCCATAAATTGAAACAATATCTGCAGCAAACACTCTTGTTGTCTACGTCGCGGGAGGGGGACGTGTTGTTCATATATTTAGCGGTATCAAATCATGCTACGAGCTCGGTTCTAGTAAGAGATGATGAAGGGGTTCAATATCCAATATACTACACAAGCAAGGCCCTGCTCGATGCCGAGACCAGGTACCCGCCATTGGAGAAATGGGCATTTGCTCTTGTAGTAGCTGCTCGAAAGCTGAGACCATACTTTCAAGCATTCTCTGTCTCGGTAATAACAAATCAACAGCTGCGGTAGACGCTGCACAAGCCGGATGCTTCTGGTCGGCTAGTAAAATGGGTCATAGAGCTGAGCGAGTTCGATATAAGTTATAAACCCCGAGCAGCAAAAACAATCCAGGCAATGACAGGCTTCATGGCAGAATTCACAGAGCCCGAAGTAGGTTTCGACTAGCCGGGTGCTGTTACAGTCAATGACGAAGATCAGGTCTGGCGGGTGTCGGTGGATTAATCTTTAGGGGAACAGGGTGCAGGAGCAAGGATTGTTTTGGAAGGCCCAGAAGGGGAGGAGATCTCTTATGCTGTTAGATTGGAGTTCACGGGCACAAACAACCAGGCAGAATACGAAACTTTAATAGTGGGGCTAAAATTGGCTAAGGCAGTGAAAGCGAATAGGGTAAAAATCTGAACCGATTCCTAGTTGGTTGCCAACCATGTCAGTAAAAGATTTCAGCCCAGAGATGGGAAGATGGAACAATACTTAAAGAAAGTCACACAGATGATTGGGAAGTTTGAATCAGTGGACGTAGTGTAAATTCTAAGGGAGGAGAATTATAAAGCAGACATCCTGACCAGAATGGCAGATGTAGCAGACCCAAAAATGCCCAAGTCGGTCCCTTTGGAGGTGAAGTCCCGCCCCAATATCGAGAAAATCTAAAGGTGATAGGAATAGAACAGAAGTGCTCGTAGATAGACCCCATAATCTAGTACATCCGGGATGGGGCATTACCAGTAGATAAATTACAAGTGCGGAAGATCAGAGCTCAAGCATTAAGGTACACAATAATTGATGGGGTGCTATATTGACGAGGGTACATTCTGCCGTTCCTTTTATGCTTGGACGTGGACAATGCGGATTACGTACTGAGGGAAGTGCATGAAGGGGTTTGTGGAAACCATTCTGATGTAAAATTCCTTGCCAACAAAGCTCTTAGGCAATGATATTTCTGGCAGAAGATGCACCAGGACGCACAATAAAAAGCCAAAAGCTGCATGAGTTGCCAGAGTTTTGCCAATTTCTCCACCCAGCCACCAAAGAAGCTCACTTTTATGGCTTCGCCATGGCCATTTTCTCAATGGGGAATCGATCTTATTGGGCTGTTGCCAAAGGGACAGGGGAAGGCTAAGTATGCAGCAGTAGCCATAAACTATTTTACAAAATGGGTCGAGGTAGAAGCACTCAACAGAATCACAGAGAAAAAACGACTGATTTTGTATGGAGGAACCTGGTGTGCCGATATGGGATCCCTTATGTCCTGATAGCAGACAATGACAAGCAGTTCGACAATCATAACTTCAGAGAATTTTGTTAGAACCTTGGAATAAAGTTAAAGTTCTGCTCACCCTCAGTCTAATGGACAAGTGGAATTAGCCAACAAGGTTATTAAGAGACTTTTGAAGATCAGGTTAGGAGCGAAGAAGGGAGCATGGGTTGATAAGCTACCAGGAGTGTTATGGGCATACAAGACAACCCATAAAATAGCAACTGGCGAAACTCCGTTCACTTTGGCCTTCGAACATGAAGTTGTTGTGCCCTGTGGAGATAGGGCCAGCCACGCTCAGGACTGATCACTTCGATGAGCATGAAAACAACGACCAGATATACTTAAATCTAGATCTGCTGACTGGGAAGAGAGAGCAAGCATCCAAGCGATCAGCCGCCTACCAGCAGATGGTTGCTCATTATTACAACCAAAAGGTGCGTGTACGATAGTTTAGGGTCGGCGATTGGGTACTTAGGAGGGTGAATCATAACACAAAAGACTCGACACAATGGGTACTCGGTCCTAACTGAGAGGGGCCATATAGAGTCAAACATGTGGCTGGACCCGAAGCTTATAAGCTCATTCGCTCTGATGACCACGAGGTGAAACGACCATGGAATGCAGCACATCTCAAGAAATACTTCCAGTAAGACCCAATAACGCTTAAGAGTTATTTATATTCATTCCTCTTGTTATTTGTTTTTCATGTTCAATCAATTTCCTGTAAGTCGAGCTTTCTTATCAATGAAGTCTAGAGGAATTTCATTCAGTTATTATCGATGTAAAAAAAAAAATTTCTAAGGCATGAAAAGGTTCCAAAGTCTCAAAGTCTAGTCAATGGCGAAACTGAAAGCCAAGCATGCTAGGATCTGCTCAACCAAGTGATGGCGAGCAAACCACCAAAAGTTTTAAAAAGTTTCTAAGGCATGCAAAGGCTCTAAAGTCTCAAAGTCTGATCAATGGCGAGACTGAAAGCCAAGCATACCAGGATCTGTTCAACCAAGTGATGACGAGCAGACCACCAAAAGTTTCAAAAAGTTTTTAAGGTATGCAAAGGCTTAAAAGTCTCAAAGCATGGTCAATGGCGAGACCGGAAGCTAAGCATGCCAGTATCTGCTCGACCAAGCGTGCTCTGACCACTTTTTGTGTGCGCAGGAGTCTACTAAGTAGAAGTCATAAGAGGCATAGCTCTGCTCAATTAGAAGAGTTACGTGAAATACCCTCGGTTGGTCATGAGTTCAAGAGTTGAGGAGAGATCCTGGTCGCGAATGAGCAGACACCAGAATCTCGCATCAACAGATATTGTCAAAAATACGTTATTCAATATGGATTATATGAGTAGGGATTCTTGATTTATATTGTAAATCAATTACGAATTAGATAGGGTACTTATTTCGTGACTTTATATCTTTAAATTAGCATGTTTGTTAATTAATTTTGTAGACATTATTGGTCCCAACAACTACAAAATGAAATATGTTTTTTTGTCATTTAACTATGATTAACTAGTATTTTTTTATGTTCAAGAGTAAAATAGTTATTTTGTAAATATATTGTTAAATCCTATAACTGTTAATGAAAAAGTGAAAAAATGATAATTTTGTAAACTTTAAGTGAAAGACTGTAAAAAAATAAAAGAAAAAGTTTTTTTTTATGTAATACGAATTTATTTTATGTACGAAATATATAATTTCTTGCACGTTGCTTTATTTATTTATTATTAAAATTATTTTTTTATCTTGCACTGATTGACATGGTTTTCGTGCCAATGAAATTATGAAAAGATAGCTTTACCAAAACAAACTATCAGACGCAGTAGCTTCAAGCAATTACAATCCTAAGAAATTTCCAAAAATATATGCATATTGTTAATCATATTCTTAAGATTAGATTGAAGCGGTTGACAGTTGAAAGTGGGAAGTTTTAGGATTTGATGTGGACAGCAATATTATCCCACTAAACATTTTTTGTTGCATGCACCGCCTTTGCTTTCTCATTGGGCTATCACTTCATAAACATATTGCTTTTTTTTTCTAATCTCTCTTCATCATCACTTATTTTTTTCTAATCTCAATTACTTTGAACACAAAAATAAAAGAACCAAATGACGGCCTAGTTTTGTTGATGGAATTGGTTTGTTAAAGTCTTTTTATGCGGAACTTGTAATAAAAATTTTCTCTCCAACCAATGCAAGTAGATATAGATATATTTTTCTAACTATCAAAGAGAAAAAAAAAAAAATCTCCCTCTAAATGTAAGGGCAGAGGTTTTGCCTCTAGTTGGTGTATTGGATTATACTATAAATGTATTAAGTTCGGACTGATAATAAATTTTAAATGGTAATATCAGTAAATTGTAACAAATTAAAAAAAAATCTTAAATGATTTAAACTGTATATAGTGTTAAATCTTGGATATGTAACATCTCAGTTGATTCAATGGGTAACGTCTTGTTGCTGATGTTGATGCATGGTTCATACCATTTGGCCTGTTGGATACAATTGGCAAGAAAAATTTAATTTGTGCATTAACATATGCTCTAAAGAAAGATAATGCATGTGGTCACATTACAAGGGACATTGAGTGTATTTCTATGGCTCATTGCAAAAAGATGCAAATCTCTACAACTTCAAAAGCTCCGAAAAAGCATGACACTTGTGTTTATTAATTCACCAAGAATTTGAAGCATCCCGTGATTCACATCGCATATTGGGCATCCCAAAAAGTGGCTAAAGTTTTGGTAAATGAGTCCTTTTAAGAAAGCGTAATGAAATGCCTTTACCCTCGTCCATCAACAAACGTAGTGCTCACAATCGTTACCGACTCAAAAAGAAGAATTAGTGGGTTAATTTTATATTGAAGTTTCAGGTTCAATACCATCATTCTTTTTTCAAAAACCTGTGGGTTAAAGCCGATTAGACTGCCTACGAACTTGTTTGGAGCAGCTGTGCGGTAGCAGCGTAATTGTTCTAAATGGGTTTTAATATTATATTAATTAATTACTAAAGTTTTATATCAATTAAACGATAGGATCTTGGCTACCTACGTCAATGGCATAACATCACCCATACCATCAACTAGTAAAGTAAAATTATTAGGAAATTATAAAGTTTGATAAAATGTTAATAAAAATACACCTAAACGATGTCGCTTTGAGTGTATTTTTATCAATTTTCTGTTAAGCTTTTGTTCAAATATCAATGTTCATTGGTAAAAAATATTGTTGCGTTAATCAAATAGATGAAAAAGAGAAAGGAGACAAGTGATACATGGTGGTACTGAGCGATTATTTTACGAAATGACATTAGTCATATCTCAGACCTTTTGAGAAATGACACCTGTCTAATATAAATGCTAAACCCACGCAATTAAAATAGTGGGGCTTTTAATTATAATATATAAAAAACATATAATTAAATATTAAAGGCAAATCCACCACACTAATCAAGTGGAGAGCCAACACATGCATAAACTTTAAAATAAGTAGAAAAATAAAAAAATATTGAAGCCTAGGAAGAAGAAACGAACACTTGGAGAGGATAGCCTTATCCAATGGGCTTCCACTTTCTAGGGTTTGGGTGTGGCATCATCTCTGCCATTGGTCTTTGATTAAATTAATCTAACGTAACTGGTAATTAATTAACTTTTAATTATATTATTGATTAGTACAACATGAAAATGGAACAGATGTATTGGCCTTCTGAATTTTGTTAATTTTTATATTATAATGTTCTTCTTGGGTTAGTAATTGGATACTTTATTTTCTTGCTCTTTGATCTAGGACCAACTGCCCACTTGTTGTGCCACCTTTCATTCACAAGCATCCAGAAGATTAAAACTTCCATTAGAATAATCAGAGAAAGAATGAGAGAAAGTGTAGATCATGGACAGCACATCAGATTAGGGATTTTAGATGCCAGATTAACTTTTATGGTTGGTTATTTTATTTGTGTAATTAATTAACAATATAGCTTCTAGGCTCTTGCATCATTTTGGTACAGAGGTTAAACGTCCTTGTAAATTTTGATTTGATTTTATGAAAATTATTAGGCATTAATTAAAGTTGGTTGGTATAGTTGGATACCATCTTTATTTCATTGAATCACGATTAGGAATTGAATCCAAAATTGCATCTTTCCTTGTGTCAGTGTGGCATTGTTGCAAGCTTCTAAAACTCACTGCTCAGTCACATGGGTGATTCAATTCCCTAATGAATTATTTCAATAAAATTTTCTTCTTTCTTTATATTACATGATTATAAGTTAAAAATTCTTCTTTAATTTGAATGTGAGCGAATTCGAACTTTGAAACTTTTAAATTATGACAAGAGTTTTTACAAATTGAATGAAGTAGTATTTACAATTAGATTTTCAAGCATCTTTATCAACCAAATTAAACCTTGCTAATTTTATTTTTTTTTCAATCGTATAGTTTCTTATCCATTTAAGATACTGGGTACATATGTGATTTAGGCCTAAAGCAGTTAATTAGCATTAACATAAGAATCATTAAAAAAATGAAATAAAATCAAAATTCTGTCATAAGATGAATTTATGTTACACGAGAATATATGATTAATATTTATTACATCAGAATATTTAAATAGTAATAATACATTTTACAAAATATCTTTGTGACACGCACAATATCTTTAAAAATTTAAAGAGCGTTCAGACTTCCTATAACATGACCTTGTATTTACAAAATTACCACAAAATGTACATAAAAACACCCCACCATAAGTTTCCCTTAAAAGAATTATTTAATACACACTATAATATTATCCCTCAAGGGTCGTTTTGCCAATTATCTGTATTTTACAAAAACTCCAAAACTGACACTAATGCAAAAAAAGGAATTAATTAATTAATGGAAACCAAATATATAACTTTCTTTCATGGCGTTTGCAAAACACTCTTAGCATTACTGGGCGTGGAGAAAATAGAAAACCACCAGCTCTCTCAGTGTCTCTAATGAGCAAAATGGAAACAGAAGTACATGAACATGTTTTATGTCTTTATAGTTTTTGATAGTAAGAACTTTGTCCAACACAAGTAATGACAAATTTTTTTTGTTTTTTTGCTTTTTATGTGTTCATTTCATGTCGCTTTCTTTTCAATTCAAGGGCAAAGAATTTATTTTGTTCATCAGAAGACCAATGTAGAAAGTGGAATCCAATTTCATTTTCAATTTTCATGTAAATTTCATTTAGCTTTGCTATAGCTACGTATTTATAAGTTTGGTAGATAACATTATCTTTTAATTTTATATATTTTCAGAAATTCATTGGGATCTCTTAAATTAATTATGTGATAGCAGTATTATAAATAATAGAGTGAACTTAAAATAATCTCAAATTAATTCTCCTAGTAAATGAGAAAATAAATGATTTATGATCGTATTATTATATAATTCTAAATATCCATTAGAGACTATGTAGATTTTATTTTTCTTTTTTTCTTTTTTTTAATTAACCTTCTTTATTGTCATTGCTTACATGCCAAGAAAATTAAAAATTAAATTTCATCTCAAAACTAACCAAAGGATTTGGTAAATTATAATGTAGACTGAGCTGGATCCCCACCACATCCTTCCTTAACCCCGAATATGACAAATGAAGAAAAAAAACGTTTCAAAGATGATTTTATTTAGTACAAATTTCTTCTTTCTAGAGTCATAGATAACATCTTCTTACTAAAATATAAGTAATCAAATTCATTATTTATTAAAAAAATGTTGGTTTTGGTGATGATAACAGTAAGAATAAGAATAAATAACAATAATAATATATTAAAATTGAAACTTTGTCACCCCCCGTATACCAAATAAAGCATAAATCTCCAGCAAATGGGGTGCCTTGATATTGAACGCTCTTTCATTCTCCTATGGTCTCTCACTCTCACTTTCACTCTCTGGCTTCTATTCATATATAGTCTGAATAAACACTGCACATTTTCATTTTCCTTTCTTTCTTTCTGCTTGTTCTTGATCTTCTTTCTCTCTTCCTTTGCGCCAAATTTAGGGCTAGCTAAGCTAGCTTCTCTCTCTCTGTGTCACGGAATAAACAAAAACAAGTATTGAGTTGAAGACCATAACCGTCCCGTCTTTTACTTTTGTTTGACTTGACTTCTCCTGCTGGCACATTCATGACTCATTATCTCTCTCCTCTTTAGTCTTTTTTCTCATTTTATGCACTTAGCTCTGTACATGCATGTCTCTGTATGGATATATAAGTGTTGTATTGCTTTCCTAGTGTTCATTTCTTGGTGCTCTCTGTTCTCTTTTGCCTGGGTTCCTGTTACTGTGCATGTAAGTAGTTTATGTGTATCAATTAACTTTTCACATATATTTTGATCAGCGTCCCTATGTTGTTAACTGTTAATGATAAGATTATGAAACCTTTTATCTTCTGTATCAATATCCTCCAATGGGTTCTTTTTTTCTCTGCGAGAACAAGTCTATCATCTATGTCTTTATCACTTGATTGTTAATTTGACCCATGGCTCTTTTTTTTTTTAAATAATATCAAATCTCATTTGAGCTATTTTATAAGAGTGATTTTACTTCTTTAAAAAGATTCTTTTTGATGCATGACAATAAAATTATTTTGGATGATAATAAATTTTGCTTAGTTTATGTCCTTATTTGATAATCTCTAATTCTTGAATCTTGATCAATCAAAGGCATGGAATTGATCAGTTGGTCTGAATTTCCGATTTTGTTTCTATATATATCAGTAAAAGATTTCTTTGGGTCTCGATGTGAAAAATTGTTCAGAAGTATACTTTTGTCATCAGATGATCTATTTTGCTCCATCTCTCTGTGTGGTCTGTCGTTCTTTGTTACTCCCTTTTTTTTTAGGGGGGGTGGTTTTGCAAGGTTGTGTTTGGTCTCAATTTTTCATCTGGGGCATTTATTCACTTTTTTCTTGCAGCTATTGACATTTTGATCAATCTGTAACAATTTTTTCCTGGGTTATAGACTTATAGCTCCTCTATTTATCTGATTACTTGTCATTTATGTCCATTTTTTTTCTTTTCAAGAATTGTTACTTGATGGCACAAATAATTCTAACCATTCAATTAGTACATTCTGGACTGGCTATTGATTGCTGACTGTTGACTATTTTTCATTTGTCAAAATGACAGACTTTTTGGGGCTCAGAAGGTTTCTGATCAATGTCAAGGGAGAAAGAAACAGAGGGACAAGAAGAAAAAGAGGACCTGCGCATAACTGATGATGATCTCTATGAGCAATGGGTGTTAGTTGGGAATTGTGGTGATAACCTTATTGTGAGTTCCAATCGTTTGCCACCGAGAAAGAAGAGGTTTGCTGAGGCTAGTCAGAGAGCAAACCCGAACTGGGCTGATGGATTTTCTTCCACTGAAGGTAGGCGTGGTGGTTCAGCTTCTCCAGGTGTAGAACCTCAGGATGCAGATTATTCCTTTGTTCCCTCTCTCAGTGATGAGTTAGAGGTTCTGATTGTGGCCCGGGTTCCTAGAGCAGAATACTGGAAGTTTTATTTGATAAACAAGCGATTTTTATCTCTTTTGAAGAGCGGTGAGCTCTTCAAGATTAGAAGGGAAATTGGGTTTAGGGAACCATCTGTGTTTATGTTGGCAAGTGGGGATAGTAGTTGGTGGGCATTTGATAGGCATTTTCAGACTCGTAGGAAGCTTCCAGAGTTACCCTCAGACCCTTGTTTTAAATTAGGAGATAAGGAGTCTCTTTGTGCGGGGACTCATCTAATTGTCTCTGGTAATGAGATAGAGGGTGGTGTAATTTGGAGGTATGAATTAGAAACAAACAACTGGTTTAAAGGCCCTTCCATGAGAAGGCCTAGGTGTTTGTTCGCGTCTGCCACCTGTGGCACCTTTGCATTTGTAGCTGGTGGGCATGGGATGGATGGCAGCGGTGTCTTGAATTCTGCTGAGAGGTACAATCCGGAGACTAAATCATGGGATTCCCTTCCAGGGATGCGGCAAAGGAGGAAGCTTTGCTCTGGCTGTTACATGGACAATAAGTTTTATGTGATTGGGGGACGAAATGAGAAGGATAAACCTCTCACTTGTGGAGAGGCCTATGATGAGTATGCAGGAACGTGGTACCATATCCCAGACATGTTGAAAGATTTCCCAGCTGAGACTGGAAAGTCGCCTCCTCTTATTGCTGTAGTGAACAATGAGCTCTACTCGCTGGAAACTTCTTCCAACGAGTTAAGGGTGTACTTAAAGAACAGAAACTCATGGAAGAATTTAGGATTGGTTCCAGTAAGAGCTGATTTTAATAGAGGATGGGGCATAGCGTTCAAATCACTAGGCAACGAACTGCTAGTGATAGGTGCATCCTCTACATCTTCTCATGAAAGTATGGCCATATACACTTGCTGTCCCAGTTCTGATGCAGGGGACTTGCAATGGAGACTTCTTGAGTGTGGCAAGAGACCACTTAGTCACTTTATTCATAACTGTTCTGTTATGGTAGCTTGAATCAATTGTGTTCCCTAAGAAGTAACCTTATAGAGAGTTTCTAAATAAACACTCGGTTTCTGAAAGATAGCTAGCTAGGGAGTTGTTGTGTGAAATTTCTATTACCTTGTTGTGTACTTCATGAAGTGTCCCTCCAAACTTGCTGATGATAATTGGGTAATTCAAGGAACTTGTTTATCTTCTTCTCTGTCTCCTGCTTTCCCCAGTTAGTTTTTTAATTATCCGGGAAGAATTTTGGATATGCAACATGTAGTACCAGCAGCCACATTTAATATGCTTATTGCTTAGATGATTTGAGCAGAAGATGTGATGGTGTTGTAGAGAATTGAGCAGATCTCTCTTTAATATCATGCAATTAAACAAAAACAATGCCCTTTTTTACCTTACTTTTTGACTTGGTTTTGAAGATTGTGTTTACAATACAAACTCAGATTCAGATAACACTCTTTCTATTCAAGAGCACCGTTATGAGCAGGAATGCAGGATGCTTGAGATTCTACATGAAACAATTAGCGTCCTCTCCTGCTCTCCACAATTACCAAGATTACAATTTTGCAAAAATCAAGAAAAGGATTGTATAATCACTATGATTTGTGAACAATCAAGTTGTAATGTCTATATAAAGGCTTATTTGTCATACTTTCAACTCGCGGTAAAATATAAAGTTTTCTAACGAGCTTGTTTGGTTACTCGACAACATTGAACTTTTTTTATAAAAGAACTATACTGTGTGTTTGATTTTCAAGAAAAATTTGGCGAAAAGAATTTTTCAACCTAAAAGAAAATAAATATATATAATATAAAATGAATAATGAGACTTAAAAGATTATTGTGTTCATGGGATAAAAAATATGCTATCTTCAAAATGTTTTTAATAAATAAACTAAAAGAAGTAAAATTTTATATTTTATTATTGTAGGTTCTAATTAGATCAACTAATAAACCCGGGAAAAAAAAATTGTTTGAGATTGAAATCCTACCTCACTAACCCCTATGAGCTCGGTCGCGATTTGTTTAACATTTAATAAAATATTATTAGAAAGAAAAAACATTAAATAATATTTATGACTTTCAGTAAAAGATGTTATTGTGGTTAAAAAAAAAGGATAAAAAACATGGGCTGGGATGGAACCCGAACCGGTAAATATGGACCGGGTTATCGAATTGAGTGTCTTAAAAATGATTCACATTTCTTACAGAGAGAGATAATATCAAGGCCAGCAGACAAAAGTATGCAAAAGTCTTCCTCTCTCAGTTGCTGCTGCTGCTGGGGCTTAACTTAAGCGGAGGACGCAGAGCGAAGCGAAAAAACTTTGGCTGCTACCCCTTTCGTAAGAAATTAATTATCATATTATTATTTACATTTATGCTCAGCTCCTTGCAGAAAAGAAGCATTTTTCTTTAAGTTCATTAATTGTGCAAATTAGGGTATTATTAAACCCACTCTAATCTACTTCTATAGCTAAATTATTTTCTTCTCTGGGGTTTCCATTTCTCACTCTTCTGGTTTATTACTCGAAATTAGGTAGCCACTGCTGGAATTTAGGTTTTAAAGTTTCAAGTTGTTAGGGTTTTGATTTGTCTACTGCTGCTGGGTGTTGGAGATTTTGTGGAAAATATCACTTGGGTTTGTGTTTTAGAGCCTATGCGTGGATAAAGTGCAGAATTTTAGGTTTTTTTTTTGGGCGATATAATTAGTTAGATACAAATGTCTGCGAACAACAATAACCCTGCCAAGGGTCTTGGGCAAACTTCGTCACCCTTTGCTAATGCTGGAATGGGTAGTCCATCTATGCCCATGAACCCTGGTTTTCCGCAATCACAAGCTCAGGCGCAAATGGGTGCTGGGTTTCCGAGCCAGTTTCAGTTATCTCAAGCTCAGGCTCTAGCACAGGCACATCAGTCAAAAATGCATGCTCAGGTGGCGCAAGCCCAAGCAGCTCATGCCCAGCTCCAAGCTCATTTACAAGCTCAAGGGCTTTCCATTAACCAATTCCAGAATGCTGGTATTGGAAACTTAGGTTCATCTTCACCTTCTAATTTGACTCCTGGTAATGCAAGTCTGAAAAGGATGCCTCAGAAGCCCCCTGTTCGTCCGCCTGTGGTTCCAATGTCAAACATGGTTTCACCATTAAAAGCAATGGAACTTACGTCTGCTGCACGAAGGAAGAAGCAAAAACTTCCAGAGAAACAGTTACAAGAAAGAGTGGCTGCAATTTTGCCCGAATCTGCCTTGTATACCCAGCTCCTTGAGTTTGAGGCTCGTGTTGATGCTGCCTTGACTAGAAAGAAAGTTGATATCCAGGAGGCACTTAAGAATCCCCCTTGTTTGCAGAAAACCCTTCGGATTTATGTTTTCAATACATTTGCTAATCAGATTAAAACTATTCCGAAGAAGCCGAATGCCGAGCCACCTACCTGGACGCTTAAGATAATTGGGAGGATCTTGGAAGATGGTGTAGATCCAGACCAGCCTGGAATGGTACAGAAGTCTAATCCCTTGTACCCGAAGTTCTCATCTTTCTTCAAGAGAGTTACCATTTCCCTAGACCAGAGACTCTACCCTGATAATCATATCATTGTATGGGAGAATTCCCGATCCCCAGCACCTCATGAGGGTTTTGAAGTAAAGAGAAAAGGAGATAAAGAGTTTACCGTAAACATTCGGTTGGAAATGAATTATGTGCCTGAGAAATTTAAGCTGTCTCCTCCCTTGATGGAGGTTCTTGGTATTGAGGTTGATACACGGCCGAGAATTATAGCGGCAATTTGGCATTATGTGAAAGCTAGAAAATTGCAGCACCCAAATGATCCTTCCATCTTTACATGTGATCCACCTCTTCAAAAAGTATTTGGGGAAGAAAAGATGAAATTCACTATGGTTTCACAGAAAATATCACAACATTTATCTCCTCCACAACCCATACATTTGGAGCACAAGATCAAGCTTTCAGGTAATAGTCCAGTTGGAACAGCATGCTATGATGTGTTGGTTGATGTGCCATTCCCAATACAGAGGGAATTGTCTACTCTATTGGCCAATGCTGAGAAGAACAAAGAGATTGATCAGTGTGATGAAGCAATATGCTCTGCTATAAGGAAGATCCATGAACACCGAAGAAGGAGAGCGTTCTTTCTGGGGTTCAGTCAATCTCCTGTGGAATTTATTAACACATTGATTGAGTCTCAAAGCAAGGATTTGAAGCTTGTGGCTGGAGAAGGCAGTCGAAGTTCTGAGAAAGAGCGCCGATCAGATTTCTTCAACCAACCATGGTAAGTCATTTACTATCTATTACTATTGAGTTTCTCTTCTTTGTTTTAATACTTTGCCCTACCATTTTAGTCACACTTCTTTATTCACACAATATCTTTAGTCTGTTGTTGACTCGATGACGACTGGTTATGGTATTCACCATTTAATTTTTCAGCCATGGCCTGTGCCTACGTTGATATATTGGCATTGTTAAATGTATTGAATGGTTCAATGGAAGTATTTGTGATCACACATGCAGAAACCTAATTCTTCGTCTTTGGCATCACAAGGCTTGTTTCATAATTAATGTATATGCCCTGCAACGTTTGATGATTTAGTTACTAACATTTTGTTTTATATTTCCAACTAGTCAAATAATAAAGATATGTCAGCACCTTTCACTATCTGAAATTAAGATTTTATATACTCTCTGTGGATATTGTTCCAAGTTAAGAAAGAAAAGAATCGTTAAGCAGGTTTTAAAACATTTGGTTTGGTTTTGGTGATCCTAACAGGGTTGAAGATGCTGTGATTCGTTATTTGAACCGTAAGCCAGCTGCAGGAAGTGATGCTCCTGGAAGCACATAGTTGAGCGTTTTCTAGATCCGTTGGTGGACCATTGTGTGATTGCTTTTAGTCAGTGTCTATAGATCATCTTAGTTTTGTCTTATGTAAGTAGTGCAGCTGTATCTGATTACTGTTGTAGTTGACCGCAAAAGGAATGCTATGTGCTTGTAGAACCAGAAAAATTTGCTCTGTAGCTTTGTTTAGGTGTAGTTGTCATTGTTTTACTCATCATATTCAGTAAACAAGCTTGTTACAGTAGTTGTGTTTTACTCAGTTCTTAATTTACAGAAGGAAGACACTTAAAATGCTATGGACTCCGAGGGGGGATCATATCATGATCCAATGTGTTTATGCAGCAACAGTATGCTTGCTAAATATTGATGTTAACTTGGGGTTTATTTTTCAGGTTTTTGTTTACCTTTTTTTGGCGCTTTTATCTTTTTATTCACTGCAGAAGATCACCTGTTAAATGATTGTGCGTAGGTTGGTGGGAACTAACAGAAAGCTTGCTCACAATTTAGTATCATGATTGATGATTACGAAGAGAATCAGCTAAATAGATTTTAATAATATTGCTGATGGTATGCATGTATTACAAGATTAATTTTGAAGTTACGATGAAAGGATTAGCCTAAGAGGTATGTGTAACAGAAATCCAAGTGACACAGCAAAAGTAGAAATTGTATGCTACGAGGATAATATGTGGTATTCTATTGATTAAATTTTACAAATGAGATTCATATATGTATAAATCTGAGATATAAAGTTTGTCTTATTTAATAATTCACTATATTACTGCCTAACGTAGTATGGTTAACACCTATTATTAGAACTCAAAAAACACTTTCTTTGCAATAGGTGTTAAGTCATTTTGTACCAGCCGGGTTTATTCTTTATATTATGCTAGAGAAAAATTTTTAAAAAAAAGCCCAATAAACTATTTATATTTGACGAAAATTTTATGTAGGACATGCAAAAGTTAAAAGTGACATACTTGACCAGATATGATGGTCGTGGGTCCATCTACCGTGGCCCCTTGGGCACAATACCCCTTTATTTGACGGTTTGCTGGGAAGCAAATCTAATGACTGGGGTTTCAATAATGAATACTGAGTTAAAGTTGGGCTATCATTCCAACCCGTTGTACTCTTGTAACTGGTCTTGGGTTGCATAGCGACGGTGTGTGAGCTACGATTTACGAAGTGAATCGTGGTGAGTTTAATTTATGTATGGTAGCATCAAACGAAACGGCGGGAGAGATCACTACAATAAAATATGAAGTTAGTGGAAGCTGAAATTAAAATTTATGAGTTGAATAATGAATTTATCTTAGTAAACCTGCTGGGAAGTGAGATTTAGTACAAAAAATGGCAAAATTGTGGAGTAGAGGGTGTTAATTTTCAAATCAATTTAGGGATTATTTACCAGCAATTCAAGTAGACCCATTTAATGCATATGATTGATGAGAAAGTAGTTGTTGTTTTGCTCTATAATTTCATTGTGTTGGTAGTGTTTGGTGTCCATTTCTTTATCTTCATCCGGACCATACACTCAACTAGGACTCAACTTTAACTTCTTAAAAGCACCTAGCGTCTTAAATGTCAATTGTCAATTTTAAATTTATACCATAATTTTTTGCACTTGTATAATGATCAAGGGATTAATTAATTTTTTTGTTTTGTATCTTGGTAAGCACATGTAATGATAATCGAATGTATGATCGAAAGTTCTACAGTAGTTTCAGTGTTACTAAGTTTTACAATGAACTTGTGTGGAAAATTAAGGACATATAATAGAAAGAAGTGAATTGGAAGCATTGAGACGCTGATGGGGGGTAATGGTACATGTTTATGGTTTACTGTTTGTTCTAGATTTGATTTATTGATTTTATAGGATTTTTTTTTGGGTTTATTTTGGGGCTGCCAATGTAATGGGCATGTATATGTTTTATGCATTAGTAATGTATTTATATGGTGTTGTAAAGTGTAGTTTCATAGTAATAAATAAAGATGATGGGTATTTGGTCGTTTAAGCAACTGCACACTTTTTGAAATATTTGTTATTTCAAGCCATGGCTATGGTGATAGCCATAATAACAACACATGCATCGGTTTTCTAGTTGTTGTCAATTTCATAGCTCCTGCTCACTGAAATGATTATCCTGCTTCCACACAAATCTTTGTTTGTTACATATTTTTCTAGATTTCTACTTGTTATTCAAATCCTAATCATGTATCAGTCAAATTCTAATCAAATTCAATCTAATACATTTTCAGATTCAACGTAAATTTCACACACTCTAATCCATCATTATTCTGATTATATTCTTCTTTCTCTCCACTCCACAATTTGTTCTCTCTTTTTTTTTTTAATAAATCACTATTTATGCAATTATACTTCATTTCCATTCTATTCTTTTCTCTTTTACTTATTTATTTTAATATTACCTATTGTGTTATTATTTTTTTCCTCGTTTTCCCATTATTTCCATGCACTACAAACAATGCCATTTACACAAGTTTTCTTCCTTCTATACTATTCCATCATTAATAATCATTTGCCCATTTGTAGAACTAATGCCGCAAATGGTCCACCAACTGCGACTTTCAATTTTTCTGATGCTTTCTTCCAATTCACCAATCCATCCCTTCACAAACTGGATTATTTTTCACTCCAATTATTGAGGACTTGCCGGATTTTGCGGCTCCAAGTGCGTTCTCAACACCTCTAGTCAACTACATTTATTTCATATCCTCTTGGTTTTGCTTCATTTTTCCTTTAATTAACACCAATTGATGTCATTCCGTTTTTCCATGCTACAATAACCACACTCATATGCCTCTTAGATCAAAATACTTGTTTATAATGTATATAAAATTGTCTCTCACTAACTACTTGCTTCTACAGCTAATTGCTCCAGCTAACTACTTTATTGTTATCTACACCAACTTTTTGATGTTCCATTAAACAAAATTGTGGCACCGTAAACAATTCATGTCTATTGACCTGCACTCCAGATTTCTTTCAACTACCACCTAGTGACTTCCCACTTCCACGATCTGTCTCTTTTTCGTCTAATGGTGCCTTCACTCCCACTACCAGACAAATAAAGGGGGTATAGTACCCAAAGGGCACGGTAGATGGAGTCTTATTTTAATAAGTTTGAGGTGATGATATTTGATAGGTCTTCATAAAATCTATAAAAAAAAATTATTTTAAATATTAGAAAGCTCATTATTAGGACCCATTAAGACTTTGCCAAATGTCCAATTTGCGATTGTCGAAGGTTTTTCTTTTATTTCCCACACGATAAATTGATTCAGTGGCCATCTCGTAATTTGGCTTAAACATAGGGCCATATGCCTGTATCCCAAATTCCCACGCACCTGACCCAGGCCAAAATTCAAAACGCAGTCCCCAGCCCAAACAATCCACTAAACCCCCAAAACCAAAAAGCGGATGGCGGGAAAGGAAAATAAAAAACCAGCGTTCTCTTCTCCTCTGTTGAAACCGCGAGAAAGAGAAATGGAAGAAGAAGAACAGTGTGGAGAGGTTCCGAAAACGACGTCGTGTTGGAGAAAGCAAGTCGACGACAACCTCAAGCGGCTTCACTCACTGAAATTCGGCGCCGATTACTTCCTTGATAAGCGCGACTTCTCCTCGGTTCGGCTCCTCAGCCTCCGTCTCCTCGGCTTCCTCGACTCCCACACTCAGTCCGAAACGGACGAGATCCTTACTCGCCCTATCCGCCGCGAAGCCGTCGCCAAACTCGACGAGGCTCGGCGCGCTCTTGTTCCGGACTCCGATCGGTACAAATACGTTTATTATTTTGTAGTTCTGTAAAGATTGTTTTGGTCATTAGATCTTGATTGATATAAGGCTGCGCATCTATTTGTGTATCTTTACTTCAATTATATTAATTTTCGTACTATAATTTAAGATATTGGGCTCTAATGTTCTGAATTTTACTTGGAGTTGCATGATTGAAATTGGAGCTGAAGCTGGATTTTATTTTTCCAGAATTTAAAATCTGAAAAGTCTTTTTATTAATTGAATTTTGGCAATTAACCGTGATTTTCTTTTCTGGTATGTTTGTTGTTAGAACCTCATTAATGATGAAGTAACAAAATGAGGGTTAGTCACTTTTACCTATTTAACGATGAACAATAGATGGCTTGGCATTCCATGGAGCTTATGTCCATTGTCTCTGTACATGAAGCTAGATGTTGCCCGTGAAGAATTCCTGGAGTTAATAGAGTTCTGGTTAAGCATTTGAACTTTGAATTTATTTTATTTAGTTAATTTTGATTTGGGTCTATTGACTAGGACTATGCATTTTATGTCAAATTTCTCTTTTCACTTGCTGAGATATACTCTCTGATTTTCAATTTTGATAATTTGTTCAATGCACTCTTAGGCGAGCATTTGAACAGGCAGGCAGAGCTCCTGGCTGTGCTTTTAGCTTGAAAGGAGGAATAGACGTTGAGAAGATTAAGCAATCAAAATATTTTCAAGCAAATCTACAGCAATATAACGAACGGGCTACAAGTGAATTGGTATAGAACACAAATTTTTCTCTTTGATTGTTTTGTTCCCACTTAATGACAGTTTAAGAGGCCGTACTCGTTGAATTTTCTTTTTTCTAATGGGCTTCTCTTTTGATATTATGATAAGTTGTTTAAGAACCTTCCTTTTTTATTGTGGTCTTTAGTATTTCTCTCCCACAAGCATTAGAAGAATATCAGTTGTCCACTGGTGAGGTTAACTAGTTGAGATCTCAAATTGTTTCAGGAAGGCAGATTAGACAGGCAGGGAAAGTTGTTTAGCAATCAATCAAAAGTTATGACACAAGAAAAGTTGGCATCCTTGTACGGGAACAACATCATGAAGACAAATACAGGCTCATTCAGGAGTATGTTGAACTCCAAAAGCAATGGCTCTGAAGATTGTGTGATTGTAGAAAAGTCTTCCTTGTTTTCCAACCTTCCGAAGGGTCATAATGTCTCCAAATTTGTTAAAGTTGAAGAGGAAGAAAGAGGTGATACAAATAGTTCGGGAATGAAACGTGCACATGTTGAAATTAGTAGCCCTACAAACTGGATTTCCAAGTCACCATCAGCCACTGAAAACGTCAACAACGATGTTTCTGCCAATGGATTTGTTACTGCAAAAGCCAAATTGGTACTTATTTTACATCGGAACCCATTTTCTCAGTTTTTGATTGTGACATTATTTGGCCTTGAGGTTTTTTTTTTTTTCCCTCCCCTTTTCTCAATGTTCATTTTTTACCTAATGGCTTATTTTTGTGTCCACATGAAGTTAGACACCCTTTTTTGTTACATTGGACAGGATTAATATTTTCATTGTAGAATGAAGATATGAACTTAAGTAGAAGCATCTCAGTAAATCATGTATATCTAATATACATAGTCCCTCGAAGATGGAAAGAGAGAGAGAGAGAGAGACAGAGAGACAGAGAGAGTAGAATGAATAATAAGATCACAGCTTAAAAAAGATTGTAATTTATTTGAAATATTTTGTGGAAGCTACATCCGTTTCTCTCCAGCTTATGTTTTTTCTCCATGAGAATCATTGTTAATAACAACCTTATCCAACATAGGAAAGGGATGTCAGGCAACGACGAGGGCTGGTGGGATCGTCGGGTGCTTCGGTTTCCCCTCAGAGTGATAACAATCCTAACATAAGGGGTTATGGTGCAAAATCGTATGGCATTTCACGTCGTGGAGTTCGTGGTAGTTTTGTTCCTCCTATTAGAAATAATGGGAGCAATGTTGGAAACATGACTTCTAGGTGTGCAGGAAAGAATGATGATGCTCTAGAGGACTCTACTAAGGCATGGTGAGTTATGTAAATTCATATAATTAAATATAGACAGCATACCTGAAAGTACGTCTTTGTTTGAACGTGACAAGCTGACAGCCATCAGTATCGTTTCAAGTTTGGAAAACCTACTAAGGATCTTTGACCATTAGAGTATGTTTCATCTATATAGGGTGTATTTGATTGGCTTTTGTAGAAAGTACTTTTGAATAAAATCACTTTTTGTGAAAATAACTAGAGGAATTTTTAAAAAAATTTGTCTACATATTGCTTTTTGGAAATAAGGAGTTCCAGTTTTTTAATGCACTAACAGTCTCAAGTATACCCAGAGGTTTTGACAAATCAGAGGCTTATCTTTTGTATTTTGATGATATTTTCACTGCACACATAATGCTTGCTGGGAACCAGTTTGCTTCATTTGCCTTCAAACGAATCAAATAATGCGCTTTTAAAGAAACTATAAGCTTCTGTGCCTGACTTACATATGGTTTTTTAGGGGAATATTTTCTTCATATTTGAAAGAGGCATGCAATTTTTACTGTCTGTCTTGTTCATTCAGAATTTCAGTTTATGTTTTGACAATAATGTTTATGTCTATCTCTCATACACGTGCGCACAATTACGAACATGTGCAAGTCCTAATTCCTTTTTCGTCCTTCAATTATAGTCTGGAGATGCTGTGCGGTCCAGATGGAGAGCTTCCTGAAAAATTAAGGAATTTGGAACCTCGTTTGATTGAGCATGTTAGTAATGAGATTATGGATCGTGATCCCCATGTCCGATGGGATGACATTGGTACTATGTGATTCCTTACAAATTTCAGTTTGTCTCATGTCAATCTGTTTATGTATGAAGTTTTTGTTATTTACTATCACTACTTGATAATGCTGTAGCTGGTTTGGAGCATGCTAAAAAATGTGTAATGGAGATGGTTATATGGCCTTTACTGCGTCCTGACATATTTAAAGGCTGTCGTTCCCCAGGAAAAGGTCTTCTCCTCTTTGGTCCCCCAGTAAGTACTAAGTCCTCAGGCATACGGAAGATACAAACACCACTTAGTTATGATATACCTATTTCCTATTATGTTTTAGGGAACAGGAAAAACAATGATTGGGAAAGCCATAGCTGGAGAAGCAAAAGCAACTTTCTTCTCTATATCTGCAAGTTCGCTGACAAGCAAGTGGGCAAGTATTTTTTCTTTGGTCTTATTTTGTGTGATTGTTCATAGAGTTAATTTCTGATTTCCCAGAAAAATTTTGAATGATTATTACTTTTCTATATTGTTACTTGGGATACATACTATGTCACTCATAATTGAATTGCAAAGATTGATAAAGCTTCCCAAATTGTCTCCTGTTCTTTAACAGCTTACTACTGAATCATTTTAAAACTTTCTCCCAGATTGTATCATATGTTAAAATGAATTTCAATTGAATTGATAACTGTAGATTGGTGAGGGCGAAAAGCTAGTGAGGGCCCTTTTTGGAGTTGCTAGTTGCCGTCAACCAGCTGTAATTTTTGTTGATGAAATAGATTCGCTTCTTTCTCAGGTAAGTTAACTTAACAGCTCTTAAAGACAAAGCTGTAGTGTTGGTTCAGGTTGCCTTATTGTCGCTATATCAGTCCCTTGTACAGGAAGACTGGTTTCTGCAAGGCAGGTTAATGATTTAGATAGGTTTCTTTCTGCTTGGATTCTACTTGGTCCATCGGAAAATGAGGACTATACTCTCTTTTTTCTAGATGCTGCCTTACATGTATGTTCATCATATTAATGCCAGTCTTGCTGGTGAATAAACTGTTCTGCTTAAAATGATTTTATTTTCAGCGCAAGTCAGATGGTGAACACGAGTCAAGTAGAAGACTGAAAACACAGTTCCTGATTGAAATGGAAGGCTTTGACAGTGGCAGTGAGCAAATTCTCCTTGTAGGTAAATTTTGAATCCCTAAATTCAATTATTTAGTTTATGTATATTGTTTCCGGTTTAGGAGAAAGGTTTTGACTGCCACTGCCAGTGGTTTGTTTCCAAGAAGCAAGCATAATCCTGTATATTTTAACTATAATTAAGGTTCTTTATGCTGACTGTGCATTCCTCTTTTGCAATGGCTACTTAAAAACTGTTTGGCAGAATTTTCTAATTACATGTTTTTCTGGTTTCTGAGAAAGAAAAGACAAAAGATTAGTACATACATTGCTTTAGCTTCAGAAGTCTTAATTGTATCTGCGCTCTGCAGAATACTAAGTGGGTCTTGACAGGTTAAGAGTTATCTGCATTAAAATAAATAAAAGAAAATCTAAAGCTGAATATGAATAGTATTAAGCGGCTATACCATGAATTAGCCGCTATATCAAAGCATCTATCAGGGTTTTGGGTCTGGTAAAAACTCTTGTAGTGAGATTCTCTCTGCTTCTCCTTAGATTTAACTTCCAGATATCCATGATCCCAAATATCCAAACGTGTTGCACTTACATTTCAGAGTGGTATATTTTGTGAACTCTGAGTTTCTCCTTATTTTCATTCATATTCCCACTCTTTGCCTGGCAATATCTGTTAGGAAATGATCATGGTTCTCCCTTGCATGTTGAACTCAATATTTAATGTGCTTTCTGCAAGTGAATAGAAAATCTGAGTAATGGTTCACACTTGCATGGTTAATATGTACATTGCTATAATCTTGTGCACAATGGGCTTGTTTGGTTGTTATATTAAAGGCCCTCATTGTATTAATTTTATAAGCTCATGTTTGGCAAAATAAAAATTACAGTAACACCACATTATTAGGCCAAGCTAATGCATCAAGTTACCGCATTAGCTAAACCCGACTCACAGTTGGGTTTAAGTTAATGCGGCAATTGCCATTTGGTTTTTATTTTTTTTTTCCCTTTCTCGCTTTTTACCTTCGTAACTTGACTTTTACTTTTGCTTTTTGACTTTTGACTTTTGCTTTATAATAATAATAATAATAGTAATAATAACTTTAATATAATATAATATTTTTATTTTTATATAAATTAATAAATTAATATAATTTATTGTTTAATATTATTAAATTATATTATTATTTTTATATTATAATTTATTATAACTAATAATAAATGGTTAAATATGAATAAATTTAAATAATATTAATTTAAAATTAATAATAATATAAAATATTAATATAATTTAAATATATTAATATAATATAACATATTAATATAATATAGTATAATATTTAATTTAAATTAATCAAAAAAATTATTACAGTACACTGTTGTACCAAACATTGTACAATATTATTATAATACAGTGCTAATACAATACAATATAATATAATATACCAGCATTAAAATAATATAATACAATATAATACAATACGTATACTAAACGCACCCAAGGAAAGAAAAATGTATAAGAAAGTAAAGTAATTAATTACCTTAAAAAGTTTTAAGCAACAAATTTGGGCTATAAAAGCCTATGCTTGTACTGAATTTTGGTGCAGTTATTAAATAAAATAATAAAAACAGACTATGTTTCAATTTACATTTGTTTCGCTTCAATCTCCTTTAACTGTCTTTATTCTTGATTTTCAGTAGCTCAGTTTACTTGACAGTTGCATTCACTTCTTAAAATTATTCAGGAGCAACAAATAGACCTCAAGAACTTGATGAAGCGGCACGTAGGAGGCTGACCAAGAGGCTTTATATTCCCCTTCCTTCGGCAGGTGCAAGATATATTACTCATTTATTTCGATAACTACTTTTATTGCAATGATGTGTCACTAACATGCTGGTACCGGAGATAAAGAAGCGAGAGCCTGGATCATACGTAATCTTTTAGAGAAGGATGGATTATTGAAGCTTTCTGATGAAGATATTAGTACCATATGCAAATTAACTGAAGGTGTTTGCTTTGAATTATTGACAACTATATTTATTAGCTGTGTGGTACTTTACGTTGACATTTGAGTTTTTGTTTCAAATTTTCCTGACTTGGCATATTTGTTTCTAGGGTATTCAGGATCGGATATGAAAAACTTAGTGAAGGAAGCATCAATGGGTCCACTGAGAGAGGCCCTGAGACAGGGAATAGAAATTACAAGGCTGCAAAAGGAGGATATGCAACCGGTAACACTTCAGGTAACTATATTCAGAAATCAATTAAATTAAATGTGCACGCGAATGCATAGTTTTATCGGGTCGATTGACGGAGGCCATCTCGTTATCTTTTACACAGGACTTTGAGAATGCATTGCCACAGGTGCGGGCTTCTGTTTCTCTGAATGAACTCGGTATATATGAAGAATGGAATAAGCAATTTGGAAGCTTATCTCTGTAGAGATCGCTTCCCAGTAAAAAATATATATATATAAGCTGTAATTGTCGTTTTCCACTGGTGTTAATAAATGTATGTTGGCTTCTAATATTGTCAAATGTGTCACTAATCTCCAGAGTATAAAATAGCGGTTCTCATTTTCCTTTTTATTTTCAAGTGGCTGGTTCAATTTGAGTCAGAGGTGAAGCTATAACGGCTTGAAACATAACTTTTTTTAATCTTCCATCAATCTCTATACATTATATAGTAGAAAAGAATTAAATAAAAGTCTAATGGGGAGTGGCTGAGTAATTTTAGTCAACTGGCCATCTCTATTCCAATTTTGAGAGAACTAAGAATAAAAAAATTGATTTACATTTTATCCATCCTTCCACCATTTAAAAAATATATTAGCAAAGTCAAATAAAAGCTCTAAATAAATATGATATATACTATGGAGTCATTTTATAATAACAGGACGAGTCAACACGTTTCATAGTGTATTTTTTCATTTTTTAATTTGTTCGGGGCTCATTATAAAATTGCGCATATACGGTACGACGTATAATTACAGCCAGCCTCCAACCTTTTCTCCTTAAACAAATATAATGCAAGTTCAAATTATCATTCCAAGCACGCGTAATAAAATAAAATAAAAGCCCGGAGGAAAGGCTGTGCTATGACTAATACGATGTATATAATTATAGCCAGCCTCCATCTTTTTCTACTTAAACAAATACAATTTCAAATAATCATTCCAAGCAAGCATGTGCTTCGAATTCAAATTTCAATAATTATTTCCTAATTACACTAATTTATTTACATAGATTAATTAGACTAAAGATAAAGCATAAGATGATCATATTGTTCCCCAATAAAATAAAGCAGAGAGCTATGTATTTTAATTTGTTTGTTCTATGTTTACTCACAGTCATTTCTCGGCCCGTATTGATTAACTGCTATCATAATAAAAGACATCTATCTAATATGCTGACCTGATTTAAAAATTAGACCAAAGTCTAGATGCCCCCAGATGATGCCCATAATCTTAGGTCATGTTTGGTTGGGAAGAGAGAATGTAGGAGATGAAAGTAATTTAAATTTTCTTTTTATTTTCATTATTTGTTGGTAACAAAATGTATAAGAATTTAATTTCTATTAAAATTTAATATTCATCATAATATAAAATTTAAATTCCACACTAAATAGTGAAGAATTTAAATTCCTCTTATATAAAAACTAAAGTTTCTAAAATTACCCTTAATCTTTTTAGCTTATTTAATGACATTAATAATTTTTATTTTATTAATTTAATATTATAAATGAACCACCGCCGGAAGTCGCCGAATCATCGCTGGAATGTCACCGGACCACCGTCAGACTTCACCGAACCTCCGCCGGACTTCCACTAACGGCCACCAGGTCGCCATTTTATTATATATATATTATTACTAATATAACTAATTTAATATTTAAGGTAAATGATAAATTTGTCTAAAAAAAAATTATAATTCATTTTCTTATTAAATTTTATATCAAACCAAACAACAAAATTTAATTTCACTGCTCTTCTCCATTCCTTTTTTCTCCCTTTCTCTCCATTCCACTCTTTTCCTCTCATCCCTTTTCTTCAAACCAAACATTACCTTAGAGAATGCCGGCATTCACGATCAATCAATCCCTCTCCTCCCTTTTCTTCAAACCAAACATTACCTTAGAGAATGCCGGCATTCACGATCAATCAATCTAGTCTCTTGTGATCAATCAATCTAGTTTCATTGTATGATTGTTTGCATTTGACAATTCTCCTAACTATAATACTAGAGAGGCAACAGCATGTTACATTGCCCATCAAATTTAAAACTAAAACCATTGACTTTCAATTAAATTTTATTGGAAGCCTTATCTTAATTGCTCTCTCCTTCGAACAAATACTTTTAATCCGCCGGCCATGTGGGCTGTAAGGCGTGGCACGAACACCGGTTGACCGGACCTGACCGGCCTGATTTGGTACCGCCTGAGTATGGAAGCCACCACATATTTCATCTGAATGAAAGCCATCTCCTTTCCGAGGCAAACACGCGGACCTGCCTGAAAAACTGGGAACTTGTATGGGCAAACCTTGTCAGGTTCTCCTTGGGAAAGCCATCTTTGTGGCTTGAATTCAAACCAATCATTGCCCCATAATGCCTCCATTCTCCCCATTCCATATGGGAAATATGTCACTCTGTCTCCGGCCTGAACCGCTGTCCCGTCCGGCAACAAATCGTCGGCGGCTGCATGCTTTGAGTCCCAGGCCACGGGAGGGTATAGTCTCATTGACTCGCAAATGCAAGCCTTCAACAATCTCAACTCCTTCAATGATTCATAGTCTATTTCTTCACTCACGAGCCCTGTCTCCTTAACCAGTTCTTGTTCAATATCCTGGTGACATGAAATCAACCAGAATAGCCACACCATTGCTGCCGAAGTCGTGTCTCTTCCTGCCATGATGAGACTTATCGCCATGTCTCTTATTACCTCCTCCTCCTGGCCGGCTGCGATCAACCGAGATAACAAATCCTGGCTGTCACTTTCTCCCTTGAGCACCGTCATCTTTTTGTTATGGATAATCTCCTTAACGTATTCGCGGACAAGTTCAACGGCATCTTTGAGCTGCCTTTCTGATCCAATTCCAAGCCACTTCTTAATCTTCCAAACTATAAACAAAGGCGCAGCTCCCCGCCTGGCGGATATCTCTGATGCCATATCAAAAGCTTTGGCAAGAGGTGGCGCGGGCGAAGAAGTATCCAAGCAACAGCGATCTATCCCCATCGAAACTTTGCAAATCATATTGAAAGCAAGCCTTGTTAGCAACTCCTGCAAGTCAACTTCTTCGGATGACTTTGCTAATGAGTCCATCAAGGGCAACAGCCGGTTGTCAACTTCATCCTTGAGTGTATTCATCACAAACTCTCTCAACGAGTTGGTGCTGAACTCGTGGCTAGCCATCTTTCGCTGAGAGCGCCAAAGCTCTCCGTCCACATTGAATATCCCGTAGCCAAGAAAGTCACCCAGAATTTCGGTGAAAGGCTTGCCCTTGGGGAAGTTGTTAAAGTTGGTCTTGAGTATGTACTCAACGTTTTCTGGGTTTGCCGTCACTATGGTTCTTCTTGCACCAAACCTGCTGACAACAATCGTGTTGGTGGCCGATTTTGCAAGGAGTTCAGTGTACCAATCCAGCAAACGGTGCCGGTTTCTGTAGAAAGATATCAAGCATCCGATTACAGGAAAAGTAGGCGGGCCTGACAACTTAGAAACTCTCTTGAATTCACTTAAAATTACGTAGAAAATGTAAAGAATCATCCATAGGAAAACAAGAAACCACTGCTGCAGAGACATGATCAATAAGTTCATCTGTGGGCATGCAGTTTAGTTAACTGATCAAATGAATGGGGTGAGGGTGGATGATGAGTATTCAAAACTTCATAAACAATACGGCAAGACTGTTTTATATCGATTAGCTGAGCTTTTTTTTAGCATTGAATTAATGATGAAGATTTATTTTAAGTTTTTATTTTTTTATTTCTCTTACCTAACAATTATTAATTCAATACTTAACATAAAAAACTTAACTCAACACTGAATCCTTATTAATTTTATATATAGTGTAATGCTCTGCCTCGTTAATTTACATGTGTCATTTATCGTCAATTGACATGTGTCATTTATTATTATAAAGGGAGATGTTTTATTTTCATTTATTTATTTATTTTATTTTATTTTATTAATAACAGGGACACCGCAATAACGAAATGGTTGAGTTGAATTATGCAGAAACATGCTGGATGCTGTCTCTCTATCTTTTATTTGCTTGGTCACCTGGTTTGTATACCTCGTCAATATGCACATGCCCATGAACTTAGAAGATTAATTTTTTTTTCTCTTTATCATTTTTTCCCTTTGTAATTTTCTTATGTATAGAATCTATAGTACAGAATTGGTTAAAAAGGGGTAGTTAAGTGGCATCCCTGAAAGTCTGGCTTAATTCTCTTAGTTAAAGTCACTAACTAAAGTAACATAAAGGGGTTTTTTGCTGCTCCACTATCTTACTGGCCAGTCTCTTGCTATTGATATCAAGTCAGAAGAATCTCCAAATTGATTTGACATATGCAACAGTAGAGTTGCTATCCATTGTTAATGCTTTCATTTTGATACTACTATTGTTAATATCGCAGCGTGGGAAGCTATTGCAGCAAGCTGTATACTGCTAAAGAACTCTCAGAATCAAAAGCAATTGATCTAGCACTGCTCTGGTTGGTTGCATGCAATTGTGGTGTCGCTGCTTTAAGGCTATAAATATTGTGAAATGGAAGCTCTGGCTATCAAGTCAAAGTGGATGAGTGTTTAGTAAACATGAACTCCGAACAAATAATTTTGATAAATTAACAAAGATAATATAGATCAAATCAACTTCAAATTAAAGTTTCATATAAGGGAAAGAAAAAAAGAAGAAGCATGAAAATAGATTCCCACGTTATACGTTGTTATTTAGTTCATTAAATAATCTTGTGGGACATTAAATGAAAAAATAATGGGATATTATTATTTTACCACCAAAGTTATTTTGATATATTATGTCAATATTATACTTTGCTGAAAAGTATATTTTACCACTAAACGCAATGACGAAGATAGCACTATTTTTTTGGGTGGGCTAGATTTTTTTTAAATTTAATTACTTCTCAAACAATTTATTCTATACAAATGAAATTATTAAAATACACTAGACAAGTAAAAAATTAATAATAAAATTATAAAAATACAATGTAAATAAAAAAACAATATTGACGAAATTTCGTCTTACGATTCTTAAAAAAAGAAAACTCATATAGTATTTTATTTGAATTATATTGTCTGCGATAATAATACATTACAAAATTATTAATTATTTTATCAAAAAAAATTGACAAAAGTATAAGCTAATAACTAATTCAAAAACAATATGAGCATGTGGGTGCGGCAGAGGCTGACCGTCACTAATGAGATGACAACTTGATGACTTGAACAACTAAATTTTAAGGAATTTAGAATTTGAATAATTTAGATCCATTAGTCAGGGATTTGAGTTAATTTTCGATTTAGAAAAAATAGATATTGACCTATAATTATTAGTTATATTTTTATATTTTACTATAATTTTTTTTAAATTTATAATTAATTAATATATTTTTTCAAGAAACTAACCCGGGCTACAGCCCGAGTTAGCCTCCTCAGAGCTTCGCCTCTAACTAAACGTTTGCGTTATTATCAATTTATCACATTCCGTTAGAAAAACGTTAATGTTTAACAGAAAATGAGTTAAAAGTTGATTTTACCCCCAAAAGAATAAAAGATAATTTTACCCTTTAAAAAGAAAGAAACAATGAACAAAAATAAGATTTAGAAAACAACTAAAAATTGTAATTAATAAAAAATAATGAATAATATTCATTACGATAAATGGCAAAGAACAATTAATAAAAATTTATGTTTCAAAATTAATATTATAACTTAGGAAATTCAAGTATTAATCACAACTAAAAATAATAATAATTTATAATAACAATAACACCCACTCTCTGTCTTGGATTCCAAGTTCAAATATTCAGAGGCTGAAATTCTAACCACTGTCAAATAATAATTCAGTAAAATATCAGTAAATTTTTTACTTTTTTAACGGAAATGTCAGAATAATTTTAATGATAAAATAATAATATCCCAAAAATAATATCTAAGCCATGTCCAAGTCTTTAACGACCCCAGAAAGCAAAGTAGAAACCTAGATCAGGGACTAGCTTTTTATTGAACAAAATAATGACATGTGATGAAATTGAATTTAAAATGGCCAGCATCCATATTTAATTATCCATCATACCGAAAAATCCACAGATCTTTAAAAGAAGACAATTTGAGACATGAATGACTGAGCAACCAATCTAAGGCTAGAGTTAAATGAATATTTCTAAGGATAATAATTAATTCTACTAACCAAGACAAAATGTAGTGGAAAGGTTATAGATAAGAATAAAATGTAGGGGCTGGGAAGATGGAGCGTTCTAGAAATAAATATGTAATTGCTACTTCCATTAAAATCTTAAAATATTTGTTGACACGTCTCATTGCTAAAAAAAAAAAAAAAATTCCTCTCAGAACTATCCACATAATTACTCAACTATAAAATAAGAAGACACCTGTAACATTAAGATTTATTTAAATGGCTAAACCTCTAATTTCAAATATGAATAATAGATTTATCCAAAACTCTTTTGTTGTAAATTTTAATTATGTGCAGTGATAAGTGAGGGCGATAAAAACAACACCTCCTATAATTATTTTTATAATTAATTTATTAACTTTTTTATATAAAATATAAAGTATAAAATAAAAAACGACAGTAGAGAATCCTATTAGTTTCATTATGGCTCAATATCATCATATTTTCTTAACTTGTTTAAAAAGAAACAATGATCTTAATATTATATAATACATTAATCTTGATGAATATACTCCAATCTCCTTTTAAATAGATGAAATTTTTTAGCAGATCCACAGAGAGATCTAAACATGACTGTTTCGAAAGCAAGGATCTAACTGTATATCAAACTTTGGGGATCTGTCTGTCCATTAAGAAAAAGGCTAAAAAAAAAAGAAGAAGGAAATTTTGGAGGTTTTAGAAATATTTGCGTGGAAAAATCTCCTTGTATTTTCGGTGGCCGACAGCATATGGGCTACCCATCTTTAAAAACGTGACTAAATTAACATGAGTTTCATTTACTTCCAATTTAATGACACTCCACCAATAAAGTAGTATCAAAATAATGATTCAGCTTTGAAATAATTGAAAACACAGTGGTAGACTGGTGGTTTTTTAATATAGCAAGTTCCCCGCCAAGCCAAAATGTGACATACCATTTATATTTTATACCCTGCAAATAAATTTATATTTTATACGTGACACACTAGTTAAAAAAAAAAATAGATGTGACATTTTTTAACACATCATTTAATTGGTACATATCCATGCCAGCCAAAAAAATAATTAAAAAAAATAAATGCCATGGGGACGACATTCCCAATTAAGGCCACCAAAATGGAAAATAATAAATGCCATTATGTTTAATAACTCTTTAGGTTTCAAAAAGGGCAAGATCTAAAGGTTCCAATAATTTGCCAATAGTGCAAACCCAAGTGTTGTTTAATACGTCATTAGTCATTACATAAGGACACAGTAGCGTGCAATTGTGAATGTCGTTGCAGATGCAGCCAAGCACAGTACCTTGAAAGTACATAAAGAAGATGATGACACAACCTCCTATTTCGTATGAACTTGTGGAAACTTACAGCAACAAGTCGAAGGAGAAAAGGACAATAGGGCATATGATTAAATTAAAGTGAAAACGGGATTAAGCATAATCTGTTTATTATATACCATTTTCACACCAGTTCACACGTAGAATGTCTGTCAATTAGTGATTAAGTGTTCTTTAAACCAAGTTGTTTTCGGTTGATTGATTGATAACCACTTGTTCTGTGTTGGCAATCCCCGACAACAGCAACGCGAACCCAAGAAAATAACATAATAAAAATAGCACCCAAGCAGGTTTCTTTTGCTGATTCTGCAGTTCCATTCTTTTGGTTTCCATAACCAGCTATAATAAATAGTATATAGTACTTTGATTCCATTGTAGACTTGTACTACATTCTTTCTTTTTTTTTGTCTGCATGAAAAGCATAATATATTTATGTTTCAAATTTAAATATAGACTAATCCTAAATTACATACATATAATTTATAACCCTCTCGTATAAACATATTATAGACGTATGCCCATGTGCTCAAATGTCCATTTAAATAATTTCAGTGTGATTCAAATTAGTCAATCAAATGATTGATGCGATTCCTCCACCGCATAACAGTATTACCACTGACACCTTGCCAATAGCCTACGTTTCCGCTTCGCACACCTCTCACCTAATAACCAATAAAGTTATACTTTGATAGACAATTTTAAGGCCACTGTACAATTTTGCATTCGAAGCCACAGCAAAGTTATCTCACTCTTGGAAGGTGTCAATTTTTTTTTTCATTAGTCACATCATTGGCCCAGAAACTGCAACAGCGCAATAATTCATCAAAGAAGTTTCAACAACCCAGTGCATATCATCATCAAGCTTAAACACATTATTTTTGTGGACAGCACGTCGCGAAGAGCCAACTACTTATTACAGTATGTCAAGAAACTATTCAACTTCTTTATTTTTGTTTCTATTATGTTTAAGTTTACATATTTGAGTGTCCAACTCGAACCTGAACCCGGTGCCATGAGGTGTTAAGTACGCCTCTCAAGTTCCAGATGGTTTCCACGCTTTCAGGTTGGACATTTGCAGCTGTGTCAACCTGCTTATACATTAAACTAAATTTTTTAAAAGTAAATTCTTGAACAAGTGAAGCAGTTTTTTAAGAGAGCATCTTTCAGTGTAACTATGAGCCAAACAACAAAAACATCTCACAGAACAAGGGGGAATCTATCCACAAGCTGAACCCTAGGACAGAAATTTCTATCAGATGATCAGCTGCATTATTCAATTCCTTGGATTTTATCTGGAGTTACAACTTGCATTTTGGTTCATCAGGGGCTCAAAGTTCACCTAGTGGGTGACAAATGACTAACCAGTTGACATATGACACAATTTTGGTTGATTTCCTTAATGGATGCAACACAGAGACAAATCTGCTACTTACTAAATCTATCCCTTCTGAGTTCTGATACTGGCAACTTGGGTGTATGCTTCTTTTAAAATAACATTATATCTGACCACTAAATACGAATCAACATATCTGGAGCTATGGACGCTACAATTGTGGGTAATTATCAATAAATAACATTATCAATAATTAGACAACGTACCGCTTTGGCAACTATTTGAGTGCTATGTGGAATATCGATAATGACTTCAAAAAATACCCATGCCCATTTATCGCTGCTCATGTGATCTGCAATATATGGAATACCAGTCTTCTGGTATCTGGACGCTTCTACCCAGCTTTTGCCACCATCAACAGATATATCTACTCTCTCAATTCCACGGCCACCTCCTGATACCGCATATCCACTAACTTTTGCCTGCAAGTTGTACCATAGTTAAGGATCTGCTGCGTCAATGTGAAGAAAGATGCAGTGATCCTCTTAAGGGAGTGAGGGGATGGGAGGCAGATAGAGAGGGGTGGGGGAAAGATGGATCTTCTCCAGCTCTAGGTTCAAAGGGAAGCATCCATATTGTCATCACCAGAAGTGAAGCATTTGGATAATTTGAAAAAAATGCAAGTAACCCTTATATATAATATTGCAAACGTACTTTGCCAGACCATTGATGTACCTTAAACTAATGAAAAATTAAGAAAAAGAATCTAAATTCTGCACAAAATATGAAAATTGATTTCAGAAGATAGACACACTGTCACCAAAAAGATGGTTTTGCATATCCAATCCTTATATGCATAAAGAGAAAAACAGACAGTTTGTAAATGTCAAAAAAAAAAAAAAAAAAAAGACTAACCTGTCCAGGCTTCATCACATTCACGTCCTCTAGTGAGCAAATTACGCACTGTCAACCAACAAGTTTCAGTATTGTGCTTTTTTGCAATAAAAAGTGGATTATATTGAATGTTTCTCATTGAAAAATTAACCAAATGCAGAAACAGGTCAAGCAATCTTCATTTTTACCAACTCCTAAAGCAGCAGGATTTAAATGATTGCAAGTTCAACAAAAAGCCTATATTGACAATCTAATTTCAGAATGTTGTCATATTTGCCCTTGGGCATCAGCTTGAGTAGCTAAGAGATGGATTGGTTATTGGCTAGTCCAAATCTTATTAACTAAAAGAATAAAACAGGTTTTAAAGCTATTGATTCATGCGTCTATGTATGAACACCCAACACTCTGCCAAATGGAAGCACCATCAAGTAAATACCTGGACAGGGAAATCCATTAGTGGTCTCCTGGACTTCCAATTAATGTTATCCCAATTCACAGATGGTGGAAACATTTTGTAGTCCTTTTGCATAAAGAAGCCCTGCAAGGTAGTAATGGGGACTCATACATATGCATATAAAAATGTGTAAACAGACTATTAATTAAGAACAAAGAGAACTTTTTCGAACCTGGCATTCCTCTGCAAGGATGTTGATGGTATCCAACCATTTGACAGAACGAGCACCTATAACACCCGGTACAACTACCCGAAGCGGATAACCATGATCTCTATTAAGAGGCTTTGGCATTATAATCGAAAGAAAAAGCTTACTGTTAGAACAAAACTGTAAAATGTTATGTATCTCAAAGATGCTTTTACCCTAGAAAAAACAAAAATAATATACTCAGATTAGCTAATGCATTAACAAGAGAGATTATTTGAGCGAAATGTGTTTATCATCCAAGCAATCACATGCATTGGATGCCATTTAAGTCTGCATGGAAATGCATTAGCTTCATTGACCTGTAAGCATTTGAATTCAATGTCAACAAAGAGGTTAACTCAACAGGATTCAAGCAAGAGGTGGCCCAAAACACAAGAAACAAAGCAACAACAGGATACTGAGCCTGCAGGAGCAGGGATGCACATTGTGGGAAACATGAGTTTCTGTCAGTAGAAGAATATGAAGAAATGTGACTAAATAAGTATTTTCTACCAACAGAAATACTAGCACCAGCTCCCAATCCATTTAGTTTTTCAAAATGTGGGTACTTGGGGTATTTAGGGTTAAAATATTTAACCTACACAAGCACAAAATTGCTCGAAGGCAAGTATACCAACCTCTCCATTCATCTCATACGCAAGTAAAACATCAGCTTCTGGGTTTGTAGCTTGACTAAGTGGAATTGATGCTTTATATGGACCCCCATTCTCCTCCTACAAAATAGAACAATTTCTCAAACAAAATCCATTTCCAACCCACAAGCACAAAATTTTCAGAATGACATTCAAAGGCCAACATGTACCTTACACTTGTCAATGCTTACAAATTCAACATGTTTTCCACCTGACCTAGTGACACTTGTCAATTTTGGTATCCCAACCAGTTCAAGAACATCAGCCAATTTGGCACCACTCCAGACAGCTGAAAGGAAATGATATAAAAATGATAAATTAGTTCTAACTGCACAGAAAAGCAAGAACAAGTTGATATATTCTTTCGGATTATTCAAGTACAGACGACACATGCAAATTTAAAAGATAATTCTAATAGAGATATAATTCCAACCATGCTGCTTTTCTCGGTTAATATGAATGCAATTGATCTCTCTCTACTTTGTTATTCTTTTGTTTACATGGAACAGCTATTGCGTAGAGTATGGGTGACAAGAACAAATATGTGATCCCTCAAGTACAGAAATCACCAAACCTCTAACAGAAATCACCAAACCTCTATGTTTGCAGACTTTAGTTGAAAAATATTCGGAGTTATCGAGGATAAATGACCCTAGCGTCTTGATAAATTGAGGCTGTTTTCTATCAACATTTTTCTAATGCCTGAAGATGAATCTTCCCTCAATTCTCTAGACCCATCTTTGAAGATTTGGAGAGTAACGAGCCCATCAGTTCGAGGTTTTGTTGGGATGGCTTCTCATAGTGTGATTAACACAAATGATTTTATTCGAAGGATAGACCTGATAGTTGTCTTCATCACCGTGCTGCATTTCATAAGATGTAAGGCCAGGGAAAGCATGATCATCTTTTCCTCCTGAGCAACAGTTGCCTTTAACATGTAGCAAATTCTATCTCAAGTTGCTTGTGAGGGTCGGCCTAGTTCATTCTCTTCTATCTCCTCATCCATTGAGAAGCATATCTGATGTACTCAAGAAAAAAGACAGCTACGCTGCTATGAAAGAGTGAATTATGGACATTTTATGAGTAATAAGCTGGGAAAAGAGCCAGATATTTTTTAAGACAAGGTAGAAACAAGGCAGTTTCCTTGGGCTGGAGTTTGTTTCTGAGCATTCCATAAGGCTATCACTAGGTTCACTACGCAGGAATAATTATCAGAGTGTGTAAATAATTATCAGCCTGTCCAAGGGGTTTTTGCGTTCATACTCCTTATATACCGTATACATAAATAGAAAGGAAAAGTTAGAGTTATGATAAATCCAGTATTAAAGAATCGAACCATTTCCTATAGCAGAAACATCCCAGCCAACTCCCTTCACCGTTCTGACATTGCTCATCGCTGTCCTTCGGTTACCCGCACACTGTCCATGCATAACACATACAAGCCGAATCAATACTTCAGTTATATCTTATTACAAGCAGAGCAGTCACATAGAATGTCATACCTGCAAAGTGGCAGTGATGTTGTATTTTGGGAGCATCCTGTTATTTGATGGTAAAGTCAACTTCGTTGTTAAAGCAACAACATAAATTTTTCAAAAGAGCATAAAAAAAAGTTTCAACTCGCTGAGAAAACCAACAAACATTCTGGAACAAGCATTTGGCTTACCGAATATCCCTCATAAAAAGGTCTTTGGAATTTTCAATTAAACCACATATTGACACATAATAGCTGCAATAGCAAACAAGTAACAAAATCAATAAAACAATTAATAAATAAAAAAATTCAAGGCCTAGATTGGTAGGAGACAGTGAAGGGGGGAGGAAAATAAAATGATATAGAGAGACTGTTTCCCCTGAATTGCTGGAAATAAAAAATAAGGGGAAAATGGGGAGACGGACATACAATCTCTCTGAACTCAAAAATTTGTTCAATACATAAATACACATAAGAGGGGTGGAAATAATAAACATTTCTAATACCGTCATACTTTTTTTTTTTCTGTTTTATATTTTGTCAACCTAAATATTACAATGTGGACAGCATAAACACTGAAAATCTAAGAACACAATGGTCAAATTAACATATAGCACTTTCTCCTCTCTTGAACTCTTCCCTCTTTAAGAAATACAAAGAAGTGTAAAGTCGTCTACACTTTTTTTTTTCTTTTTCTTACTTCCCATTTTGTCAAACAAGACTGAAAGTGATTAAACCATGTTTAGAAGAAAACCAGGAGAGAAAAAAAATTACCTTTCAATATCATCAACTATCGGAATTGGGCCATGATTTCTCTTGTAGAAAAAATCAACAGGCGTCACGTAAGATGAAATCAAGGCTGACCGTGGTGGCTCCGCATTGAATGGTTCCTGCACCAACCAGTAGTAGCACACTCAAGAAATAAAAAATAAAAAATAAAACATGCATGCTCAAGTGATTTTATTTCTAGCGTACTACTGTCAAACTCTCAAAAGCATAAGAATTACAACTTAGTTCAACTTCCATAGAGACCAAAACTTTTCTAACATGACAGATTAAATAACATTAACCAAAATACGAGACAAAATGAAAATAATAATAATGAAAAAATAAAAAAAGTTGCCTTGGAATTAATTTGAAGGATAGAATGACGAGGCGGCTCTTGAGAGTAACGTGATGGTGCTGTTAGTCCCGGCATAATCGAAGCTTCTTCTTCTCTCCTTCACTAGAGTCGAAAGCTTTCTTAAGTTTGCGTTTTTTGTGAATCGTGATTGCGACTTCTCATTAGTGGCGATCAATGGTTATGGGGAATAAGGAAAGATGCCAATGCTGACGTGGAAGGCCGTGGTGAACCCCACTTCCGTTGATAGCGTGACCTAATCTCCTCGATGCCGACGACTGGCGATGCTCGCAAAGGTGTTCTGTTACTGCAGAGTTGTGACGCGTCGTTTTGGGGATGTTTTTATTTTTCAGTTTCACGGATATTAATATTAATTAGTTAAATCGTAAAATGTATCTAAGGCTGGAATGGTTGGAAGAGTGTAGAGAATCCACTGAATAAGTGGACCACCTTTTATTTTTTTTTTCTTTTTTTGGGTTCTGTGGGTGCATTTCGGTTATGCAAATAAAATTACGATTTAAATCACATCCAAACAAAAATAAGAAAGAAAAATTTATAGTTTTGTTAGTATTGAAAAAAAAATTAGAGCACTAGATTATTAATTAATTCTATAATAATATTTGGCTAATTCATTAAGGTTCCAAAATGGGAAATTTTGCACATATTCGAATCTTTTCTACAGATAAAAATAAAGATGATATCATTAAGTTATTTAATTAATTCTTTAAACAAGAATGCTCATAATGAGAAAAAAAAATACATTAGTTGATGATTATTTAGCCGGTGTAATTTGAAAAATAGCGGTGCGAATTAATTTAAGAGTGAGGCTATTTGCATTCTAAAAGATATGCTGAACACTTTAATTTTAGTAAAAATATGTATTAAGGAAATACTTATTATATAAATAACTATTAAGGACAATTTATTATAAGTTAATATTATATAATTACTTTGGATACCCATATAGCACACTCATTATTCAATTTATAATACTCATAACTTAAACTTTAGAATTTCTATTTTCAACATCTTAATTAATATTTAGAAAAACAATGAGGAAATCAATTTTGAGAACAAATTTTGACTACAGAGTATGTATGATTCTTTTTAATTTTAACAAATAAAATAAAACAAAAATACTAAAAAAACTTTTTAAAAAAAAAATTTCGGCTTTGGCCCTTCTTCTTCATCTCTTTGTATTAGTCTATTCTCCTTCTTTTTCTTTTTGGTAGCATTTATGGAATATTTTTATTGTTTTGTTTCCATTGCAAGTTATTTTAGGAGCAAAATTCAATATTAAACAAAAATTTGATAACTAAGATTATGTTAAATAATTTGTTTACATCTTGACTAAATTATATTGTTGTAAGTATATGTTAAATAAGTATATCTCTTTAAATTAGTGTGTGGGATAGTTTTATTGGTTTTTTAAATATATAAAATTAAATAATTTAAATAGTTTAAGCAAGAATAATTTTGAAAGTATAGTATGCTACAAAGAAAAAGCCAATTTTTTATAATTAGTGTATGAGCGTGTGGAATAATAAAATGTTATTATTTGAGCTTTCACCCAAAAAAGAAAATTTATATTCACCCACAGGAACAACCATTATTTGAGCTTCCTCTTCTGCTAGATTTATGGTGAATCCATTAATGGCGTATTTACTAATCAGTAATTGAAATAAGCTAGAATCGGAATAGAGTGGAATCGGAATGGGCTGAAATCGGAATAAAGAATGAAAATCAGAATAAATTGTTTACTTTAATTGCGAGAATCAGAATCAGAATGAACTGTATTGCAATTGATGTGTTTACTTTATTTTAGAATCAGAATGGATTGTTACAATTTACTAAATTGACTTTAATTGATTATTGTCAATACTACTACTACTAGTATTGAAACTAATCAATTAAAGTCAAATTATTAATGAAATTAAATTACTTCTACAATTAGTAGTTTAATTTAATTTGTCCAACAAAAGTTTAATTTCATTAATAATGCCGCTTGTTTAAAAAATCATCATAAAATTTTTCTCCTTTGTAGGTAATGACAAAAATCAACTAAACTTATTTTCATTATAAAAAGTCTTCTTCTTTTTCATCATGTTTAACAAATAGCAGCCATAATAGTAAAGTTGATAGATGAAGATTTAAGAGAGAGAAAAAAGAATAAGATTGAATTAATTAAGTGAAAGAGGGAGAGAGAAAGAGAGAAATTTAATATTTTATCTCTTACCTTTGAAAAATAATTTAGAGAGATAATGAAAAAAAAGGGAAATATGTAATGTTTGTTTTAGGCAATCCCTAAGTTACGTTTAACGTAACATACAACCGAGAAAATCTTGGTCGCTCAAATTGTTAAAATCTAATCCAACGGCTGATGTTTAATTTGTCCAAAAGTTGTAATGGAGGAGAGCTGGCTGAATTGGTTTGTTTAGAATGGTGGGCAATCAGAACAAATGGTTTGAAGAGTATTTGTAGAGGGTAAAAATTAAAAATTAAAGAGGGAATGCTCTAGGATTTAGACCTTTAGGGATTGTGAATGGAAAATAAAATCTTAAATTGAATTATATTCGTAAACAAAATTTGCAAACGTAATCAAACACTTTAACAAAGTTGCTGCCTATTCGTCTGCAAATGGTTGTCGTCGGTGTTTCTTCTTCCTGCGGCTTGGGTGGGTTGAACGTCAGCGGAAAGATTGCTTGTCGTTCCTCCGCTTCATGGTTTGGCTTTCCATTAAGCAAACATTGTAAGCCTATCATCAAACATATCACATATGGATTTGATATATTCCTTGATCGATCTTTTACAGTTACTAATATTTCTTTATTCAAATGATTGCATGTTCCTTTCCTTTTGTCTACTTTTCTGTTTTTTATTTTTATTTTTAAATTCTCATTACATTATTATATATTCTCTTTGGTGTCACTCTTAGTAAAAAGCAAAGATCATTCAATACATATCCCTACCATTGCCTGTTTTGACCGCCAAATTTACTGATTGTTCTATCTAACTTGTTTCCTTTTTATATAGTTGCCTATTCAAGCTATGTTCCTTGTCGTTGATTGATTTTGATAATATCGATTTTAAAGTTGAATTAAGTATTTATGAATTTTGGTATTCGGTTTTTGCTCTTATATGTTGTTTATTAAATAATATTTACAAAAATAGGAAAAACAAGCCTTTAATAATAGCGAAAGAGATTTGTGTGTTGCGATGCCTTTCCTCTACTTGTTATGAGCTTGTTTATGAAAGTGATTTAGTGAGATTGTTCATTTCAGGTTATTCTTAATTGACAAGTATTGTTTTTAATACTGTATCTTCATTATTTATTACTCATTTTCGTTTGAAATGTAGCTTGAAGAAGTAGAAAAAGATTTTGTTCGAAGCGAAGAATTCAAATGCTGCATGCATAAGTAAGTTTGCCATTCATGTATGAATTTGATATGGCAGAAATAATATTTAATTTACTATGTATCAAAATTTTATATATGAAATGATGTATATTATGTGTCTTGTAACTTAATGCTGAGAAGTTCTGTGGAAGCTGGATCTAGAAATATTCTCACTGTATCATATGTAGTTAAAAAGAACACGAGTTGAAGCTTGTACCGAGGATAAAAGGGAAAAGTTAAGGGGATAAGCAATTTAAAGTTGTGTTTGTCATTTAGCTAGAGCAAAATTGTGGTATAATAAAGTGGTAGGTAGGATTCAATGAGGGATATATGCTTATAGAACTTGTAGGTAGAATTCAACAATGGATATATGCTTATGAAACCTAAGTCTGTCATGATGACTACAAGGAAAGGCATAGTTCCCTACATGATTATGATTTAATAGATGAAAGTGATAAGTAAAGTAAACAGATAAAAATTACATGTGCTTATTAGTAATTAGGGCCATTTAGGTGTATGATGGTATGTGAACATGTGCTGAGTTGTTTTTCAAAATACAATATAAAAAAAATCAAACAATTAGTTTACTATGAGTAGATAAAACTGATATGAGATAAAACTGATAACCATGGAAGTTATAACACTTTAACTGGAGATATGAGACAAGGCATAATTTGTTAGTACATAGCAGCGAATATATAGTTCAAATTTTACAGTAGTGGAAAGAGAAAGAATCCCAAATATTATAGGCAAAAGTAGAATAAGATGATAACAGAGGAACATGCTTTAGTTGTTACATGCAATTGGCTTCTATAGATTCTGGTGAAAATTTCAGAATTGGAGATGTATTGTGGTTAGAGATCTTGTATGGATCTTATCTGTTGTAATTCTTTTCCTTTGTATGTACATCATTCTTGAATTGGATAGAACTTCAATTAGTAAGTTCATTGTTTGGGGAGTTACAAAGATGAAGTAGAAATTGTTGGTACTTTTATGTTTTATGTTGTTTATTGACTTAGTGAGACTAATATCTTGAAAATCTCTTAGGTATACTATAAAATTATGTTAAATAAAAGGTGTAAGAGTTTCTTTTAACATGTTTACCCAACCTTAATTTACTAGCTTGGTTTATCAATTAGTTTGGTGCAGTATGTAATCTATGCACACATGCTAAAGCTATAAGAAAGTTGTAGGTTTTTTTAGTAATGATGTTATACTGTTGTCTTTATAATTATCTTGATTTTAATAAATGTACAAAAAATGAACATATTTTCATCCCCACAACAAAGTCTCCCTGATTGCACAACTATTCATAACACTCATATGTGGATTTTAGCTTATATTATGTATGAGATGATTCTTTTTACTAAGATTGGCTCAGTTTGCAATTTTTTTAATCTTAAATATTTTTATCATAACATAAAAGAGTTGTCTAAGTTAAACAATGAAGTTTGAAGAATATGACTACTGTAGAAACTTACTAAGGGTTTGGGGTTTATATCTTGTTGAAAGTTTAGCTAAACGTAGTTTAATTGTCTTTATTGATAACACAGGAGCAGCGTATTAACCTTCACATGACTTGTTTGGAGATAAAAATCTCATTTAATGATGTTCATTTAATTTTTATTATAGGCTATCATTAAGAGAGAACTAAGTCAGTATCAGGGGTTTGTTTGATTAAGAAAAATATGCACAACGTTGATTTGAGAAACCAAAAGCAAATACTATCAATATCTTCTTCTGTATTAGTTAAAAGTGTGCATGCGCATGTGTTTGTTGGGTTACGTGGTTTAAGTTGAATGTTGTATATATTGTACATGCCCATATGCACAACGTGTGTGGATTACAAGGAACTGTAAGGTAATTTGTATATTCTAAAACTATTGTTAACTAATTATTTGGTGTATATTGATTTTGAGATTATTATTATGCGTTTGATTAGTGAGTAAAAAGAAAGACAAGGGAAGGAAATGCTACTAATAGCAGTATGTTATTCATGCTTTTGCTATGTAGTTACGTTAGTTGAAATTCTAGCAAAGCAACCCAGGAGGGAGAGTGGTGAATTGGGTACGTAAACAAAATATATAACAAAAATAAAAAAACAATTTGAAGCAATGCCTTAGGATATTTAATGATTGTAAATTTAAACTTTCCCTAAGTATGATCTACAATATATGTAAACTCCTCGTGAGTATCTCATAAAATACCAAAAGCACTTCAACATTACAAAATACCTGTTGTTTGTCTTCTCTCACTTCATTATCAAAATTACGTCTGTTAAAATTAAAAACAACTCCGCAATTGTTAATCATTAAACCAACATATATAAAGCAAATGACCAAAGCATCTAGAAATGTTGTTTAGTCAAAGCATCCAAACATTAATAAGAATCTAGAAATCAAGGTTAGAACATAAGTATCAAATGCATAGGATAATGTAGGTGCATAAAAAGACATGAACCAAAACAAAAACAAGAGAAGAATGATACTAGTTAAGAGGCTGAGATGATGATGATGATGGTGGTGGAAACCTAAGGACAATAAAAGGTCATTGCTAGTCGTTAAGGATATACTGTTGTTGGTTAAAGAGGCGTTGTTGATCAAAGAGGCGCTATTGCTAAAAAAAGACCCTCAAACTGTGATTGAAGTCGGTTCTACTGCTTAGATATGGAGCACACTTCACTCAACAGCCATTGCATAGGGTCCTCAAGAACTGTTGAAGTGGAATGGGAAGGATCCTCTAAAGTATAATAAAAACGATCTTCTAAAGTGGGATGTTGAGGATATGATCATTGTGGACCGCTAAGATTGGGAAGCTGATATGGTGAAATGACATCATTAAAGATACAATGATCTAAAGGAGCAAGCTTTGTAACCTTATTCTTAAGTCGTTGGTTTTTAACCCTTCTATCATCCACCTATACAAACCCTAAATTAGCTATAGGGTCGTCCCTTAACTCTTTGGTATCGTCAAAAGTTAATGCAGTTATAGGAACTAAAAAAATGTTTAAGGATTCGGGTAATTATCCTACCAAAAGAAAAAGATTTATTTGTTATACCCAAAGTACTAAGCATATGTTGAAGAATGATATACCCAATATTTACCACAATTTCCTTTAGAATACTATTTAATAAGGCAACAACTAAGTGTGTAACTTCATCGCCATGTCCTAAACGAGGGCTAATTACATGTTAAAGGAGACTATAAAGAACCTAAAGTTGATAGGGTAAGGCTTGTGATTTTAAAGTAAACTTACAGAATTATGAGGATAAATCAGATCACCTACATATATTCATAACAACATTGACAACAGAATAGCAAGGATAATCAATTCTCTGCCTAGATGTATAGATATCCAACTCTTTATTTCTAGTCTTAAGGTTCATATTCAGATCCTCCACATCAAACTCAATAAAAATTCTACAAACATTTATAACAACTCTAATAGCAGTGTGTGTAGAAATCAGCATGTTCGAGTAAAATACTCGTACCAAGTTCTAATAAACCGGCTCTCTAATAACTAAGGCATTGGTCTAACCCATATTAGCAAGTAACTTCCTAAAAGTTTTGTTACAAATTGACAAATTTTCTAACTTATCAAGGTTAACAAAGTAGACAATGAGAATCGACCTTAATATAAATTGGTCATAGAAGCGCTTCTATAGAGGCGAAGTTGGAAAGTGGGTGGAAATGAATTCTGGAACATCTCTATCAAGTTCTTTGCGCTTCTTAGCCGAATGCTTTCATTTAGACTTCTCACCAGCCATGTTGAAACATCAAGAATCCCCAAAAACACAAATTCAGGTTTATAAAATTAATGGATGACTTTGAACGAATTATATTGATTCTAAAGATAATTTTAGACAATGTACGAGTTCAATTTGGTCATGAATAGGCTAAAAAGGGCTTAAATATGAGAGTGTGTAAAACGGGTGAGCTAGGTTTAGAAATTTGGGATTTTTGTGAAAAAAGGATAAAATGATGATTTGAAGATGAATAATGGAGCTTTAAAGGATAAGAAACAATGTGCGGTTTCAATTTTACAAGAAAAATTGTTAGAAATGATTATTGTAGAGAGCGAGGATGAAAAACAGGTTTGAGAGAAGAGAGGGAGCGAGGACAAGTGAGGAAGATGGTGAACCGTTTACTTTAAATGGTTAACTGTATAACGACTAGCCACTTGATTTGAGCTGGCTAACCATTATGTTTCTTCCCATGAAGCGGCCAGCTCCTTAAAGAAAGCGGTTAACCGTGTTGTTAGTAGAAACATAGCGGTTAACTGCTTGATTATAGATGTTGATTGCCTTACATAATGGATTTTGTTCACCACCAATTGCCTAACCCTAAATCAGAAAATTGTAATTGTCGATGTTGCTTTCCTCACCCAGTCAATTTAACAGCTACATTATAGAATTTATCATTGTGATTATAATATTTGGAAATATGAATTTTTGTCACAAAATCTAGTCATCTACATGGTGTTGCTATATAGTCACATGTGCACTCTATATAAACAGTTATCAACTTCATATTTTTTTAACAACCAACACAAATGAGGAATTAATCCGTTACTGCAACCAATTGAACCAACACAAATATTCTTCCCACTTATATTGATGCTAAAATATTGTTATATGGTTACATTATGAGCATCATCATTAGTACATAAAAAAGTTCCATCATTAGAATCACAAAAAGTTGCCCCAGTATTGACGATTGTGTATGTATTGCAAAAGATAATATTAGTTGTAATAACCCAAAAAATACAGTTCTGCACGCTTCCTCTTCCATGTCTGCTTTATAACATCACTGCTTAGTTTATCATATCTCAATATCTACTTTATAATTATTATTGCATAATTACAAATGTGTTATCAATTAAATAACAAAAGTATGAAGGACAAAGACAGAATAAAATTGAATATACAACTGTGTAAAGTAAATTACAAACAACTTACTGCTATAGGCCTCTGAGCTATAGTCAAGGTTTGTGCTTTCAAATAGGCTTGTGGGAGCTAAAGTTTTTGTTTAATCAATCATATCCTTCACACATGGAACAAGAATTGAATTGCAAACTTGTACTAGTAATATGTAACATGATAAGACACATTTAAATAATCTGCATGGCTGAATTCAATAAAGTGACATTACTACATTAACTTCTTTTACCATCAAAATATTAAACTTTCTCTTTTCTACCTTATGAATTGATGTATTTAGCTGGGTCGTGTCGCCATTTTGTGGTGGCAATATTGATTGAAACTTCAAACTTGGCCAACATTTCTCATCTGGAATCATTTGCATCATCAATGCATATGTTGACATATATTTATCTTTTGTTAGCAATGGATTAACAAAGTGCTTGACTTCTCTCCCTACATTCAAGATGCATCTCGATGCGTGAGCATATGGAATTCCGCTAGTCTGCCACATACCATGCTCGTAAAATTGCTTCTTAATATCAATACTGGCCTACATATTTCCATTCTTTAAGACACATGACCTGCCCCTCAGTTGTTTCCACAACCTTATCTCTTACAACCTCGATTGCCTTCTTAACCTTTTTACTAACAACAGATGGAAGTTTGCCTTTCTAGGACAACTATGTTGAGTATCTCTGCTCGAACAAATATCTTATCTTCCTAACGATCGCTCACATTTTTTTGGTGATACTTCGTGCAAAGTAATTATGCATTCACAATTGAAACTTCTTTCCCATTTCATTTGTAACATGCGTACATTTTTCCGAAGCAAGCATGCAATGCAAAGCCCACATTTCTTATTTTGATCGCATCAATCATTCATGACACCTCTCATCTATTACTTTTATTTGATCTAAATGTCTACAGAATTCTACTGCGCTAGTGTTGTGACAAGCCCTCTAAAACAGATAGCATAATATGTTGCTTAAGAATTCTGCCTTCATCTATTCATAAACAGTCTGAACATAAATTCTGATCTCTACCTTACACATTAAGGCTTTTAAAGCCTCCTTAACGCTATTCCCACCATGTGACATAAAACAAAAACCTTCCCCATTATCCACCCTCAACAGTTCACATAGTTTGAGTAATAAATGATACCAAGTGGAGTTTGATTCCTCTTCAATCCCGTAAACGGCTACAAGCCATATTCTATTGATGGCAACAATTCTTACGACAATTAACAGAACCCCACTGAATTCACCCATAACACGCCATACATTAAGTGTAATAAAATGCCTGCAACGAAATTTAAAACCCTAAACAATTTCATATAAACAAATGATGAATCCCTTGAACCAATGCTGATTTGTAACACTGTACTATTCAGTTTCAGGATAGACTTTGTGCTAGCTATCCATGTCCTCAATTGTAGCAACTGGCCAAGACATGTATATAAATCAACATAGTTAGCCCTTAGAATTTTATGGTCCATTTTTTGCACTTTCTACAGCTTAGTCTTCGGACAATTAACCTCAAATAATTGTCAAATTTTATCACCCATGGTGATTAAAGTAACATCTCCATTCCATTCGTGCAAGAAAGTGTACACTATCCACCTTGAACTCTATATTTTGTTTCGTCCCTTTGGGAAGTAGTTACGGATAAAATTAATGCTCGTCTCTTCAAACACAGGACCTCGACTAATCTTTCTTCCCTCTATATGTTAGTTGTACTTAATTTCTGAGCATTCAACGGAAATACATTGCTCATTATTAGTCTTGCAGCAGATGTTGAAACCATCCCTCAGGGCTAGAGCCTTAACTGCGTGGCGAAACACCAATCCATTATGAAACTTTTTCCCCAAATGTAATATCATTTTGTTGTCATCTCCTGGTGAGAATGTTAAGCTCCTCCCCTATAGCAGGTATGAAGTTTCACTGAAGTTGTTGTACACTTCAGGCTGTATATATTCTGAATCATACCTTTCAATTTTTTCATTGTTATCGCTTATATGTGGCAAATGTTCGTCTTCATTTTCTGAATCTTTAAGTGCAAAACAATTCTAAACCACTCTCTTGCTGGGGATGCCTACAAATTTAATTGCATCTTTGAGTCTGTGTATTGCTTTACTCAACTCCTTATAAACGCCATCGTCTGAATCAAATGATGATTCCGAGTATAAGGCTTTCTAAACCTCATAATCGAAAATTTTTATTGCCGAACTGCCTTTATATCTGCCTTTGCTTTCATTTGATTCACTATCATAAAGACCCCATGTAACCTTCCCCCTTTTATTAGCCAATTTGTCTTTTACCCTTATTAGGTGGCGATTAAAGCTTTGGACCAAGCCTTCTCCATACTGCAAAGACTGAAACAGTAATCTAAATACATTTCTCTTCTCTTTTTTTATTACTATTTGTAGTGTTTCCCCAACCATTTGTCTCTTGAGTTACGAGTCTCCATTTCCCAATTTGACACAATTTCTTTTCAGTCCCATCTATTTTGGTTGAAGAATATTTATCACACATGGTAGTCTCCGAACATTAGACATGTACAGGATATTAACGGACTATATGATCAAACTTTTCAAGAGTCAACATTGGCTTTGCGATACAGTTAGCCACACATTCATCATGAACAATTTATGTAGTTTTATGAATTTTGTTTCCTACAAGTGATTTTCCACAAATAATCTTTGTGGTACGAAAAGGGAGGAGTTAGAAATTCCATCGTCCTAGCACAAAATTATCTTACCTTGTTAGCTGATTTAACTTTCCCTTTGTTCCCACTTTCACCAATTTCTCTAACATATGATTATTGGACAAAAAAGAAAGAGCTTAGTCGCTTGCTTAGACAAATAGGTTCGGCTAAGTTCAATGGAATTCTGTGAGGGATTGCCTTATTAATTTAGTTCTTTTGTTTTTCCCCTTTTTGGAAAGTGTAAGTGGTTGCCAATTTAGTTCTGTAACCTATGCATTAGCCAAATATCAGAAGAGTTGAAGGTCAAAGTAAAGGCTATTGCCTTTTCAATTGCAAACCTATTTTTTTAAAAAAAAATTAGGATCATATCATAATTTAAATAAAATCAATAATATACCCACAAAGAAATATTTATGCCAACACCGATAATATTCACAAGTATACATGTATTTTCAATAGATTCTGAAGGTATTATTATACTTAATTAATGTAGTGTCGACATACCTCATCATTGAACAAATGCCTACAGATTCAAAATAGAATTGTAATCTTTTCCATTCATTAATGGGTTTTATGAGAAAATGAATATTATTATTATTATTATTATTATTATTATTTATGCAAATAGTCTCACTCATCTATGGAAGCAAACGTCTGTAAATTATAGTTACTTTTCCATTATGTCAACTGTAAGCTGCAAAATGTTATTAAATAACATCAAACAAATCACTTTGACATTAATTTCATAACTAGTATTTTTAAAGAAACCCACACTTAAGGTTACAATAAATTTATCTAACGTATAATAAGATTCAAAACAAAAATATTTGAACAAGATATCAACGATTTCTTGTTGATAAAGCATTCCCACATGCGTTAGGTTTCACCAATTAATAATAGATAAGACAATTGCCATAGCATCAACGATGTGACTAGAGTAAGGAAGGTTGTCCAAGCCCATACCGTTGTTCCTAAGTTTCATTTAATAAGTGACAAGATGGGGACGATTTGACTAGCTTAAGAATAACCTTTTGGTTATTTTTGTAGGCAAATTATCGAAATTTACCTTATTTAATGTTTACTCAATAAAGAAGAAATTAAGAATAATGGTTCGTTAATTAATGTGTAATTTGTAAATAGCCTGATGATAGTTGAGGAACATTGTTTATGTTCTTAATTTTTTTTATTTTACATATTACTCAGTCGTTCTTTTTTATTTATTATTCTTTTCTAGTTCATTAAGGTCAATTTCGTTTATCTCAACGGCGATTTAGTCATTTTACAACGGAAATTACTTTTATAGGTTAGCCATTGTTGAATGCCATCATATTATAGGCAAGTTCTCGACATCAAGGAGAAAATTAGAACTTTTAAATGATTTGACTACTTGTAAGGTAACCCATAGACACCCCAACTTTTCACCCACTCAAGATTACGTTCAATGCTCCCAACCACTCATTTTACTTTCAACTTTACCAACTACTCATTTCACTTTTGAGTCTACCAACCTACCATTTAAAGTGAAAAAGTGATGACAAAAAAAAAAAAAAACAAAGAAGGAAAATTTATTTCTTATATAAAGGCTCAACATTTTCGCTTTTACCAATAGCTCCAAATCAAGGAAATGAAGAAGCCCAGATGAGTTTAATTCTGTATTATTTTTCAATCGTACACAAAATAAGTTGTGGTCATTCTAGCAAGCACCTTCATTGTCATAAGCATATTTTTGTCAAATTTCTTTTACGCCCCTTATATATCATATATGTGTTGCACTTTAGACCTTTAACCCATAAAGAGTCACCGGTGGGTATTAAAAAACATTTCAGATGGATGACGTAAATGGATCCGATCTAGTATTTGTTAATGACGATGGGGATGAACACTATATTGGTAGAGTGTATTTAGAACAATGGGCTTGGTACGGTCTGATTGCTAATACTCTCGGTCGGCGTGCTTTGCCGAATGAGCAGTTGAGGCTAGCTTTGTTCAACCCTGGGGCAATGCGCTTGTTGAAGTCAACCACTTCCTCGAGGAATTTCCAGCCATGCATATGACATTAGAAAACATTATCCTTGATTATGACCGGTCAATGTTTGAAGAGTCAATTAATTCCTCAAGCGAGAGGGATAAAAAAATTGTATGAATCTTCTAGATCTTAATATTCTTGCACTTGAGGCAAATAAACCTACCAATGTATATACCAGAGATCTCCCCACATAGCTCATACCAGACTGATCTATGTTTTGTGATAAGATGGATATTCGAAATGTTCATGTATCAACTTTTTGTGGTGGGATGGTTGTTGCTATATTTTTGCATTTACTATGAAATTCAATTCAATTATGTAATATCTAGTGGAACTTAATTAATGTTAAAAGTAATGTTATTTGCTCCGTGAATGTGGCTGTTTGTGCGAATCCTCCTCCATCATTGCTAAAATATCAACAACTATTCTAAAAATGAACATCGATGTTGAAAAATTTCCAATGAAATTTGTTTTTGGTCTATAATTATCATTGTTGCTTGAGAAAATGACTATTCTAAAAATGTTAAAATGATTTTTTTAAATTTTTTAAAATAAGATTACTATAAAATCGATGAATTATGGTTCATCCCATACTATGCGAACACAAATCATTTTATCACATAATACAGAAAAACATTTATTGCAACCCTTAATCTTATCCACCATTTTGAGTCCCATATTCATTAGTTGAAGCAATAGTTTGAAATTCATTGTATGTATATTTGAGCTTTTAATCTTTTACATGTCTATTCTCATTTTCTCAAATTAATGTTAACAATATGTAGTTATCTTGTAAGAAAAATTATGTACTGACACTACAATGAGTTTATTTATGTTATAATAGTGAAATTAATTATTGCAATAAATCTTATTATATAGTGCAGTTATATGTATGATCATTATAAAACTAATTATCATTATATAGTGAAATTAATTATACAGTCATTCTCAGACTAATTTCTTAAGTAATATTGTCAAATACTAATTTCTTAAATATTTTACTATATAATTTCATTATTTAAAATTTAGTCTCTACATTGATTCGATAATGGTGATCAATCATATGATACTATTTGTTAGAATACTTTACTATAAAAATCTATGTGATAATTAATTTCTGAAATAATTTAATACTAACAATCAATATACAACTGATAATTATTGGTTTTTAAAGTTTATTTGGATGATTGAATGAGATCACAAATGTAATAAAGTACTATTAAACTTATTATTTCATTGTTTTGTTTAGTCATACAAATAATTGAGTATGTATCATAAAATTAATTTGATATAACGTAGTCTTATAACTATATTATATGCTCAATCTTAATTAAGGATAATAATACCTTCAAAATTTAAACATTCAAATTTTAAAAAATATGAGTACACAATTAATGTAACTCCTTAATTACAACATATAACATAGTTTTGTTTTGGAGGAGATATAATATAGTTAATAATATTATGTAAATATTAATCTATTTTTTTAATGGTTTAAAGTGATCCAAAGTAATAATTTATTTCTACCACAAGTTTGGGAAGTAAAATGTACATAACTCAAATTCTACCAACTAGTAATGTTGGTCGAAAAATGACTTTTTTTTCTAGTGTGAGTTCATCTTTCTCGTAAGTATTTACACCTTCATCTTTCTCGTAAGTATTTACACCCCTTATATATCATTTCAATATTTTTAAGTATTTATGTTTTAAAAAAATTATTAGAAAAACTTAGGTCGTGTAAACAAATTACCACTCTATTTTCTTTTAAAATTAGTAACTTATTGATTATATCATGAGGCACAACCAAGAAATATTTGTAATTATATGTGACATATTTATTTATTTCTATTTCTTCTACTGTAATTTAGTTTACTTTTAATGTTACTACAATTATTATTATCACTATTAGGCCTCACAAGATATATAGTTTAATATAATCAGAATGTACTTGTTATGTTTATGCTCTTTTCATCTCTTCATTCTGTTGCAAAGACATTGTAAACATTATAATTAAACAATTAATATGTGCAAGTTACAAAACGGAAGGTGTTGTAATATCTTTTTGTAGTTGAAATCAGTATTCAATAGTCTAGGGGATTCGAGCATGAAATTCATCATGTATACTTTCAAATTTGCCAGTTTGTTTGGAATTTATTCCAATTTATCATTTAAAGTATTGTAATTTTTTACCAATGCGTTGTCTTTTAATTTAATACCATTCTCTATTAAATATTTTAAGATTTCATAATTTAGAAAATTAGTTCTTCAATTATAGAGGACGTAAAAAGAATAAAAAAATGAATGTATCTTATGACTAATACATGGCATTATCAAAATCTGATGGTATAGGTACAATATTTAAGAGTATGCTCTAGTAGTCTTTAGCAAAAAATCACTTAATGTCTCAATTGCCATTTGCTTGAAAATTGTAATATAATGCCCTATTAATTCATCAAGTGCACTTAAAAATTGACCAACTAAAGAATTCCATCTAGGGGTGGCAATATGGGTTAGGATTCATTTATTCGATTTGATTCAATGAGATTTAAATGGGTTTGGGTTTGAAAAAATTGATTCTTTTAATAAATGGGTGAATTCAATCGATTCGGTAATTAAACAAATCAAATGCGGGTTTGAAGATTTTGATTCGTTTATTCATTTAGGATTCGTTTAAGAAATGGGTCATAAACGAATAGAATACATGTCGATTCATTTAAAATTCATTTAATTAAATTATTTTTTTATCTTTAAATTTATTTAAATTTTTTTAAAATTTGAAGGCTAATATTGTAATTTTAAACATAATATATAAAGTCAATTAGGGCTACACTTCATAGTTCATACTCTTTTTCTCCTCATCCCTTTATTCCCTTAGCAACTCATTGAACTCAGCGGCGGCTCGCGAGGAAATCACCACATATACCCTTCACCATCACCTTGAACACATTTTACAACTTTTGTAAATGATTCCCTTAGCTTCTACACCAATCACCAAGCCATCCAATTCTACCTCATCATCATGATCTTTGCACAAAGCATTTGCATTCCAAACGAAATTCCCAAAAGAATTTTTTGACAGCGGCGGCTAACTAGTGGCAGCAAATATACAACGCGGATCAAGAGAGTTGGTTTGTACTACGAATCTGATTTTGCTTAGTATATTTGCTAGCGTATTCATTTCTTGCGCATATTCTTCAATTACAAAATTTAAAAATTAATAAATAATTAATTTTAATCTTTTATTCTTCAATTAATATATATATTATTTAAGTTAAATTGTTAATTCATCTTCCTAAATAATTTTGAATTATTTTTTTTAGGAGAATGGACACAAGCCAAAGTAGTTCAGTCTACACAATTAATGATTCTAGTGTTGGAGATAATTATGTAAATGACATAATCAAAATGGAAGAAGAGATTGAAAAAGGTTTAAGGACGGTGGAACAAAAGGCACCACGACAGAGGAAACTAACTTCACATGTTTGGTCATTGTTTCGTAAGGTTTTAGGGGATAAGTACCCAAACAACAAGCCGAGAGCGGTGTGTAAAAAATCTGGCACTGAGTATGTGGCTATGCGCAATTCTGGTACATGTAATTTGAGAAGACATTATGAAACTTATGCAAAATTTAAAAGGCGTGATCCTGTACAAATGATGCTAGATCGTAGTGATGGTCTGTCAACTCGCGTTTCCAAGTTTAAAACTCATGTGTTTCATGAATCATTGTCTTATGCCATTATTATGCATGATTTGCCATCCAATTTGTTGAATATAAGGGAATTAGAAGAATTTGGAATTATTTGTGTGATGAAGTACCCAACATCTGTAGGAACATTGCAAAAGAAAATGTGTTAAAAATGCATAATAGGGAAAAGGCAAAAATTTGGAGCACGTTAGAAGAAGCTCCTAGTAGAATATGTCTTACTAATTATTTATGGACTTCTATAACGACAGATGATTATTTGTGTCTCACTGCACATTTCATTGATAAGGGATGGAATTTGCCAAAAAAAGTGTTCAATTTTTGTGAAATGCCAACTCCACACACTGGGGTTGCTTTGGCCGAAAAAATATTGTCATTGTTGTGTGAATGAGGTATTGAGCAAAGGATTTTTTTTCATTGACTGTAGACAATGCTTCAAGTAATGATGTTTGTGTGGTAATGTTAAAAAGTCAATTGAGATTAAGGAATGCTTTGGTGTGTGATGAAGATTTCTTTCATATTCGATGTTATGCTCATATTATTAATTTAATTGTTCAACAAGGTTTGAAAGAAATTGAGAAAGAAATAGAAAAAGCCCGTGAGAGTGTGAAATATGTCAAAACGTCACAAGTGAGAAAAAGAAAATTCTTAGTGTGTTAAGCAAGTATCTTTAGATGATAAGAAAAGATTAAGACAAGATATTCCTACAAGATGGAATTTAACTTTTCTCATGCTTGATAGTGTTGTGTATTACAAAAATATTTTCTATCATTTACAATTGAGTGATTCAAATTACAAGAATTGCCTTTATGAATAAGAATGGGGGAAAATAGAAAAGATTGGAAAATTCTTATTTATGTTTTATGAGATCGCATGCATTTTTTCTAGATCAAAATATCCCACTTCAAATTTGTATTTTCCGAAGGTGTTTGCAGCTAAGGTTGTTTTGGATTAATTATTGTGTAGTGAGGATGTGTACATGAAAACTATGGCACAAAAAATTATCGGAAACTTTGAGAAGTACTAGTATGATTTTTGTACCATTTTGGAAATAGCGGTCATCTTGGATTCTCGATACAAGATGGCATTCATTGAGTTTGCCTATAACAAGGCTTATTGTCAAAATTTAGAGGAGTTGAAACATGTTCGAGATAAGTTGTTTTTAATTTTTGGTGAGTATAATTTGATCACACCATCTTCCTCCTCTACATCTGTACTCACTCAAATGAGTGATGTTAGTTCAAGTGCGGGTCGTAATGACAATGGTCATAGTACACTTAACCAAAGGGCCATGGATATATTCAAGGTATATTTACAGTTTCTTATTTATTCATTGTAAAAACATATTATTTCCATGCTTGTTTTGGATATTGACTATTCTTATTTTTTAATTATTTTGTAAGAGTTTGATGATTTTGATAGCATGGATTGTAGTGCTTATGTTAGAAAATCTAAACTGGAGCTTTATTTAGATGAGCCTAGAATTGATAGAAAAATTGATTTGGACATTCTAGGTTTTTGGAAAAGAAATTGATTTCGTTATCCTAACCTTTCTTCCATGACTCGTAATATCTTGAGCATTCTTATATCCACGGTTGCATCTTAATCAACTTTCAGTGTTGGCGGTTGAGTTCTTGATCAACTTCGAAGTGTATTGAAGCCAGAGACAATCCAAGCAATTATTACTACTAGATATTGGATGTTTGGAGAGTTTGGTAAAATTTGCTCATAAAATTTATTTAATTTTCTTTTATAATATTATGTGCAATTGTTTCTAATTAAGATTATTTTTATAAAATTATTGTAGAAAATTTTGATGTCACTGTGGACCAACTTACTCAAAATATTATGAACACGAGCACTAATTGTGCTCCATCTGTAAAGAGTGCCAATAATCGAAATTACAGTGTGTGAGTGTGATAGGTAAAGTTTTATCATGTTTAATTATTATTTCCTTAACAATACTACAAATTTTCTATATATTTGATATTTTGAAATTTTACCATGACTATTATCAATATTGCAGCATGTTAATAACATTTTATTTACTTTTTAGTACAAGATTTTTGTTTTCAAGGTGGCAAAGACAAATGAAGAGAATTAAAGAAATTATCTTCTTTTATAATTTGAATTTTAATTATAATTTTCGTATTATTAGGGATTTGTAATTTAATATTTGGATGATTGTATATTTAATTTTAGAATATGGTTTGGGTTATTTGTATTATGTTGTAAGATATTAAATATGTGGCTTTTTTATGTTTTATTTTACTTAATTTTATTTATTAGTTACATTTTTCTAAACGAATTGTAAACGAATCCTGATCCGATTCGATTCGATTCGATTCGTTATGGATTCGTAATAGGATAAACGAATCATAAACGAATCCGGATTCGATTCGATTCGTCAATCAATTCTATTAAACGAATTAAACGAATCAAACTAAATATTCGTTTAATAAACGAATAGAATCCGAATCCGTGAAATTTTGACTCAATTCGTTTACGATTCGAATCGAATTCAATTCGATTATTCATTTTGCCACCCCTACTTCCATCCATCTAGACATGTTTGAAATACTTATTTTGAAGCGACGAATGAAATAATTTCAAAACCAATACAAGTTTAATATTGTTTTAATGTTAACACATGTTCAATGGAATTTATCCATGTATTTTTTTCGTTCCTTTTTTTTTTTCATTTTTGCAAGTATCAAGGTATGATGAGCAAGAATCATTTTGCGTTCCTTCTCAGCTGTCAATGAGAATTTAATGACACAATTGCAATATGTTGACATGAATAAAGAGTCGAACAAGAGCTGTGGTCTTGTTTAAATTATTATTACACATATCATGGAGCTTTAGGACTTCAACTTAAGATTATGCTTAGCCATGAAAAAATATGTAACTTGGGATCATACAATTCATTTATACCTTAATGAAAAGGATTATAAGAAAACTTTTGAGGGTGCCAAGAGTCCCATAGTTTGATTGTATTATTTATTCACCAGTTTCATGAACACTTCATTAATAACTTGTGTGACATTGAGATTACTCTTATGGGACTTAATTCCATCACTGGCATTCTGTTATTTTCTTTATCGATTGTGCATTATGTCAAGTTTATACTGAAAGATTTTCTCTTTTTGGCTTTTGGAAACTCATCCACTATCCATTCATGGAGATTATTCAATGCAAGTACCTTAAATGGAATGGGCACTCGCTCAGTCACCCTTAAAATATTTGTATGGTGGAACAAGCAGGCATGTAATATGCAGAATAGATTCATCTTTCTAAATAGTGAATACATTGAAGAAAGGTGAAGCAAATGCCAGGACTATAAAAAAAAGGGCAGTGCTGCCACGGTTCTATATGCAGACACGTGTTTGGTTTCTTATTTTAAAAGTTTCCCCCCACTTGGTTGCGTGAGACTGCAAACTTTTATTCATTAATAAAAAAAAAGTATTTTTAAATTACAAATTTATCCTTCAAGGCATTTTTTCTTCTTCTCATCCTGGATTTTTCTCCATCCAGTCGGGCCCTCATGCCCCTCATCCCCGTTTGTCTCACTGAACTCACTTGATTTCTTAATTTCATCAATAGCCGATATTCTCACTCTCAAATCCATAGTTACCCGTTAATCATTAATAACTCTTCAAACTACTTTCGTTCTTCACAACAAAAATACTCACCAAACAAAAGTTGTTCTAGTTTTTTCAACCCTTTTAAAAGGGCTTAGATCTGCTCATAAATAAAGTTTTCAATATATCACTAATAAATTTTTTTTTGAGGTCATACAATTTTGAGGACAATCATCTGTTAAGATGGGGATTTGTTTAACTTGTTATTTTAAAAAAAATTCATGAGAACTAACTAAATTAGGACGTTAATAGACAGATTTTATAAAGATGTTAGGATAAATTTAGCAGCCATAAAATGAATTAAAAAAGGGGAAACACTTGTCAACACAGTGCTAGCAACTTACTGTTGCCAACACTACTCATTATAATTTCACCAAACACAGTGGGGTTTCTGCAACTTTCATCATGTTAATCAATCACACAAAGTTCTACAATTCTCTGACAAATATTGTGACATCATGGTTTAGAGTGGGAGGCACCTACTGTTGAGCATGGCATAAGCTATAAAATAAGAAATTCTCCATTGGCCTCACTACATCTCCAATGAATTGTTATTGTTGTCAAGGAGAAGAAAATTCGTACAACAAAATTAAAAAATTGAAAAGTGCAAAAAACAAATGACAGGAATGATAAAGACCAACAATAAAGTCCAAGCATGTTCAACATTCATCATCCCATTCTCGGACAAAATTACAAAGATTGACTGCGGAACCGCCTATTGTCACCAATTCAAGGATGGAATAGCTAAGCATGAACCAATTCCAATAAACGAGGTAGGTGAGCATTTATTTATTAAGAGTAATCGATTAAACATATATTGAACCTGGGGTTAAAAAAATTTATATAATCGCTTTAAATTTTAGTATGCAGAAAATTGATTCTCAGTTGAGGATGCCCACTATAACTATCCAAACATCAATTTCGCAGACAACATGATTGCGGCAATTTATTATGGCAAATAGTCCTAACTGTTTCGACAATAGTTAGTATATTTTGTTTATAGGTACATTATTAATTAAAGTCTACATAAATACCATTATTTATGCAATAATTTAGGAATCATCATCACGTTATATTACATCTTCAATAATGAGTAAAGACCCATTTTTTTTCTTTTTCCTCCCATGAAAATGACTCTATTTGTCAATGTTTTCATCACATAAGCTATTACGAATTGGGAAAATTACATGCCAAATGAAGGCATTTCATTTGATGCACATGCAAATGTGAAAATGTGGGGGAACATGCACATACAAAACCCCATATGCAACATCAAAACCCACAACTGATGAAAGAACTACTAATCCTTAGTCAAACAATATAGGGCGAGAAGCTATATATAATTAGTTGGAGTATCGTTTTGTTATAGGAAGTGAATTTTCCACCAAAGATGATGCGGAGAGTTTGTACTTCAGTTATGCCAAGTTGAAAGGTTTTGGAGTAAGGAAAGATTTGAAATGCATTAATAGAAATGGTTAAATGAAGTGTATGAGATGGGTCTACAACCGGGAATGGTTCAGGCCTCATAAGTATAAGCAGAACATAATAGGAAAAGGCTGCAAGGCCTGCTATTAAAATTGGATGTAGGGCAGAACTATAGGTTATGTTTTATCTAAATAAAGGACTCTAGGTCTCAACAATTTTTACTGTAGATAACAATCATAACTTGACCCCACCGCATCATGTTCACTACATTTGGAGGCTCAAGAAAGTTTCTAGGGTGGATTTGGCTTCTGCTTTAGTAATGCATCGTATGGGCATTGAGCCTTTTCAGATACACAAGTATATGGTCCAATGTCCTGGTGGATATAGCGACGTCGGCTACATGAGAAGGGATATTAAAAATGTAGTTGTAGGTTAAAGACGAAAACAACTAAAGGATTATGATTTTGAGTCATGCATAGCATATCTTAATGAGAGAAAAAACTTTGACCCTTCTTTCTATCTTGAGTACACAATTGACGAACAATATAGATTAGGTCATATTTTTTTGTGTGATGGAAGTTGTAGGATATATTATGCAATATTTGGGGATGTTTTTGCATTTGATGCAACTTACTGCACAAATGCTTGCCACAAACCTTTAGTTGTTATTGTAGGCATTAACTACCACTATAGATCAACAATCTTTGGGTTCACTTTGCTGACTGCAGAAACTAAACACACCTATATATGGTTGTTGGCGACATCTTTGGATGCTATGGAGAGCAAATATCCAAAAACAGTCTTAACTGATGGAAAAAAACAAGAAATGTGCAAAGTAATTTCAAAGACACTTCCACAATCAATCCATAGATTGTGTTATTGGCACCTTAAGAGGAATGCACACTCAAATGTGGGCAAAACAGAATTCACAGTTAACTTTAAGGATTGCATGCTCTACACGAATAAGCATGAAAATTTTCAAAGCAAATGGGATGCGATGGTGTATAAACATAAAGTTTAAAGTAACGAATGGGTGAAAAAAAATGTATCTTGACAGGCATTTATGGGCAAAACCTTATTTTAAAGGATAATTTTTTGGAGGAATGAGGAGACAAGATGTGAGGGATTTAATACTTTCTTAAACCAATATGTTAGTAGAAAAATGTGATTAATAGAATTTGTAGGTCAATTTGACAGGTTAATGAACATTTAGCAAGAGTTGGAGGGATATAATGGTTTTGACAGTTCATATGGTCACCTATATTGTGCACCCACTTAAGATAATATGAGTAGCAAGTTGAGGAAATTTACACAAAGTTCAATTTTTAAAATGTCTGCGTAGAACTGAATAAGGGGGGATTGCTTTTTATTAAAGGATATTTAAATGACATAAGCACTTGGACTTACAGCACAAAGAGTTTCGAAAGGTAAATAAAGAGTGGAAGGTTTTATTCTATTACCAATTTAAGCGTGCTGCATGCCAGTGCCAACTTCTTGAGAGGCTGGGCATACCTTGTTCCTATTCATTAGCTGATTAAAAGGCTGAAAATGTTCAATCAATTCCAGAATATATGAAACTAATGTAGTGGCTGAAAACTGCAAAGATAAACAATCTTTCGTAGAATGATGGCCAATCAGAGAAGGTGTATACAAGCAAAATGGTGTAGACATAGTTAATCAATGTAACATGCAGGAGCTTGTAGTATTTTGATGGGTAGAGCCTCGAAACCTATAAAAAAACGATGAAAGGAATCCACAGCCTCAGATTGCGACTACAATTTATGTCTTCACCAATAAACAAAACAAGTGTACCATATTTTTAGGCAAATCCTAACATCATCTAAGACTCTATGCTTGTACTAACAAAAAGGGCATCGAGGCTCCCTAAACAGGCCCGAAAAAAAAATGCAACCGATGTAACAACCTTGCTATACGATTAGAACTTGCACTAAGAATCCATCACTAATTCCAATTAACATATACGGCTAGAATGATTGCAGGGACCACATGTAGAACAACAGTTTGGAGGAATCATACTATAATACCTCCACTTAGACCAACAAATATACCGATGCAAGCACAGAACGTACCCCAACTCAAACATGAGGATCGTGGCTTAATAATAGTCAATCCATTGACATCCCTGCACCAACCAAGCTAAATCTTTTTAGGAATGGTTCAACATACTAGGTCTGTACAAAAATGGCTTGCTAACCACTTATTTCAATCAAAAGGTAATATTTTGCCTTAACTATGAGTTTATAGTTTTTGAGATTATTTATGTTGCTGATACATGGGAGCACTTTGTTGCGTTAGCATGTTTAGCGACTTCGGTTTATGACAATTGTGTTTCCACTGTGCTATATCGAAATGGAAGGTCTATGTTCTGATTTAAGGATTCATTAACTTAGGAGTTTTATTTCAACATATCAATTATTATGCCTTGTGTTTGGTTGCATGACAAGTTAACTAATAGATATTCTATTGGTGAGAAATTTTAAGGAATGATAGGTAAATTTTTTTGTGTTACAGTTTTGGAAACTATGAATTCAGTTGGATTTACGACTGAGTTTCCTGAATTCCACTCATTGTTCATTACTTGAAATTTTTTCTAGAGATTACTCCCATGCCATATTTGATGTTTAACAAGAACAATGTAACAACGTTAAAATAAGCTGAAATTTTGGGATATTATACAGTAATATAAGTCTTAAATTAAGATGTGGAATTTTTTACATGATTGAACTTGTGATTGATTGTGTGTGAATTTCTAAAGTTAGCCAGCACTGAGGCTGGATTTTTGATAGATTTTAAAAACTAACCCTTTATCTTAAAAAGCAAATGTCAAAAAAAAAATGAAAATGAACTCAAATTTTAAATTGTTTATCATGAATACAGGAAATCTTTTTCTTAAATGTTTGATTGAACTTTTATCAGCATTTCATTTGCTATTGTGTATACATTAAGCCCTATAGCTGATGTTGTGGTTTCATTGACAGTCTCAGTGGATGTGATAACCTCTTATGTTATCAAAATGACAAAATAACTTTATATGTCATACATTTTACTCGTCTATTAGTATTTTCAAAAATTTCTTAGCGATGCCGATGAATATTTGCGAACTTTGCATTGAAAATGAAATTGTGCTTTCGTGTCGAAATTTCAGGTTTTACAGATGTCAATGTCTTCGAGTAACTGATAGATGGATGCCTTGCGTTTTGCTAAAAAAAAGTTTTACTTTTCTTGATCCATACGATGTTATTGAGAGGTCAAGCATGTATTAAATTTGATTTGATTGCCAGTACTACCTTGTAACATCTTGAACAAATGATAATGTTGCAGATTTTGATTTACTAATATTAATGTTGCTGGTTGCAGATCGTATTTGTGGACCTAAACAGTCAATTAATTTCCTAAGAAGAAATATTTGCAGAAAAAGTGTATAATACTACTTCCTACAAGTGCTCCCAACCACGACTGCTCTCCTTACCAATGCATAGAGTTAATTGTACCTTATAGTTTCTCAAAATGGAGTTAATTGTACCTCATAGATTCTCAAAACTGAGTTAATTGTACCTTATAGATTTTCAATTGTGCATGTACCAAATAAATAGAATAACCCACAGTTAGCATTACTAATTTCAAATAGCGAAATACTAAATAACCTAATAATAATGTGAATTAAATATTTATCATCAATATGAGATGTTCAACTCTAAGCAAACTGTTGCATGGTTCATGAATTGCATGCACAAAAATTTGGTTTTCCAACTTATAGGGAAAAAGGATTATGTTGCAGCCACAACATCACGTTTAAACATGTGGCATTTCATAAAAGGAAGTTGGAGAATTAACATACCATGAATCCAATTAATGTCTTCTCTGTTGGGCAAAGATCAATGACTTTGTCGAACAGATGCATGGGTTTAAAAGTGCAGTATCATTTTGCTTTCCATGCTCACTGCATAATGGTGCTAAGTTTTAGCAAGCTTGCTTTATAGACCTCATTAAAACCAAAACTTGAACAGACTAATTAAACCCCAAAAATTTAATCATTTCTTAATAATCTACACATGTCACATTCTTAGCTTTTTGTCTAATTCCCAAAACTTTTTAACATTGTCTTTTGATTCAGTGAAAATATCTGAAAACCTTTCACAATTTTGCAGGCGTGAGAGCAAAGCCACTTAAATGTTTTGCCCATAAGCCAATCGCGAGAATGGTAGTATAATTATTAATCTTCAATTCTTCACGTATGTATGTGCAATTTGCAAAGTCTTTTATCATCTGCTTGAGGTGCTGCAATATAGGAATATGCACATATAAATCAGATTGGAAAATAGAAATTGATTGTGAAGTTCAAGGTTGAGAGTATTTTAAAGAATTACCTTCACTCCTCATGTAGTGCAACAAATATTTTCTTCAGGTTTTTAATTTCTGTAGTCAACACCAGTATATCGAATGAGAGCACAGAAGTTGGCAATAAGAAATAGACAAAAATAAAGTATTGTGGATGCATCAATAAGCAAATTTAATTAAAAAAAATCCCCTCAATTTGCTCTTAGTTTATAATCTTGTCATAAAAACATAAAAAACAACAATTCTGACAAGACACATTCCATGGAACTATGATGAACCAATGATATATTGAAACTAGAAAAATAAAACGAGGAAATAATGAAAACATTGAGTGAGGGATAAGCAAATGAATATAGAGGAAGCTCACATAATAACCTCAAAGTCCTTATTCTATAACCGTCTTTTTTAATGTAACAAAAAAGATGTAAGAGAACCATAATGAAGACAGTAATTAAAATTCCAGAAAGCACATCTAATACGATAATATTAACTCTGGTGTTCAACCTTGGCTTCAGAAATATCACATTTAGTCACTAGGTAGAAATTGAAGAAAACTTTGTTGTAATTCCAGCCGTAACCACCTATACAACCATCCCTCTAATTTATTCATAAATTAGGACAGTGCATTGTCCAAATCTTAACCATCAAAGAGAAAATTGTATTCATACTGCATACAGCAGTCCATTATAATTTAGAAAATATCAATCATATCAATTCAAAAGAAGTAGTTCATTTTCCACTAGCCTATGAAAGCAAAGCCTAATTCATAGACACCTTTAACATAAAAAAGGACACAAGCAGGTATACATGTTGGCTAATCAATCATGCTATAATTTTCACATAAAAGAACACAATATGATAGAGAATAAGTTATTCTAAAAAGCTCACCTTCATAATGATTATTGAAAACAAAAGTGAATCTAAGAAAACTCATATGTTACATGTCATGTTCCAAATTAATCATGATATAATGTTCGTGCATGTTAGTCTGTAGTGCCATTACAGGAACTCCAAATTGTTTCAATCAAGTCCATAAACGAAAATGCTAGTATGTTGACAAAGTAATTTAAAACTTAAACGATATATGAGGTTTTAAAGGAAAACTGGAAAAGTATTCTTGAAGCTCAGAATAAGAAGCAATTGTGGATGAAGGAAAGTTTTTAACAACATAGTAAAATAGATTGCAAAGATCAAAACAGGTGAGACAATAAAAATTGCTTTGACAACATAAATATAAAGACAATCTTCTTAATGATAACTGCCTACAATATATCAACTAATATACGTAATATATACCCCTCCAAATTTCCAAAAAGTAAATATGCATTTCCCATAAATTTATCTTTCTTCTTGTTGTGATTCATGACTTCATGGTTGTTCTACAATAGATAAGTAATTAATTTTATAGATTCACATACCATCTTTCTTTGTCAACCGCTCAGTGGCCCAAATGGTTCACCATACCACAATTAATAGACACACAAACCAAGCTATTATAGGGAATACGATAAAAAAAAAAGATGTTGAAGCACCGCATGCCAAAAACTTGTTACACATTGCTATCTTTATGTACTTTTCTTATCTAAACAGAGGTTTATATATTTACAATTTAGATCTTTAAAAAATTCAAGCAACATACCATACCGATAATTAGAAAGATACAATCTGACTAAATGAAATCCAAATTGCATTTGAGAATGTTAAATCAAATAATTAAAGGTTTTCAACTGACATTCTTATAAGAACCAAATTAATAGCAAATTAGTTTAAATTTTCTTTATAATTTATACTCGTATATTTTATAACTCAACATATAACCATATTGACAAAACATACATATGATAAAAGAAAATTTTCATTGTAAAACAGACATATATAAGCATATTGAAAAACTATAAAACTCTACATTACATATTAACAAGAAACAGACATATAATAGCAAGAAAATTTTTATTGTAAAGCAAGAGCACATACTATGTGATATATCTATTATCTAAGTATGAAAATAAGCAAAATAAAGAACCATAGAAATTATACTTGATTGAGCTTTAATCATCTCTCAGCTCATCATCTAAGGCGTCGCGATGATGTTCACTAATCCTCATCGACACTTGCTTTTCCCATTTGACAATCTTCTCTGCCTTTCGACTAACCTTTTCTTGTTCCTTCATTGCCTTCTACAGTATCTTTTCCTGCTCTTTAACCACAAAAGTACTCAAATCCTACAAGAACTCATCGTTCTTTATACCCCAATCAAGATCATCACCAAGAATTGGATTTTCCCTACTTTTTTTCTTCGGAGAACACCAAATAAAGCCCTTTCTCTATGGCGGAGATGGTAGAGAAGAAGGTGAATCCATCCATGAACTCGGAGAACTCAACGACAAAGATAATGACTTAGATTTCAACTTCAACTTTGATTTCGAGGAAACAACAATGGCAGGAACAGAAGCAGAAACAAACCCATATCTGGAATTTTCTTTATAATCAATTTCTTGATCTAGGTTCTATTTGGACTCCAAGAAAATGCCCGAAGGAAGAGAAGAATTACAACTACAAACTAATTTTATAGTCTCCAATGTTAGGAAATTGGTGGGTGGAGTAAACACGCAACTAAAATAAAATTGAAAGAAATAAAGAATAAGCACAAAAGAGAACACTAGAAAATTACATGGTTCGGCTTTTAGCCTACGTCCACATGCGAAAACAGAAGGAAATATTTTACTAGTGAAAAAGAGTTACAAGTATTGTAGTATTTTAGCTCACTTTCCAAAACCCCAATACACCCTAACTCTCAAATTACTAGACTCTTAAAAACACTCTCTAAATAAAGAAAAGAACTGAAGAACTCGATGATTTACAAATAAAGGGAGCCAGCGTTTTTATAGCCAAAATTGGCTACTGTTAATTTAATATTTAATTATTATTATTATTATTTTATTAATTTTTCTTTTCTTTTCCTTCTTCGGCCCGGTATCTCTTTTTCTTTTCTCTTTCTTCTTTTTCCTTATTTTCTTTGGGCGGCACCAAATTTTTCTTCTTTTGTTTTCTTTGATTCAAAGAATGCAGCAACAACCGCATTCAAAGCAGGGAAAAGTGATGGGCACCACCTTCTAGAAAAGGTGGTGCTATTTTCCACATTCTCCCACTTGGAGATTAAATTGAAAAACAATCAATCTCCACACCATCCTTTTTGCTTCGCCATAATCATGTTACTTACGTTTCTGTTAGGCCACAAGAGGATCTACTCCAAATAAACTTGTCAGCATTGATCGGCTTGGACAAAACATCTGATAGGTTCTCCTTGGTATGGATTTTCTACAAATCCACATATCCGTCTTCCACTACTTCTCGAACGAAGTGATACTGAATTCCTATGTGCTTTGTCTTGGAATGAAAGGTTGGATTCCTTGCAATGTGCAAGGCACTCTGACTGTCACAAAACACAGGAATTTTCTGTTGTTTGTGCCCGTGCTCCTCCAATAATCTTTGTATCCAAATAGCTTCCTTGCAAGCTTGTATAGCTGCCATGTATTCTGCTTCTGTTGTAGATAATGCCACACGGTCTGTAATTTCGAAACCCAGCTTATAATTGCTCCCGCAAGTGTAAACATATAACCAGTAGTGGATTTCCTTTTATCAAGGTCTCCTTTAAAATCTGAATCCACATAGTCGCTGACAGTAAACTTTGATCCTCCATAACATAATGCAACATCTGAGGTTCCTTTAATGTATCTCAAAATCCTCTTTTCAGTTATCCAATGCTCTCCACCAGGATTCGTCATGTATTGACTGACTACTCCCACTGCTTGTGCAATGTCCGGTCTAGTACATATCATAGCGAATATCAAACTTCTCACTGCTGATGTATACGATACTCGAGACATCTTCTTCCTCTCTGCTTCATTGCTAGGACACATACTTGAGGATAATTTGAAATTAACAGGAAGTGGAGTAGAAATTGATTTACAATCTTGCATGTTGAAGCGCCGCAAGATTTTCTTCAAATAATTCTTCTACGAAAGCCAAATCTTCCTGTTATTTCTGACTCGGTGAATTTGCATCCCTACAATCTTGTTTGCTGGTCCCAAGTCCTTCATTTCAAACTCCCTAGCCAACTGTGCCTTCAATTCTTGGACTCGATCTTTGTTGGGACCTGCTACTAACATGTCATCCACATACAACAGCAAAATGATGAAATCATTATCTTCAAACCTCTTATAATATGCATAATGGTTTGAACTGAGTCTGTTGTATCCAAGGCTTATAATGAAGGAATCAAATCTCTTATACCAACACCTCAGCGCCTATTTGAGACCGTATAGAGATTTGTTCAACCTGCAAACCAAGTTCTCTTTTCTTGTTTCTACAAAACCTTCTGGTTGGAGCATATATATTTATTCTTCAAGTTCTCCATGAAGAAATGCAGTTTTCACATCTAACTGCTCTAGATGTAGGTCAAATGTGGCACACATTGCCAAGACTATTCTGACTGTTGTGAGTCGAACCACCGGCGAAAATATCTTGTTGAAGACAATATTTTTTTCTGAGCATATCATTTCACCACCAATATACCGCTCCACTTGGTCATTACCATCACGTTTGATCTTGTAGACCCATTTGTTTCCAATGGCTTTTCTTCCGCGTGGTAGTGGTACAAGTTCCCATGTATTATTTTTGTGTAGAGTTTCAATTTCTTTCTGCATTGCTATCATCCACAAAGCAACATCTGAGCTGTTTAAAGTTTCATGGAAAGTTGAAGGCTCTCCATCTTCTGTTAGAAGACAGTATGCAACGTTGATCTCTGTGACATACTTCGAGTGCCACGTCGGCAGTCGTCTCTCACAAGTTGACCGACAAACTTCTGGAGCCTTAGACTCGACTGGTTCTTATTCCTCGTGCTCTGATGCTGCTTCAGAAGAATCTGAATCTTCTAGATTATTTTCGACATTTACCGGCATAGTCTCTAACTTTTTTTTACAGTGCCATCATCTCCATCTTTTCTTTGTAGTTGATCTTCTACAAAAATAACATCTCTGCTAATGACGATTTTGTGGGCAGTGGGGTCCCACAGACGATACCCCTTTACTCCATCAGCATACCCCAAGAAAATACATCTTCTAGATTTTGGATCCAGCTTTGTTCTTTCTTGGGCATTATACATCACGTACACAGGACATCCAAATGCATGTAGGTAGGAATAATCAGCTGGCTTTCCAGTCCACATCTCCATTGCTGTCTTCAGCCCAATAGCTGTAGATGGCGATCGATTTACTATATAACAGGCAGTTTTGGCTGCTTCTGCCCAGAATGAATTGGGTAGACTAGCAGTCCTCAACATAGATCTTATTCTTTCTGTAAGAGTTCTGTTCATCCGCTCATCGCTCTGCCACTCCATTTTGTTAAGGAGTGTATGCCACTGTGAACTGCCTCTAAATACCTTCTTTCTTATAGAAAGCAAGAAACTCGCCGTCTGTATACTCTCCACCATTATCCGTCCTCAAGCCCTTGATTTTTTTACCAGATTCAAGTTCCACCCGCGATTTGTATTCTTTAAACACTAGAAATACATCTGACTTTTTCTTAATTGGATACACCCAACATCTTCTGAAATAATCATCAATGAAAGTCACCATTTACTTTGCGCCTCCCATGGATATATGTGGTGATTCCCAAACATCAGAATGAATCAAGTCTAAAATGCATTTACTTCTAACAATAGATCTACTGAATTTTAATCTATACTGTTTACTTGTAACACAATGCTTGCAAAATGGTAAACTTACCGATTTGAGCCCCGAAAGCAATTTTCGCTCAGAGAGAATCTTTAAACCTTGTTCTGACATGTGATCAAGTTTGAGATGCCACATCATCATTGACTCTTCTCCATTTGATGTGACACACGCATCAGCCTCCTATAGTGTTTCTCCTTTAAGCATGATAGATTAGCACCGATCTTTTCTGCATTCATCAATACAAGCGCTCCTTTAACGATCTTCATAATTTCATTCTCCACATGAGTTTTGCACCCATAATTGTCTATTTGTCCTAAAGACAATAGATTTTTCTTCAAGCCGTTGACATGTCGTACCTCCCCAATTGTGCGAATGTGCGAATTGTACCATCAAATATTTTTATTTTGATAGTACCAATACCAGCGATCTCCAAGGCATGATCATTTCCCATATATACAAATCCTCCTGAGATAGGTTCATATGTGTGGAACCATTCTCTCCGAGAGGCCATGTGCAAGGTAGCTCCTGAGTCTATAAGCCAAGCATCATACAGTCGTTTTCTGCATTCTGAAACAGTTATTGCCTCGTTGTAGAGTATTTCGCCATCATCCGAGGTACTTGTTACACAACCCTGAGCATTTGATGACTCGGGTTCTTTGCCCTCTCTTCTCTTCTGATTACTGCAACACTCTTTCTTAACGTTCCCTTTCTTGCCACAGTTGTAGCATTTAACATTCTTTTTACTTCTGAATTTTAATCTACCATGATTTTAACTCCCACTGGGGCCACATTCCGTTGATCTCCCTCTCGTCACTGATAGCGCCTCCGCTTGCTGCGAACTTGCTTGTCTATTTTCCTTATTTGTTTGCATGCTCTCCTCATTTAATACGGAGGCTGCAACATCGTCGAAAACTAGACTGTCCACTAGATTATTGTTCGTCAGGTTGATGATGAGTTGATCATACGAATATGGTAGACTTTGAAGTAGAAGCTCTGCACGTTCATTTTCCTCTATATTATGACCCAACGTTGTGAGTTGTGAAAATAGAGTCTTCAAGGTGTTGATGTGGTCAGTCACCATTGTAAATTCCGCCATTCGAAAAGTATAGAGTTTTCTCTTCAAAAAGATTTTGTTGTGTAGTGACTTGGCCTCGTATAATTTTGTGAGAGTATCTCATATTTCTTTCGCTGTATTTTTCTCTGCCACACTGGATAACACTTCATCTGCAAGTGCCAAGTGTAGATCAGAAATGGCGTTGCCATCTATCTCGTTCCACTTGTCATCAGTTATCTCCATGCGCCTTTCTCCAATTGCTGCCAAGTAATTACTTTTCCTCAATACATCTTTCATCTTCATTTTCCACAACGAAAAATTATTTCCGTTAAACTTCTCAATTTCATACTTTACTGTCATTTTGTTGATAAATACCGCCCACAAGTTAGTGTACCACCTTGAATAGTTGTGAGTATAGTGTGAGAATGCACATCAGGAAATTTCTCAGGAAAGACTAGAGGGGTTACAATGGTCCCACTTAAAACTCAGACTCCTTAAGTTCTTATCGCCTTTGTGACAGAACTTTCTTAAACATGTACAAAAACCACACAATTGTTTTACTCACTACTATTCCCTGCTTTGCACCGCAAAATTCTTGGATCGCTCCCACCGTTTCACATGAATAGTAGAGTATACATGAATAGTATCATATACGTGAATAGTGTCGTATACGTGAATAGTGTCGTATACGTGAATAGTGTCGTATACGTGAACAATACCTGACTCCAAAAAATACAACCAATAGCTCTGTTACTACTGTTAGGAAATTAGTGGGTGGAGCAGGCATGCAGCTAAAATAAAATTGAAAGAAATAAAGAATAAGCACAAAAGAGAACACTAGAAAATTACGTGGTTCGGCTTTTAGTCTACGTCCACGGGCGAAGAAAGAAGGAAATATTTTACTAGTGAAAAAGAGTTACAAGTATTGTAGTATTTTAACTCACTTTCCAAAATCCCAATACATCCTAACTCTCAAATCACTAGACTCTTAAAAATACTCTCTAAATAAAGAAAAGAACTGAAGAACTCGATGATTTACAAATGAAGGGAGCCAGCGTTTTTATAGCCAAAATTGACTACTGTTCATTTAATATTTTATTATTTTATTAATTTTTCTTTTCTTTTCCTTCTTCGTCCCGGCATCTCTTTTTCTTCTTTCTTTCTTCTTTTTCCTTATTTTCTTTGGGTGACACTAATTTTTCTTCTTTTGTTTTCTTTGATTCAAAGAGTGCAGCAACAACCGCATTCAAAGCAGGGAAAAGTGGTGGGCACCACCTTCTAGAAAATGTGGTGCTATTTTCCACATCCAAGCAGGGGGTTTCCCATTTGGGTTTTATTTGGAATCGAATAAAAACTCCAACTTTAAAGTTGGATTTGAATCATTGAAATCCTCGTGGTTAGAATTTGGTGGTGGAGGACGGTAGTAAATTTGAAGGACGATTGTGTTGGAAGAGATAGAACTCTTTTTTAGTGTGTTCTTAATTTTGATAGTTAAAATGATGTCATTGAACTTGTCATGACCGGCTATAGAAGGGAGTCTTTTCATTGATTTTTTTTTTCTTTTTTTTTTGTGTGACCAATTTCAATCGCTTAAACAAGATCATTTTATTGCTATTATGTTCACCTAACATATGCTTATTGGACAAATAATCATATCACTGGCAGTAAGTTACGTTCAACTTAACGTAGAGAGGTCTTTTGTTCTAAATTTAATATTTTTAAAATTTTTATTAACACAAGTGTAAATATTATTAGTTGATCTTCCACTTCAGATTCTCGAATTTAGCACACCGAAATAACACACTGAAATATTGTTTTTGTGTGTGTGTGTTCCTGTTGTTGATGTCATTTTTCATGCCGCTGAGTTTCACTTTGTGTTTCCCACGAAAACGCAAAATGAGACTTGCAAGTCTAGCTCATTACTATCGAGGCCATGTCTCTCAAATGTTCGTCTCTTCGCCAACCACCACTACCGATGCCACCGCTTTCTCTTCTCGCCGACAAATGCAAGTCAATGCACCAGCTCAAACAAATACACGCTCAAATGATAATCTCTTCTCGCATTCAGGACCACTTCGCCGCCAGTCGGTTACTCGCCTTTTGCGCTCTATCTTCCTCCGGCGATCTCTCATACGCCACAAGACTCTTCAGCAGCATTCAAAGCCCAAATCATTTCATGTGGAACACTCTCATTAGAGCCCGAGCTAGTAGCCAAAACCCAGACAAAGCAATATTCCTTTACATGAACATGAGAAGGACTGGTTTTGTACCGAATCAACATACTTTTACATTTGTTCTCAAGGCTTGTTCAAACGTCCGCTCTTTGAATTGCTGTAAACAGATTCATACCCACGTTTCAAAATCTGGGTTGGATTTAGATTTGCATGTTGTTAATTGCTTGGTCAGGAGTTACTCTGTCTCGAGTGATCTAAATAATGCGCGTCAGGTGTTTGATGAAATTAGGAACAGGACTTTGAATGTATGGACTACAATGATTTCTGGGTACGCGCAAAGTTTTCGTGCTAATGAAGCGTTGATGCTGTTTGATCAAATGCTTATAGAAGGGTTTGAGCCCAATAGTAGTGACTTTGGCTTCTGTTTTGTCTGCGTGTGCGCAGTCTGGTTGTTTGGAATTAGGTGAAAAAGTACATGTTTTCATTAAAAAGAGAGGGTTTGAAATGGGAGCGATTCTTGGCACTGCATTGGTGCATATGTACACAAAGAATGGAGCACTTGGAAAAGCCAAAGCATTGTTTGATTTCATGCCTGAGAGAAACATTGCCACGTGGAATGCAATGATTTCTGGGCTGGCTAGTCACGGACATGCCGAGGAAGCACTTGATCTTTTTAGGAAGCTAGAGAAGGAGCAAATTGTGCCAAATGATATAACATTTGTCGGGGTTCTATCTGCTTGTTGCCACGGTGGCTTCATTGATGTCGGTCACCAGATTTTTGGTTCAATGAAGAGAGTATACGGCATTGAGCCCAAGATTGAACATTACGGGTGTATGGTTGATCTGCTAGGTCGAGGTGGGAAGGTATTAGAGGCTGAGGAATTGATAAAACGGATGGTGTGGAAACCTGATGTTGTGATGTGGGGAGCTATGTTGGCAGCTTGCAAAAATCATGGGAATATAGAGGTTGCTGAAAGAGTAGTGAAAGAGATTATTGCTTTGGAACCCAACAATCATGGCGTTTATGTCGTTTTGTCTAATATGTATGCAGAGGCTGAGAGGTGGGAAGATGTTACAAGGCTAAGGAGTGTGATGAAACAAGGGAAGTTGAAGAAAACACCTGGGTGGAGTCTTGTGGATGGTGATAAATGATCCCTAAAATTTTTGGGATCATATGCATCAGACAGCACTATTAGGCCACTGATTTTTGTTGCCCAGGATCATTATCTGCTAGTTACAGGTGATGATCATCACTGATCGGATCTCTCCGATGGGGTGTTCCAGTTGATCGGGTTATGGGACCTGATTAGGGCCCCTTGGTTGGGCTGACCAGTGAACGGTCAGGGTAACAAGGATGTTGGCTTGGAAGCACTGTGAATTTTTATTTATATTTTTTCGTTATTCATCAAAAGATGAGGAGCCAAAAGATTGTTCCCAATTAGCAATAGGTAAAGCTCTCATTTCTAGCTTTGCCCATTTATTAATTAATACCAATCTTGGACAGTTTTAACCTACCAGACCCCGGAGCCATCCTATGCCATACATAGTGGGAGGGCCTAAAGTCCGCAGCAAATTACAACAATGCGTACTTTTAAAAATAATAATAATGAAATTATTATAAATATTCAATAATTAAGGGCCACATTGCAAGTTGCAACGCGTACGAAAAGTTCCCATGTGCTGTCTGAAACCCAGAATATAACTACATATGGAAGACTGTAATTCAAAGTCAACTCGTTGAGCACATGTTGCATAGTCTGTTCCAAATAAGAAGATTCGACATATGTAACACATAGGCATTTCTCTTCTTCTCTAAGCATGAAAATGCAGCTTGAAATACTTCTTGTCCAGGTTCTCTTTGCAGGATTAGCATCTGCAGCAGGTAAAAGCAGTAATACACTTCAAGTTCACATGAAGACAACCCATTCTTTATTTTTTAAATTCTTTTCCTTTTCGTTTATCCACAGATATTCTGCGGAACCCAGATTTTGAATCTCCACCAACAAACTTAACAACAAATCGCAGCACCCCATTTGTCCTATTGAACGGAAACAATACGATTCCAGGATGGACTTTTGAAGGGACCGTTCGATATGTTACAGCTAGTCAAACCATAAGACTTCCAGATAATGGACATGCCATACAACTGGCTCAAGATGGCAGAATCAATCAGACTTTCGCTGCCAATGGCGATGACCTGATTTATATACTTACATTGACCCTTGCCCCAGGCGGTCAGAATTGTTTAGCTAATGCAAATCTTGTGGTGTCAGCACCGGACAGCCACGGAGTCTACTCTTTGAAGCAGCATTATGGGAAGGAAACTTGGGAGAGCTATGGTCATTACTTGGGTAGATGGGGTCAGGATGAGCCCATTAACCTTGTGATCCAAAGCCAATCAACAGAATCGGACGACAATTCTACATGTTGGCCAGTGATTGGCATGCTGCTCCTCAAATCCAGCAAAACACTTGTTCAAGGCAATGGTAAGGGCATTTCTATATCTACTAAACATATAGCCATAGGCCCCGCTTCATTATTTATTATTATTCAAAATCTTAAATCTTGATTATATATTGGATGGGTTCTGACTGCGAAGATTATCTTCAAAAACCTACCGAGGAAAGCGAATTAGTGCTTTCACTTATTCCAGTTGATAACACAGCTTCCATTGTTTTGATATGGTATACCATTTAACGCCTTATTGTTTGAGTCCCTTGAAATGGCTGTCTTATTTAGAAACAAGTCGCCAAATTTTTTGAACACTTAACAGTTTTGAGGCATTCAATTGTATATTTTGCGTATATGTAATGGCATTCAATTGTATATTTGGTTTATATATGCAGTCATACTGAAGTTATGCTTTCTAATTTTGGCGTGGACACACAGATAACTTATTGCATATATACAGTAATGGCATTCAATTGTATATTTGGTTTATATATGCAGTCATACTGAAGTTATGTTTTCTAATTTTGGCGTGGACACACAGATAACTTATTGCTGAATGGAGGATTTGAATTTGGACCAGATTTCCTGAGTAATTCTACTGAGGGAGTTCTACTAGAGTCAGCACCAAGTCCTATTCAATCTGCGTTACAACAGTGGTCCGTGATAGGAACAGTAAAATATATCGACTCTAAGCATTTTTATGTCCCGAAAGGCAATGCTGCAATAGAGATTGTCTCAGTTTCAGCTGGCATACAGACAGCTACTACAATGCTCACCGAGGGTTCTGCATACAATTTGGATTTTACACTTGGAGATGCCAAGGATGCATGTGAGGGAATGTTTGTAGTAAGGGTTCAAGCAGGATCATTAGTTCAAAACTTTACAGTGCAAAGTTTAGGGACAGGATCTGCCATCAAACATTCAGTTACATTCAAGGCAGGTTCAGGTTCAACACCAATAAGTTTTATAAGCTACAACATAAACCAAACAAAAGATGGTGTGTTTTGTGGTCCTCTGATTGATGATGTGGTTCTGCGTGCCTCTCATGGATTTAAATTACAATTGAGGCTAGAAATTCTGATTTATGCTTTAGTTCTGGTAGCAATTCTGTGATAAGATTGATACTATTAAACATTTGTAATTTATAAGTTTAGCAGCCATTTGTTTCAGCATCATTCATTAAATACTATTGTTCAGATTTCTACTACTTTCAGTAGATATGTCTACAGCTTTTTCATTATTTTGAAAAAATCACAACAATCAGTGTGGCTGTTAACAACTCTTTTTATTAAGCAACATGCTCAGTGATGTGCTGAATTTGAGGATAATATGCTTTATTGCAAGCATTTTTTGCCATATGATGGAAACCTGGTTAGCCTCTAAAATTCTCCCAGATGATTACTATGCTAGAACATTTTGCTCTTTTGCAGCAAAGAATCTAGGTAACAGTTAAGAACCAAAAATTTGACAGTATGTTATGATATTTGCCCTTCCATAATCACATTGGTGAAATAGCACTTATTCAGCTGCCAATTATTTTTTTGTATTTGACATTAAAAAACAAAATGATAATGTGTGCAGCTAGCTAAAATAACACTTAACATACAGTAAAACTTCATAAGTATTTCAATAATACTTAACATTTTTATCCCATCAAAGCCTAGAAGTTTAAAATTAAAATGCACAATATATTTTTTGGTGTAAACAGACGTTGAAGAACAATCTGCTTCTAATGGAACATCAAGTATGATAATGACTTTTCATACATATGCATTTGCTATACTTGCAAGCCAGTATAAGATTTCCTAATTGTAAATTTACAGTATCTAAGTGAAGATGTTTAGCTAATACTTTCTAAATCACCAATGAAATCCGCTCTCTCCCATAGGTAGCAATGTGAGGAACCATATCATGCAAGCGAAAGAGAAAGCCTGAATAAGCATCTGAAGAAAATCAAAGTAAAAAAGCAATATAGATCATGTGCATATATAGATGTTGTGTCAGGATCTGTCATTTCATGGGCTGGCCAATAGAAGAGCTATAAATTAGTTATGATTTATGAGCAACCTATCCTACCAATTTATGCCAGCAGAATATGCATAGAAGTATTAATTAGATAAAAATGGTTGAATTTTGAAGCATAGATATTTGGATTATAGCTCCAAGGTGTAATTTAATTGCATCAATCTAGTTGTGCCATATAGACAACTTAAAAGGTTTTATTTAATGACTTCATAACCAACATATTTTGAATAGGACAACACAATTTGTGGATGTAAATGCTTTTGGAAATCAAGTTAAAACAAACTATTGATTGTTAACTAATAATATAATTTTTTTTCTTAACTAATAATATAATTCAAAGCTAAGTATTTTATATCTTTTCATCTAACAGAATGCTGATGTTTTTGGAATCAAAAGGCAAATAAGAAGGGGCAACTAACCGTGTAACTCAAAGCCTACTATACTATCTCCAGGGCAATGCTAAAAAGTGTGTACAGTGGTCATCTTCATCGCACGTTTCAGGAGAGATGCGTAGTCCTGACTTCTTGACCATGCATCAATTTCTCGGGCACGTAAAACCGGTAGTGGATGTGAGAGTTGCCTTGTTTGAGCATTTCTGAACAACAAAAAGTTAGACAACCAAGAAAAAACAGATTAACACAACTTATTGGAGGTTCACTCATGTTGTTGCACACCTTATGTACCACCCTACTGGACTTGAAGAAGCTTTGTCATAAGAGCGAGCTTGCTCCAAAAATGCATCGACATTCAATTGATCAGCCAAAGATGGACAGCCCCCAGCTAATTTCATTAAAACAGATATGACCACCTCTTGTAGGAATATAAAATAGAATCAGATACAAAAATAACTGAAAGGCACAAGAGATTATATATTTTTTGGATTTAAGATGTCTGTTTTATACACCTTAGGGTCTTGGGAAACAAGAAGGGCTGCACGATCGCACGTTAGTTCTGCTGCTCGCAACCAACGAAATAACTGTTCTTCTAAAGACTGAGCTATCATTCCTCCAATTCCTGAGCAAAACACAGGTATTCATACCACTAATAATGCATGTTGATCATTGGATCTACAATCCAACCATAATTATGTAACAATGAACTTTAACTGAAGTGCAGAATAAGGATCCACATGCATGCACACCAGTAATTAAAAGCCTCGGGTCTAATTATTACTAACTGTCACAAAGGTTTGGAATTTTTAATTTTAGTTTGCAGCTGGTGGTGATAAAACTCCTGAAGGTAGAAACTACTCTTGTCTCTTCACTAAATAACTACCCTTACCAAATGGGGAAAATGCCATGAAAACAACAAATTATTTGTACATACAATGTCATCACAAATGAAGCCATACAGATATTGTATGAACAATGCTCCATTTATAATGTTTCAACCAAATGGCATATTATAACTTTTATAATGTCCATTAAAACAAGGGAAAAGAGTTCTTCTCAGTTAATTACAAACCGCTTAACCCTAGAATGTAAGATTTTTGCTGAAGCCCAATTAAATGTTTCAGTTACCCTTGTCACAATATGTTTAACACGATTTTTATGGAACAACAAGAAGATGACAGATGAAGCCATGTAATGTCAACCAAACAAAGAAACTGAAAAATAAAAACCTACCAGGTATAGTATAGGCCCCAAGGGTAAGAATATTTGCAAATGTGAGCCACACACCATGGTCACATTTCAGATGGCCCAGCTCATGAGCCAGAACAGCCTATTTTTGAAAATCAAAAAGCAGAAAGTCAGTTGCATTTCTTCGTTTGAAAGATGGAATAATTTCAAAGTAATAAGACGTATAAAAATGTTAGTCTGCCTTTCTGTAATCATGTACATATTATATGTTCACTTTTGGTAAAAAAAGATTACAAACAGAAATTAAGTCAGTTAACAGATATTTCTTGGAGTCAAATGTCCAAAGCAGATTTACTATGAGACCAGTCAGAAAATATAGCAAGGAATATCTAAGGTGCAGAAAAGGTGATTAAAACCAGAAAGTTAAAGTTACGAAATATGTATAATTGTAACAAGAAACAAGAAAAAACCTGCAACTCTTTTCTTGTCAGTAGCTCCACAAGGCTTGTATGAACAACAACAAATGGCTTTTTACCACTTATAGCCAACGTATATGCATTTGGAACAGGACTTTGACGGACATACAGATCAGGTGCCTCAAGGTTCAGAATTTCAGCAGCCTCAGTCATTAACTGATGAAGTTCAGGAAGCTAATACAAATAATAACAATTTAAATCAGTTGTATGGGCTAATTCATGTCAATTTTCTGGCTCATTTGACTAACATAATCTGAAAAATTAACTAAAGGACAACTAAAATTTTATTAATAATATCAGAGTAAATCAATACTATCACAATAAAAATCAACTAAAGGACAATTAAAAGTTTAGTAAGAATATCAGAGTAAATCAATACTATCACAATAAAAAATTAAACAATGAATGTACAAACATGTACAAAAAGAAATTGTATGCAATCTGCTAGGACAACTCAAAACATGTGAAGTAACCATGTTTGACATGACATGACAAATAAATACGTGGTTACAGGATGCTAAGCCATGGCTTCTGAATTCTAGTTGATATAAATGCAGCATGCATGTTCCCAGAAGAGATTAGCTACTTTAGTCTATGAAATCTGTTGTGAGCCACTCTCTAAAGACCTAAAAGTAACAATAAAAGTTGTCTAAAGACATAGGAAATTGTGAATTTTCTTGTGGATATTCATGCAAGAACTGCTTCAGTTCCACCAGTCCTTGCTACATAGGAAAAGGCCCAAGAATAATTGCTGTATATTTTTCCATGAGTGAAAGTAAGAATTCATAATAAGACACCATTTGACATAAGAGTTTGATATTAGAAATACTTGATTGGATAACATAAGTTCAGAACCTTACAAATAAGATTGTCTTTTCTGTAGTCACATCTCAAAATAACTTACTATAAAGGGAAAAATAATAGAAACCCAGTTCAAGATCTGAAACTTCACCGAAAGTTCATGTAGGTAACTAATAAAGATAAATATATCAACCAATATATCCATCTGACTCTAGGATGTTGTTCATTGAGTGTAAACCTGATTTTTTGAAACAAGAACTGAAGTTCCTATATTCTCTAGAAGCATGATTTGCTCCGTCACAGTTCCTGCAATAACAAATTCAAAGAAACTGCTTAATATTGAAATGTCACCAGAATAACAGTCATCGTCCAGTCATTATTCCTCTAAGGCAAGGAGGTGTAGTAAAAGGCATTTTTAACATGGATAAATGAGTTGAACTGCTCTACATGACAAATTATTCTAACATTCCAAAAATTAATGTCTTCATATGTCTATGTGTCCATATATAAGAACCCAATAACATCAAATTCAAGTAAAAGGGCAAATAAAGTGCATCAAATTTACATAGAACTGACAAGAAGAGCAGTATCATAGTCATGTTACATTGCTAGTTTTGAAACTTCAACTTCTGACTAGTGAATGAAGAGCACTATCATAGATAAATAATTGTAAACCATGACACAATGATGCCATTACATTACGACAACATAATAGTAAAACATGGCATTGATTAAATAGTTAAAAGATAATTACCAAGTAGAGCCCGTCCCAAATCGTTTAATCCAGGAATTGCCCTCAATAGTAGCGTGTTCTGGCCAAAGAAAAAGAAAATAAAAGAAATCACAAATGAAGAAAATAAAAAATAAACTCTTTAATTCCTAGCGCCATTATGCTTTTGATTTTCAAGAAAGGAAAATACCATCCAAAAACACACAACATGATGGTAGTAATTAAAAGATTTTTCTCAAGAAATAAATACAACCCATCACCAAATGTAGTTCAAAGAAGAGGAATTTAATAAAATTAAACCTGCTTGTCAAGTGGGTGCCGAAAATCATCAGCATCAAGATCACGAAACACAACAGAAGCAGCAGCTCTACAAACAGGAACCAATCTTATTCTTCGAATCTGCTTCATTGAACCGAACTTGAAATTCCCACTACACGAGGTATGGTTTAGTTTATCAGATGAGACCCCATAGCTGAAACTGAGAGTCATGGGCTTTTGAGTCGAGAAAAGAGAGGACGATAGAGTTACGGTGGCCATGGAAGAATTGATAAAAAGACCCAGGAAGTGAGATTAGGGATTTGATGTTCAATCCAAGAAGAGTTTTAATTTGTTGGTGTTTGTTTAATTTTTCTAAATAATGCTAATGATTTTGATTTTGTTTGGATATTTTTGTGCGTATGTAGCTTTGTGTCCACAGCCAGACCTATGGCGACTGCTTGGCGCCATTTCGTTTTCCGTTGGTTGACTTACGCTGCACGAATGAAAGCCGTAAGTCATTAGCCGTGCGCAGGCGATGATTATTTTTTTCCAAACGAATCCATTAAATTTCCCTAGACACCTATTTAAAAAAATAAATATATAATAATTAAAATTAAAAATATCAAAACACTCATTTTCTCTCTCTACTTTACTATTTATATTTTTACTATGTATTATTACATCTTCAGATCTCAGTTTCATTCATTTTTCCATTTATTTCTTTCCTTTCTTAATAAATCAAACTCTATTTCTTCTTCCTATTACCATTCTTTTCCTTATTATCTTAAATTTATTATTTAAGTATAAATATGAAATATGAAGAAACTTTTATAATCTTCATGACTAGTAAAAATTGATTGATATTTTTTATTATGATAGTTTTAAAATAGTTTGTAATAACCACTGTGAAATTGATTTTCAGAAGTTAAAAACCAAACATAAAAGTTTATTTTAAATTGAAAAAAAGTTTGAATTACTTATTGAAAAATTGAAAATTGAAAAAGAAAAAGAAATAAGGTTATTAAGTAATTTTATTAAAAATTATTTTAAAATAAAAACGTAATGTAAATAAAGAGTTTAGAAAGGAAACTTATGCATGCAAATAGCCTCAACCCTTTTTTTGTTTAATAATAGAACTACTTACAAGTCTTTTGGACCAAGATACTCCTAAAACTTCAAAATAAACGACACCAAACCTCTATGCAATAGCCAAATCCAATCTTCACACTCTAAAGAAGCACTCTCCATTTTACCCCTTCATATTCATCAAATAATAATTTTTATTTGAGCATGACAATAAAATTATCAACTGATTTAAAAAGCTATAAAAAAAATTAAGATTATAGTTCAATTTTTAATTTTTTGAGTGAGTTTAATATAAAGGGAAGCTTTTGTTCATTGGAATACAATACAAGTGTATTTGTTGAGGTCATACTATAGGCAAAGGAGGAAAGTCAGCAGCAGTCAACATGGAAGCACAACTGCCCAGCAATGATAGCTCAATAGTGCCAGCTCAGCACATTCTATAATGCATTCTCATAATGGCTTTAATAAGACTTAGTTAATAACTCGTTTTGTTTTATGTAAAACTAATACTATAAATAGTGATTGTATTATATATTTGTTAGTTGAATAATATTTTCTAGATCTGAAAAAAAATTATATCATTTTCTTTGTTTCGAAACAAAAGCCTATAAATAATTTTAAATTTTTCTTTCATGGTATCAGATCTAGGCATGGCCAGCTCAAGTAATCAAAACAGACAAAATGTAAGTCAACCTTCACAAATCTTTTTTTTTTATTACTCGAATGAACCTTGATCGATCAAATTATATGATTTGGAAATCTCAAACTCTTTCTTCCATAGAGATAATCGGCTTGAGTGATACATCAATACAGATACATCAGCACCAGAATGATTTATTTCTCGTCGTGAAGCTAATAGATCTACTCAGCAAACTGACAACCCTGTATATTTGAATTGGCGAGCTCAAGATCAAGAGCTTCTTAGCTGATTACCCTCTTCTCTTAGTGAAAGTATTATTAGCCTTGTTTTTAATTTAGATTCTTCATTTGCTGTTTGGAAAACAATTGAAAAGAAGTTTGGAGTTCAATCACATGCTAAAGTCCTTTAACAAAAATATAAGGTGAGTTTATTTCGAAAGATTTACTAAGTCTAGAGGATTATTGCTTAAAAATGAAAGTTATGGTTGATAGATTAGCCTATCGTTGGCAGTCCATTATCAGAGAAAGATTTGATGTCACGTATCTTAAATGGTTGAGGGCCTCGCTATCTTGATGTTGCTACCTTAATTACTAGTACTACTATGGGCTTCGATGATGCCTACACATTATTGTTAATACATGACTCTAAGTTAGAACAAGCTCAAAAGGATCAAAATGTTAATAGTGTGTTTAATGCCAATTATGCTCATATAAGAGGAAATTCCAAAAGAAAAGGGTATAGAGGTAGATACTAGGACCATTTTTATCGTATTTTTGGTGGCCAAGGCAATGTTGATAACAGGGGAATGTTTCACAATATTTACCCCAGAGGCTTCCCTTCTAATCATGGTCTATTTGGTAATAGTTTTAATAGAGGACAACATATTGTCACGGGATGAGTGTTTGAGCAGTTCGCAACAATATGCCAACAAAATCTATACTATGTGTTCCTTTTCTATTATGTCAATTGGTGCAGCTATGTTTCCATGAAGCTCCTGATGAATAATTGGTTATTACAATGTTAGATTTGGTTTTACGTTAAATCATATAGCTGATGCTTTTTGAAATTGATATCATGAGAACTTTGTACCTGCACCATCAAGACATTTTAAAAAAGGTAAAAGTGTGAGATTAGCTTATATGGCCAGCTATGATCTTGGTTTTAATTTTAGGGGTTCTTCTCCTGACTACTTTATAGCCAACTATAAAAATAGTCCTTAATTATGTCCTAGTTGTTATGCTTACACACCAAGACCTTATGCTTATATGTCTCGATGTACCTATAAACTAGACTCAACATACATGCCTGAAGTTAAAGTTGTTTTTGTTGTAAATTTTGAAAGAGCTGTTGATAATAGATAGTATCTTGATAGTAGTTTACCATCTTACTAATGGTATTGCTAATATATAAATTCGTGAGAAGAGTTTAAAATTTGAAGATCAGTTAAAAGAAATGGACAATGTTTGTCTATTACTCGTATTGGAGATGCATGTCTATATTGTAAAGGTTCACTACAATATCGAAATCACACACATATTACACTGAAAGATATCTTTCTTATTCCTTTTATGACAAAAAACCTTTGAATATTTCAAAGCGTACAACTCATGTAAAACTTATTATTAAATTTCTTTGTAATATTTGTTTTCCAAAGGACAAACTGAAGGGGCATGTTCTTCTACAAGGTCTTCCTAATAAGGGACTTTATAGACTATTACATCATTCTAATTCATCATCTACTACAATTCCTTAATAATGTCTTTCTCAAGTTCAATCTAGTACCCCTTTGTCCATGTCATCATTTGTCAATTTTCATTTTGATGTTAAGTCTCTTTATTATTCTGTTTTGAATTTTGTTAAAACTATTGTCGATAAAAGTGATCAGTTCTTTAAACATTGCTTTCATACCACTACAACTCATTATTATCAAATTTTTAATGGAATAACTCTTCTATATAGAAGATTTGGTTATTAAAGCAATCAAATATTGATGCATTTGTTGAAAACCTGCACTATCATCTTAAAAGGATCTCAAGTTGTTATTTACTACTTTTTGTGCAACATGTTAGTTACGTAAATATCATAAGCTTCACTTTCTTACTATCGAAACAATCACTACTCAAGAGTTTGAACTTATAAATACAAATTATGGGGACTCTCTCTTACTTTGTTAGAACATAACTATAGATATTATATTAGTTTTTTAGATGAGTTTGGTCTATATACATGGATTTACCCTTGAAGACATAAATATGAAGCTTTAAAAGTATTCAAGCTGTTTAAATTGCTGGTTGAGAATCAATTCAATAAAACCATTAAGATACTACAATCTAATTGGGGGAGGGAGTATAGAGTGTTCAATAACTTTTTAAAACAAAATGATATATTCCGACACTCTTATCCCTACATACACCACTAAAATGGTCTAGTTGAAAGAAAATATAGGCATATAGTTAAATTTGGCTTATTTTACTTGCTCAAGCCAAATTACCTTTCAAGTTTTGGTGGGATGCTTTCCATATAGCTATTTATCATGTAAATAGGCTATCCACTCTTGTACTTAAATACTTGTCATCATATGTGAAGCTTTTTAAACACAAACCTAAATACACTGTGCTAAAATGTCTTGATTCTATTTGTTATCCGTATATGAAAGACTACAATAAACATAAATTTGATTATCATTCTAGTAAATGTATCTTTATTGGTTACAACCCTTCCCACAAAAGATACAAGTGTTTACATCCCTTAGGTCAAGTTTATATTGCTAGGCATGTCATTTCTTATGAGAATGTGTTTCTTTTTATTACTGATACTATTTTTCAGTCATCACATATTCTCATATCTTCTTCATCTTACATATATACATAACAGCAAGTTAATAACTTGTATACTCTTTAATATTATTTTAATGATAGCTTTAATCTTAGTCCATTAGCAAGTTCTAATAGTAGAGATATCAAAAACTCAGTAAGAACTACACATACAAATAATCAAGGAAATCAGCAATAATATTCACATATACATCAATCACAAGAAACATAATCCAACACTAATTACTTAATCCACTTAATTAAGAACCAACAAATGATTCACTTTTTTTTAAACACTACTCAACTAAATCATTCCCAAAACACACATAAAATGATTGCCTGAAACAAAATAAGTGTATTCAAACCAAAGGTTTATACAATTGTCCTTGTGAACAAAGGACCAACTAAAGTGAAATAAGCAATGGCTGATAAAAAATGGTTTCAAGCCATAAAAGATGAATATGATGCTTTGATAAAGAATGGTACATGGATCATGGCTCCCAATACTTCTCCTTATTGAATTGTTGATAACAAATAAGTGTTCAGAATTAAGTACAACACATACGGCAATGTAACTAAATATAAAGCATGACTAGTTGCATAAGACTTCCAACAGATTAAAGTAGTAAATTACTTTGAAATATTTAGCCATGTAGTTAAGCCATCAATAATGAGAGTTGTTTTGAGTTTAATAGTGATATACAACTAGAAGATAAGACAAACAGATGTTAATAATGTCTTTTTGAGTGGAGAGCTTGTTGATGAAATTTATATGCATCGGCCTAAAGGATTTGAAAAGTCACAATATCCTGAATATGTTTGCAAGCTACAAAAGGCTCTCTATGACTTGAAATAAGTCCCTAGAGATTTGTATGAAAAACTCAAGAGTTATTTAATACAGTGGGCTTTCAAAACTCAAGGGCTTATAATAGGCAAAGACTCCACGATCAAGGTATTGATATATGTTGATGATATTCTTATTACAGGCACTCATAATGTTGTTTTTGAAGAGTTTATATCAAAGTTTAGCACTATGTTTATGTTGAAAGATTTGGGTATTCTATCTTATTTTCTTGGTATAGAAGTTTTGTATGCAGATTGAGAAATTTATTTGTCTTAAAAGAAATATATCAGAGACTTACTCACTAAGGCAAAAACGTTAAACTGTAAAGGAATTGAAACATATATAAGCATAAGGTTTAAGCTTTAAAGAGAAGTAAAGGGAGTATTAGGACGATCCATTGATGCAAGACGCTATAAAAGCATAGATGGTGGCTTGCAATATCTCATTTTAACCAGACCAAAAATATAATTTGTTATACATAAGCTAAGTCAATATATGGCTAGTCCTACACTTTAGCATCTAATGACTTATAAGCGAGTATTAAGATACTTAAAAGAGACATAAGATTATGGCTCGAAGTTTAGTTCAAAATGAGAAACGAAACTGACTGATTCACAAATGCATACTAGCCATGTGACTTAAATGACAAAAAAACTATTGGGCCTAATGTATATATTTAGGAAATAATTTAATCTATTGGTCATCAAAGAAGCAATTTGTAGCAATTAATTGACATGGCTGCAATAATTGTTCAGTGAAATGAGAGTACATTGTATATCAGTTTCATATATTTGGTGTGGTAATAAGAGTGCCATTGAGTTAGCCGAAAATCCAATCTATCACTCAAGAACTAAACACATTAAGTTGTATATACACTTTTTTAGAGACAAAGTACTTGCAAAAGGGCTTGAAATCAACTATATACCAAGTGAAGAGCAAATTCCAAACATCTTAACCAAACTACTTTTATTCATCCAATTTAATTTTTTTAAAGCCAAACTTAATGTGCAACCTTACCTATTAAGTTTGAGATGGTAGTTAATAGAGCGCAGCTAAAGAAGGAAAGTCAGGAGCAGTCAAATGTGGAAGCTCAGCTTCCTAGCAGTGATAGCTCAACCTAGCCAACTAAGTACATTCTGTTATGCATTTCCATCACATGCTTTAATAAGATTTAGTTAATAGAAAATTTTATTTTATGTAGAACTAAAATGATAAATAACTTATGTATTAGATATTTTATTAATTGAATAATATTTTTCAAATCTGAAAAAGAAATTTTTATCATTTTCTTTGTTTCCACACATAAGCCTATAAGTAATTTTAAACTTTTCTTTCAACATTAAATGCTATAAATAAGTAAAATTATGTAAAAATCTATCCAAATCGGGTGTTTCACAATCTTAAAAGACAAAACCCACAATCCAAGCAATAAATGCATCAGCCAGACTTACAAGAGCCTGTGATCTAGGTGACTAATGCATATTGCTCTAGTGACAACACGTCTTTTAAGCAACGGGCATCTCGCCTCATTTTTTTCATGCACAATATCTTGCAAGTGAAAAATATTATAAGCAGGAAGAAAGATATTATGACCGGGAAATTCCTGAGCAATGTCCTTATCGCTCAATTTTTGGCAAGTTGTCATCTCACTTGATTTTGGAATTCGATTCATTTTTACTACCATTCTTCTATTTTTACTGTATCTTTTTTTAATTTTATAATTATAAAAAGTTCAAAAGTAATGGTAGACGACATGTTGTCACTTATATTGCAATAGGCGTTGGCATGCGATCGCCTATTGGCAAATAGGCCATTTGGGCAACATTGACATCATGCCAACATTGCCCAAGTTAGGATTGCGCAAAGTACCTAAGCCATCAAAGCTTGGCATGACCAAAATGCACATAACAAATAGTTAATGCAGACATTCTACTCACATTGTCGAAGCTTGGCATGGGCAAATGCGCACACCGTTTTTGGGTGATTAAGTCATATGACTATATCCTAAAAGATTGGCATATCAATCTTCTCTTCAAACTCATTTTAACAGACATTTTAAGTAAAAATTCTTAAAGGCGTTTTACAAACCTTAATGTTAAGAAGATTTCCATTTTCATGTCTGATACATGTCCTAATGCTTAACTATCATCAATATTAATTCAATAAACAACTTAAACAATGTTTAATGAACAAAACTACTGGAAACAAAATAACATTGCGAAATGAAGCTAAGCAAGATCTTAAATTAAGAGGAGAAAAACCATGATTTGAAGTTGCACAAAACTCTTAAAGAAAGTAAAGCGACCATCAAATAAAGGAAGTTGCCATAGAAAGAGGTCATATTTGATTTGCTTTATGTGATCTCGAAATGAAGCTGAACAAAAATGTCAAAGAAAGTTGAACTGTCATCGAAGAAAGAAAGTTGTCAAATGTGTAAATCACACAAAATCAATGTCGAAAGTGAAGGTAGCTACAGTCGAATTTGAAGGTGTTGCTTAAGTGGGTTTGGACGAAGTGGGCAATCACTTTGTGCCAACTTGACGTTTTCTCACTACAAGAAAAAAGACTTACTAGGAAGTGAATGACAGTTGTCCTTACTGTTATTTTAGCTAGCATCAAGAAAAGATGACTAAATAATATCTTTCTAAGGTTTGTAATAGATATTACCAATCACACTTATAACATTTTTTGGAGTAAAGTAGAACAATTTTGAATGTGACTTTTTTTTTAATTTCGGGCTTCTTTTTTTTTAATTTTGGTGCGAATTTTAAATATGTGAGAATGAAATTTATAATTAACAGAAATATTTTTTACAATGAATTCAAAAATCACATATTTTAGTAAGAAAACTGACTACTAATTTTAGTGCGAAATCTAATTAGAACCATTATTTATAATGAATGATTTTTTTATCACGAAATTATAATCAGTATAATTTAAAAAAGCCTATAATTTATTTTAATATTTAAAATTTAAAAAATCCACAAATTAATTAGATTCTTCAAATGAATATTGACATTATAAAATCATTAACAAAAAAGACAAAATGAATAACAATAAATAATTATTGATAATTGTCAACATAAATTAGGATTTCTAACAAAAAGAGTGAAGTCTTCAACAATGGCAGTCAATGAGGAGTTCTAGTGGAGTTCAAATGGTGGTGAGTGAGAATGATAGATGAACGGTGTTGAAAATAGTGGCGAGAATGGCGATCAATGAGAATGGTGTCAAACGACAAGTGATTGTCATGGTTTTTGAAGTTTTCTCTCTAATTGTTTAAGTTTGTGGTGCTTTTAGTGTTCAAATGAATTTCAACTTTTGGACAAATTTTAAGTTCTCTCCTTACTCAAAGCTTTTGTATATTCATTTATTTTATTTTTACAAAGTTAGTCCTTACTTAAAGTTATAAACTTTATATCAATAAAGAGACATCGTCATTTCAATTGCAAAAGAAACAACAACATTTTCTTTTAATATTAATTTTTTGTAGTAAAATAATTTTTTAAAAATACAACCAAACTCGTGCAATTAAAGTCAAAATCCAATATCAATTGCAAATTCTTGATGACCAAAAAATTTACCGTGAGTCTATCGTAGGCTCGCGATTATTTCACAACTTCAAGATATCGATAAAATCAATTGAGAGTGTATCATTGTTAATCTCTAGATCAAAAGCTGTCGCACAGAAGACTGCCATTGTAAGTCTTTTCTCTTGTAGTGTAAGGTTTATTTGTATTAAATTATAGGTGTATTTTGGTATAAAAGGCTAGTTGATATTGTAAGAAAAATTAAAGTACAATCCTTTTTAAAAGTGGTCAAATCCTTAAAATTCTAAAAAAATAAATAAATAAAGGATATTGATTTGATGAGAAATGCTAGTTCCCTAGACCTTAAATCTTAATTTAAAACAAAAGACATAAATGTTGGAAATTATAAAATTATTGAAATGTGTCGTGTTTTATCCTAAGATACAAAGCAAGTTTCTTATGCAGTAATAAACAAGGAATTATGTAACATTATCTTCTTTTATAATTATTGAATCGTACAACATGGTGTGTTTATTTCTTGAATTAGAAAATGAGAATAATACATATTCCTCATTAATAGTGTTTACTTATTAAAAATATAAAGAAATATGAATATATTTTGGGCGGAGCCCATAAATTTGAGAATGAGAAATGTGAATTCCATTTAAATGAAAATAAGAAATGAATTAACCAATAAATGCATAGAACAAACGCGTAAATCAGTTGACATAGCGTTATTGTTGTGAAAAAAATTTAATATATTCGCAAGTGCATGAATGTAGAAATAAAATAGTGATAACATGGTCGAACCCACAAAGATTGTTATAAATTGAAAAGTTTAATTTAAATCTAAAATTAAGATTAATTATAACCTAATTGAACAAATTGAGTTTCAAACAAAATTAAACCAATTAAACTAAGAAAAAAATTAAAACAAAGAAGAATCCAATAAGACAAAAATTACTGAGGTTTCAGAATCCACCATTAATCAACTAGTAATTATCTAATTATTAATTAATCCCTAATTTTAGAGTGACAACTCGAAATCAATTTATGTTATCTCATAAATATAACAATTAAACCCAATTAAAATTAATTTTTTTTCTACTTAATAGTATGATATCTAAGTATATCATGTAAACATATTGAATAAAAAATAGTCAAAGTTTTCCTAAGCACTATGTGTAAACACTTTAATGAAAGACACAGAATCAAAGATAATCATATATAGATTTCATAGATCCAATTATAGATTTAATCGAATATTAATCCTAACAATCAATAATGTATGACAGAATTGGTGAAAAAATTTAATAACATTCAACTAATCATGTGAAATAAGAACCATAAACATTAATGAACATATAGAGGGAATTAATTAAATAAAAATATAATTATTTCATTGAATAAAATTTCATCCTTAACCTCATTATAACAAAATTAACTAGATATATTTAAATTGGGAGTAACAAAATAAATAAAATCAGCATGGAAATTATTGAAGTGTTGCTGTCGGTTTTCTTCTCTGCCGAATGCCTAATGTTGCTCTTTTTTTTTTATGGTGGCTTCCCTAATTCCAAAGCCAAAGTTCCTTTTTATAATGCTTAGCCACCGAATCCTTTTCCAATTTTAAAATATATCTTCCAAATTAATGCCACCATAAGTTATAAATTTGTTTCCTCTTTTAATTGCTCAATAGGGGCCCCTTTAAATTGCTTTTCATATTTTGTAATCCCATGCACGTGCACTCCAATTAAGCTAAAGCCACCTATGTTGCGCTTAATTTCTTTTTCACGTGTTGGATCAATTAATTTACTAGCTTTGGTTTCCTTAATTTCACTTCCGTATGCATGTATGTCTAATTGCTTCCAAAATCAATTAATCTTTAATGCTCTCAAATTAAACTTTTTCATACTTTTTTTATCCATATTTTCTAATTAATTCCCTATTCAACAAAATAATTTATTTACTTAAAATAACAAATAAAAATAACTAGCAATTATGTAATTAAGGGTAAAATATGTATATATTATATGTTCATCAACTGTTCTGTCTTAACCAAAATTATCGGTTCAAGAATTGGGAATGCAATTACGTTAAATACTTGTTCAGATAATTTTATCGTTCTAGTGGTCCTACCTGTCTCGAATCCGATTTAGTCGAGACCCAATGTGATCTTCGGATACCATATGATTTAATATAAAAAAAAATGAATTGACATTTTACTAGTGAACAAATACATAATTGTAACTAAGGGTATTTTAATAATTTGTAATAATTCATTCCAATTAGAAAAGAAAATATATACATTAATAGAAATACAACTCATTTTGATTTCGATCCGTGCAGCTCAAGTAAACAATGATTCTGATTTTCATTCTTTATTGCAATTTTAACCCATTTTGATTCTGCCCATTCTAATTTCAGTGAAGTAAATTCACCACTAATGTAACATCATTTATATTACATGTTATTAATTTCAACTAGATACATGTAATATGACTACTATAGGGTGTAAAATCTTATCATTTGACGATTTCTTGGGCATAGGGTGTCTCGATATGTTATCTATCACAATTATATTTATGTTTGGTACAAATAATTAATTCATCCTTGGAAAATAAAAACAATAATTCTTAGTCACAAATTCTTATATAAACTTACTGTATAAAAAATTAAATATCACAACAATATTTATTAGATAAAAATACTTCATGACACACATAATTTGTTTTAACAAATGCATTTATATAAGAGTAATGATAGAGTTACAATCATTTTATATGAATAAGTATGTATAAATTAATATAATATGAGGATATCATTGTTATAAAATTACTATAGGCTCACATAATTTAAAAAAATAACTATTATTATTTTTAATGAATTTTTCTATCACACATCGATTTACATAATTAATTTGTATAAAATTATTTCTAGCTCCATTATAAGTATTGTTTATACGATATCAATTGTGAAAAATGAGTTTGTGCAAATCCTTATTCATAAAATTATAAAAATGACACAGCAGAGAAACAGTCGGCAGAGCAGAGGTATAAAAACGGTACGTTTAGTGTCTAATCGAGGCACAAATTCCACCTCTCATCTCTTCTTCTGAAGTTGGGCAAAATCTCAAGAGAGTTCTAGATTTCTAAAATTTGGGTCTTTGCCTTTAGCCATTAACGAATGTAAGTAATTCTCTAATATTCTTCAATTCCTACGGTCTGAAAAATAAAAACTTTCAGCTTTTCCAGGGATTTTTTTTTTTTGACAATCGTGAAAATGAAAATTAACGGATTTACAAATAACAAGTGTCGTTTCTTTTGTATTTGATGTCGTTTTATGTTGTGGGTAAAAGGAGAAATTCGGTGAATCGGCCCCCCACGCCTGATGCAGTAGAAGACCAAGAAAAAGAACCTACTCTTCAAGAAATTATCAACATCAAGGTATTTTTTTTTAACTTTTTTTATATTTTAATATTATGTTACTTAGCAGTAATTATTGGTATTACAATGGATATTTTGATTATTTTTTAGTGGAATTTCTTTTTTAAATGGGTATCATTTGTTTTTATTGATAGATGATTGAGAGTGGAGAAAAGGAGAAGTTAATGGAGCTTTTGCGGGAAAGGCTTGTTGAGTGCGGATGGAAAGATGAAATGAAAGCACTTTGCAGGTCTTAGCAACTTCATTTAGCTATTAATTATTTATTCTTTACATGGCTTTTGTTTGTATCAAGTCCAATGATTGCCCTGGTTTCTTGTTTGTTGGCAACTCTTAGGCTGGTTTGTGGGGTGTTTTAATACGAAAATGTAAATGGAAAATTTGATAGTTTTAAAGGAGTAGTGTCCAAGATAAGGTGTGGTTGATTGGTGGGAAGTGGTAATGGTAGTTAGTGTAGCCAATGAGAGTGGATGATTTGAATAAGATGTGTTAGAAGCCTATGCAATTCTAATACATCTTAGGAGGAGAAAAAATTTTGGGACACCAAGTCAAATTCAACCAAAAACGCACTGTATAATACATATTTGGTTCAGGCATGGATTAGGATTAACATGCAAGTGAGGGAGCCACATGGGGATGAGGACTGCTAGGATGCAGTGAAGGATGATGTGTAATGAATGATAGTGAATTTCCAATTAATGCAGTGTCTCCGATTGCTCATTGCAAAAAGTTTAAATCCAATGTTGTGAAAACATATGCTCTATGTGGTAGCTCTCGAATCATACTTAGGATTTAGGAAGGTGTTACAACTGAATTGTGGTTGATCATTTGCCTTTTCTTAAGACAGTTTAGAACTACCAGTTTTGTTGACTATAATACTTCCCACAAACATGGACATTTTTCTCCTTATTGCGTCCAACAGATATGACTTGCTGAAAAGAAACATTCAATAGCATTTTCTTTTCCTATAAGTTTATTAGATGAAGCTTTGCATGATTCTGATTCTAGTGTGTTTTAACATTTGAAAATCTCTTTTGACTCATTAGGGCATATATAAAGAAGAAAGGTACAAATAATGTCACTGTGGATGATCTTGTACATGTAATCACCCCAAAGGGCAGAGGTAAGGATTTCTTTCTTTTCCAAATTTCTTTTTAAAAAAATAAAAACTTATGATCATTTGCTTGGAAATTTTCTCTACTAACAGTGTTTAGCACATCCATATGTTGCTTAAGGCTAGTTATCAATTTAGGGTTTTAATAACCAATAATAAATGAAGAAGAATGTGGTTTCCCCAAGTTAATTTGGTAAATCCTTACTAGCATCGATATGCTTTATTTGGTTTAGCCTTTTTTGTGATGAACTATCACGCTTTAAGAAAAATCAATGCAATCTTTTAATTTTGTAATTTAATTATACTGATATATTTTCCCTTCATTTTTCCCCCCTTTTTGGGTGTAAAGAATTGGTATATCAGATGTTGATCTTGTCACTTTTTACCATGCAGCTTCAATTCCTGATTCCATAAAGACTGAGCTGTTGCTGAGAATTCGTGCTTTTCTTGCATCGGCTGCACTTTAAATGCACCAGAATGGTTTGACTTGTGTGAAGTCATGAAGCTATTGTCCAGTGGTTTTGGGAAAAATTCTGTGTAGCTTTCATATTTAGATACTTATAATTTCTGTGTGGTGGAGGCTGCTATGATTCGCTTAGGAATAGCAGAATGCCGCAAAATTGAGGAAATACAATGTTACGCAATGAAGCAAGAGAAGGTTTTATCATACAATGATGTTAGCATAGGGTCTGAAAATCGATTTGATGTTTTCACACTTTGTAACAAATGTTTTGATGTTTTCATACTTAGTGTTGGAATGTCTGGCTGTCGATTGTTGATTTTGTAGTACTAAGTTGCCAGGTTTGAAATGAACCCGTGGGATGTAGTCTTCTGGATAATTTAAGTTCGATAATTGAACAAGTGTACTGGTTCATGCAAAATTTTCTTTCATTTAATTTTTATATTCAAAGTTCAAAGCTTGCAGGAAAAGACAACCAATTTGTTATGGGCAAGAGGTCTGTACAACCGTCCAGTGCTTTTGAGTCGAGAACTAAAGACACAGTTAGTAATAGTCTTTTGAGTCAATACTAAAGCTCAATCCAGGTGTAGCATTTGCTCAACTATTCACGTCTAAAGAAAGGCAATGTTTTCATTTGGATGTATGGGTTTTGGGCAGCCTTGTGCCGATGATGTGATAAAAAGTAACGGCACCACTACAGAACGGACAGTGTAACTTGGGCGTAGCTTTCCACACAGCAATGAAGAGCACGCTTAACAATCAAGCGTTCAACTCGCCTAGTCTTCCAAACATGCGGTATTTATGTCTATTTAAGGAAACCATGGTAGTCAATTCCAAGTTTGGTCGATTGTAACGTATATGGCTAGAAAGCAGAACACTCAAGTTTCCAGAGAGTTAAACAAGGTCTCAATCCTTTCAAATTATCCAAACATCATAAAACACAAGACAATCATCGGAAACTCAGATTACATACACAGGACAGAGATATTAAAGCCTTCATGTTTAAAGGCGCGCACATTCTTTCTCTTTCACATCTTGCAAGTCTGTCTTTAAGACTGCATTACTATCAAATGTAATACATACTGCAAATGCTCAAGAAGTAGCTTCATGAGACGAAAATATTTTATTTAGTTGACTCACACAACATTTCCTACTTTTCACAGGAAGATTCATACAACCAGACTTTTACCATAGCTTGCGCTCTTGAGGAAAATCGGTGAAAAGCAGGCAGCTCACATCCACCACATCCTACCACATTTGCCAATTCTGCTAAAATATTATGCTTATGCAGCAGAGCCCGCTTGTTCACAAAGATCCATTAGATCAAGAGTCTGCATTACCACCATAAAATTCACAAATATTGGTTAAAATGCCAGTACATATAGAAACCTGCAGGAAATAAAAAAGTGAGAGCAATAACTGGAAAGGAAATGCATGGTTATGATACCTCAGGAACAGAGAGCTCAAGACGAAATTTAGGACCATCGTAGTGATGCAAGACAGGCCTAAAAGCATCTTCTTCCAATGCCTTGCACAGTTTTCTTACGCGGATCCTTACCTGCTTATGATTTCAGAAAGCAGTGAGTAAAAAAGATTTGTGGCAAGTAAAGAACTGTGAGATGCATTGAATAAAACAAAGTCCAAATGACATCAATGCAGATTTTACCTGAGCAGGAAACCTTGATTCCCCTTTACACTTTTTGTCCTCCCAGGCTGTTGGGTCAATGTTGGAGCCTCCAAAACCAGTTGCCTGTATTAAATCAATTTGTGAAGCTCAAGTGTTTCACAAAAATTAACTGTGTACAAGGTAGGGGCAAAGTAGAAACCACTGGTCAAAAACATCAGCATAAGAAAAGAATCATAGTTCCATTTAATCCCTGATGTAATCAAGGTTTTCTGAATTAATGGCTGTTAATATATTAAAAAGGCTTAAAGTTAAGAACAAACCTCAAATATTCCATGCAGTTGGTGAGTAGTATAGTTGTAGAGAAAAAGTGGTAAGCCTGGTGTTATAGCACGGACGGAATCCCTATATCTTGGAGGTAAACCTATCAAAATAATACAACAATCAGCACATAAGAATCATATTAATACTGTCAACAAAGTAAGCTAAATTCTTAGACAAAACACATGCAAACTGGTCATAAAAAAGCTATATTGCTAAAGATATCAATGCAATGACTATGGCATTCACAACTTGATGTCACAATAAAATCAATAAATAATTTGCCCATCACAAATGAGTCATATGACCTTAATTATGAATTTACATCTGAGAAATACTGCAAAATTGATAAATGTCTTTATAGGGGTACATTCCTCAAGTTATGACCAAAAGAAAATGAGAAAACAACAATTACCAAAAAGCTGGCGTTTTAAATCTTCCTGCATTGTGTCGTTGTTGCAGACAAAGATGTACCCTCCTAGCACCTCATTTCTCGGAAGTGTCTCTGTTGCAGGCAAAGTCTTGAACCTTTTGTCAAGTGCACTGTTTGCATTGCTATCATTGTTGTTGTTGTTGTTGTTATTGTTGTTGTTTTCAGCCTCCTTAACACTGAGATTATTACCCCCATACTTACTAACTATCAGGTTTCCCATATTGTGCCCACTGTTTTTCTGGTACACTGCATTCATATTGTAAATACCATTCCTCAAGGAGCTTTTTGTAACATTTTCAACAACTTTGTTGTCCAGATTCATCATGTTGAAGTTGAAGTTAAAGCTCTCAAAATTATTATCTTCATGATACATGATTTTATCCCTCGGCCTTATTTCTGTCATACCCTTCGAAAGATCAAGATTGTTCATGCGTTCGCCCTTAAACCTTGTCTGCTCAGCCAACCTTGAGGCAGCCCGTAGCCATGATTGATCTTCAGAGGTTCTTGATTGCCCTCGAAGTTCATCACCTAATTGCCAAAAGCTATGCATGTTGTCCATCTTGCAAAGCCTAATATGGTAACACGGAACAAATCTCATTTAATTTTTTACCTTTAGAAGGTTAAAGAGCATTGATAAAGAAGCAAAGTGATCATAATTAATAGACAAATAAATAGATCCATGCAAGAAATTATAGCACAGAGTAAGCATGGAAGGAAACATAGCATGTCAACCCCAACAACCCAATCACAACCACAAACCCCCAAAAAAAAATTCCTATCATTAAGCATAACATAATATGTAAATTGGACTTATGCGGGCGTTCGACTACAAATGGGATAAACCATCTCAAGAAAATGGAGGAAGAAAACAAGAGAAGCAATTCTACAAAATAACAAAATAGCGGTAATGAACAACTCAGTACTTAAAGTCAGTATTTAACATAAAAAACAATTCTTAACCTTGAACATTTCTCCACACCGCAAAATAAGGAGAGAGGGAAAGAAAATATTAGATGTATTCACAATTATAGTTGAAAGCAATTTCCAACAATTTTAAGAGTAAAAGAAACCCAAAATCTTAGAAATTTGATAAAGCAAATATCAAATACCTGTAAACAAAACAGAAACTTCCAGAACCAAATTTATAGTGGGAAGGCATGTAGAAAAAGTAATACCAGACAAATACTTCAACAAGAGATTTCAGCTTGTTATTAACAGAGCCAAACAGACCCAAATTAGTTTATTCAATTTCCTACAAAACAAAGCAACTTAAATACGAAAGATCATCATTTAAATCTAAATGCAAATCAACCGAATCGGGAAAAAAAATAACACAATTCAGGGCAATACGCTTCACATGTGGTGATAAATACACAACACAACAACAAATTCTAAAAAACAAAAACTGAAAACTCATGGTCAAGGCCTTTTGACTCTAAATCAACATTTCAGCAAATTTAGCTCTCCTATGAACTAATAAACTAAACAAAAATACCACAGGATGCTAAAATCAACACCCAACAAGCACATTTAAGCTACAAAACCGAACAAATTGAAAAAATGAAATCAAGAAAATCTAGCAAAGATTCAGTAAAGAAAAAAAAAACTAGCACCAAGTAATCAGTTGGAAGCTTCAATTTTTGGGCTTAAATGCCAAAATTGAGGACAGATTTGAGATGGGAATTGAAGTCAAAATGGAAAAGGAACCCTAGATTTGGGGATCCATAAAAGAAGAGTGAGAGCACCTTTTTTCTTTGCCAGCCAGTACTGTCAAGTCTGTGATGATACCTCCCTGCTATTCGCACAAGACAGATAGGGTGAGTGTGTGTGTGTTTGTGAGAGGCAGGCTAAGGATTTTTATTGTACTTATATTTCTATATGACGAAAATACCCCTCGTGGTGATGTGTTTTTCGGATTTTGACCACTAATTTTCTTTTTCTTTTATTTTTTTGGTGATAACCGATAAGGCCCACTATTTTTTTGGTTTCTTTGAATTTTGAATTTTGAATTTTTGTTTCTGGGTTTTTATTTTTTGTGGCGACAGAACAGTTTTCAAGTTCAAAAATCGAAAGGGTAATTTTTAAAAACTTCTCATGAGGTTTGTGTTTGTTGTAAGTAAATGGTGAGAATTTATTTAGTTGTAAAACAATCTCTTATAAACCGTCAGTTAATTTATATTTACCGTTATTTGACGTGTAAAGACAATATTGCCTTAATAAAATTTGTACTGCCATAACTAAAAAAAAATTAAAAGTATGGGCGAGAAAAGCACAATCTCCTATTTTTTGATATTTGAATTCTTGTTAATTCAATATTTATAAGATCATAGATAAAATTATGACTAGTTTTATTTTCAAGTTTTTTAATTTTATTTTTCTGTAGGAGCTTAAAAAATATCAATATTTAAAAAGATTATTTTTTTAATTTTATTTTTTTAACTTTTAAGAAATTATTAATAATTGAAAAGAGGAAAAATACCAATAAGTTAGTTTCTTTTAGTTAATCCATCTACAAACTGTTGTTGGGTAAATATTCTTTTACACAGTACTAACGGCAATGTTAAAAGACTAACGGTAGGAGTTTTTTACAAATAAACAGATTCTCGCCATCTACTTGTAACAAGTCCAAACCTCAGGGGAGGTTTTTAGAAATTACCCAAAATCGAAATGTGTGTTGTGGTGTGTGCCTTTAATTTACAAATCCACTTTAAAGTTTCAAACGGGGATGGCAAAAATTTTCACTAACGAGGGTCCTTAGGAATTTTTTGTATTTACGAGAGAAATTTTATTTCTAATTTGTTATTTGAGATAAAGAAACATGGGTAATTTAACATTTTATTTGGAAAAAAGATGGGATTCGTTGAAATCGTCATTTCATCCTCCCCATTTCTCTTTTCTATTTTATTTTTATTTTATTTTATTTTTTAAAATTTGTAGTGAATATATTTAAAATTTAAATTTTGAATGTAAAAAAAAAATATCATATTATTTATAAAAAAATAATATAGATAAGAACTGGAATTAAGACTTAAATATAAATGTGATATGCCATAATTATTTTATTTATAAACAAGAGATAACTCAATTTGTGTGATGGATTAATGTTAACCCAAGGGGAAAAAGACATTTACAGTCTTAAAGATTAGGAAAATTGTCATTAATACCCCTAAATTTTGAAAAATAGATATCGAGACTTTCTTTTGATTATAATATCTTTTTTTCCGCTCTTATTCTAAAAAAAAATTGACTCCAATGTTTTATAATAAATAAAAATATAATAATAAAATAAATGTAACAATATATACATTTTAAAATAATTTCAATATTTAGAAATATTTTAATATTTTACAATCTGTTAGATATATTTCATTGTATTAAAGTAAATTTTATAATAAACAGAAACAAAATATTAAAATAAATGTATTAAAATTTAAATTATTTTAAATATTATGTAAAATAATAATTTTAACTTTATTGGTATCTAAGATTCTTTTTAATTGTAAAATGTATTCAACGCAAATATTTATTTAAAGTCTTTACAATAAATACAAACATATTATTAAAATAAATATAATAATTTACATATTTAAATTTATATAAATGTTAAAGCATTTTAAAATTATTAGTCTAGTACATAGATAATATTATTTATATAATATTTGTATTTATTAAAATTTTAAAGCTAATCTTTTAGTTAATATATTTAAAAAGTATTATGATCAAAAAGGAGTTTTGGTGTCTATTTTTTAGAACTTGCAAGTCTAAATGACTATTTTCTCAAACTTTGAAGGTGTAAATGTTCTTTTCCCTAATGCAAGAGATATTATCACCATTGTGGATATGTTTAAATTTGAAGCTTTACTTTTAATTAATTTTATAGATTATCTTGTAATGTTGATGAAATTGATTTAGTTTGATGGAAATGATTTTAATTACTTTAGTTTATTTTGGTATTTTTGTATTGGTAATACAATTTTATACTTCAATTTTAATATGATTAAAATAGATCAAGTTTAGAAAATAAGTATCAATTATTTAGGAATTGAGTATCCTCAATGAGTCCTCTTTTACTATTCTGGGATGTCATCAATCATCTGAAACAACTATGATGAGAATAAGAAGAGTACGAGAATATAAATAGAGTATTAAGGATGAGTATGAGAATGTTAATCCCCTCCCCTCTCTATTTCCATCCCTAATTTTAAATTTCAAAACAGGATTCATTACACTTGTTATTAGGGATGGCAAATTGGTCAATCCAAATTGGATATCCATATATCCAATCTAATTAGATTGGATAATATCCATCCAAAATCTTTTTGGATATGGATATGGATATTTTAAAAAATATCCAATTAAATATTGGATGGGCATGGATATTTAATGGATATCCAAAATCCAATTAATTTATCTATTTAAAGTTAAAAAAATTATATTGTTAAACTAAGATGAAAAAAAAATTAATTTCCTCTTATATTAACTAATATAAATAGTTTAATAGCCAAATTTAATATTGGAATTTTTAACTATTTTATATTATTATTTTTATATAATAAAAATAAAGTATCCATGGATCTCCATATCAATCTGGATAAAATCATATCCATGTCCAATATTAAATACTGGATATGGATATGAATATATCCATTATGGATAATTATAGATTTGTATTTGAATAGATATTATCCATCCATAATTGGATATTTGTCATCCCTACTTGTTATTAAGTTTCAAATTTTTAGGTTAGGCTGCAACTTTAATATGCCAAGATAGGTATTGAGTTAAGCCCATGTATAATAGACTATAATATTGATATTTGTATTATGAAAATGCATGTTTTGGATCATATTATGAAACTTTATTTGAGTTACACGTATTTGAAATAAATTTTTGAAAACTACAGAATTAATAGAAACTCTGTTTGAATTACGTTAATTTGAAATATACTAAACATGTATGCTATCATTATTGGATAATAAATTTATAATGATCCTTATACCATTTTTAGTGAAATGGTGCATATAAACTGATAATCCCAACCAACATTTTTAGATTAGATTTAAACATAATTCATAAATTAAGATTCTTTATAATTGGAGAGAGGTTTTGGCGCTTATGAAGTACTATTGGGGAGACTATTTGTGTAAGACTATTATTATGTTTAGTTGAAGTATAGACATAACAATGAGTAAGTGAAAAAGAAAAGATGCATAATGACTGATAATTAATGTTGGTCTAAAATTATTTATTGTATTATCAATATAAGCTTGATAATTAGGAATAAATAATGTTTATACAAACAAAGGAAACATAGTTGTCATTGTTGGAAACATTCTAGGGCAATAGTGTGTACTCGCATTTATTTTTATATTAACCAAAACAAAATTCATGCACTCTTAGTGAATTTAGCTGGCAAATCATTTTCTTATGAGCTATTGAGTCTATATCCGCTGTTTCACGAGGGCACCAGCCAATAATTTTAGTCATCCAAATTGGTCTTTTTAATAAATAAATATCACAGGCTCCTTGTTATGTCTCGTGAGCAGCCGACCGCCAACTTTTTATAACATGTGATGATTTGAACGTTTGTTTATTATTTATTTTAAAAAAACATGTGTTTTAACAAATTTAAAGATAAAATAAATTATATCGGGGTCTGTCTCTTATTTTAATAAAATAAAGAATTATCCTATCGTAATATTATAAATAACATAGTTGGGAATTTTATAAAAATTACATATTACTATTTAGGATAAATAGAATCTAATGTTATGTTTACCAATTAATAATTAGAATGGGTTGAAATCGAAATGAAGGATGAGAATGAGAATAATTTTTTTACTCTAACTATAGCAATCGAAATAAGAATAAATTATTTTACTTTGTCTTCAAATTATTACATTTTACTTTGTGACGATGAGTTGCTACATCAATCGACGTGTGTGAGATTGATTGTAAGTTCTGGCATGCTACTGCTTCAGTGCTAGGTCAATGAAAAGTATTGTTGTTGCGGTGCAAGATTGACGACTAGCAACTTATGGGCTATTGAGCAATTGGCGACGTTAGGTGTTCTAGTGCTGGTTTAACAATTTTAGGGTTTGGGTTGGCAAAATAATAGACGTAATAGATGAGTTAAATAAATATAAATATTAAAATAATATATATATTTTATGATATCTTTTTAATAGAATTCAAGTTTTGTATTTATCAAGTGATGCTCAAAATTGACCTGGCTTCATACATGGGTAGTCGTTTAGGTTGTGGACTAGGTGGGTATTTTTGTCACTCACAAATAAATCACAAATACTAATATATAAAAAATATTAATTTAATATTTTGACTTTTTCTTTTTTATATAAATTTAATTTATTTTTATTTATAAATTAAAAAATCTGGGCCTTTTTCTCCTAAGCTCTTATCCTAGGCTTAATTTATGCAGGTTTTGAAATTTTCAGTTGATATCTATTCCATCCTATGTGGGCCAGGCTTTAGGCCCACCATCCTGAGTCGAGTCGAGCTTTTTTAGCAACCCCACATTGGGGTGTTACTCCCTATAACTGTTAGTTCAATAGGGGATTTGATGATTTTTCTTTTATTTATTTATTTTAAATTTTTTGATTTAATTAGGACAAATTAAAAATTTAGGAATTTGGGGATGCACATTTCCATTAGTCTTAGAAATGGGAATTTGATTCCTAACCCCTATACGCAATCATACTCCCACTATTTCTACTAATTTGATTCTTATTTTTATATGTATTTTAGATAGTAAACTCATCAATCATTTTTATTCTTTAATTTCTATTCCCATTTTTATTTAGTAGACACATCATTAATTTAAATCGGCAATCTATTATCTTTCCACTGTCTCCATATCTTTTTATTTTATGCGCAGAGGGTTTAGTTCTGTGATTAAGAGCCAAGAGAGGCTTGGTCTACTTTATGGGGTGAGAGTTGCTCGAAGTGCTCCAGTGGTGACACACTTGTTCTTCGCTGACGATAGTTTCCTGTTCTTTAGAGCTAATCAGGTTGAAGCTTCTATTGTTAAGCAGATTTTGGCTACCTATGGATGTGCTTCTGGTTAGTTGATTAATTTCACAAAATCATCCATTTCCTTTAGTGCTAATGTGCATGACAATGTTGTTTGCCAGATTTGTGGAACCCTAGATGTTAATGCTATAAAAGATCATATAGCTTACCTCGGACTTCCATCTCATATCGGGCGAAAGAAGAAGGTTGTCTTTACTTATATTGGTTACATGATCCTTATGGCATTTACTCAGTTCGCAGCTGCTATAAGTTTTTAACTCATCGTGATAGCGACTCTTCTACTTGTGTTTGGAGATCATTGTGGAAATTTGAGGTGTTAGGTAAGGTGAGGAATTTTCTTTGGCGGGCTGTGACAAATGTGTTACCTACTGCGACTAATCTTGTTCATCGTAGAGTGACTATTGTGCCTACTTGTTCCTTGTGCAATGCCTATAATGAGACAGTTACACATGCTCTACTGGAGTGTGGTTTTGCGAGATCTTGTTAGATTTCCTCTGCTGTTGGTGTTCTTGGCCACTATAATTCTTTCTTGGCTTGGCTGGAATTCATTTTCTCTACATATAACGAGGAGAATTGTCAGTTGGTTGCCATGATTTGCTGGAGGATTTGGATTCATAGGAATGATCATTTATGGAACCAAAGAAGCAGTAGTGTCTTACAAGTCCTAAACTCAGTTGGAAGGATTTTATTCCAGTGGCAAAGTGCAAGGAATCAACCTTTTGTTGATGCAGTAAATGGTAGTTATGGGGCTGTTTGTTGGGAGAAGCCTTGCTTTGGTTGGTTGAAGTGCAATGTTGATGCTGCCATCTTTAATGCTCAAGGTAAGTTCAGTGTGGGTTGTGTAATCCGTAACTTTGGAGGTGAATTTGTGACAACACGGTGTTAGTGTTTTCTAGGTAATTTTGGCTCACGAGAGGCTGAAGTGCTTACCATTAGAGAAGCTCTTAGCTGGATCAAGGGGTTGCAGTTGCCTAGTGTCATTATCGAAATGGACAATCTTCAAGTTTTCCAAGCTTTAACTGAGAATTTTTCTAGCCCCAATGGTTTGGGACTAATAATTGAGGAGTGTCGATCCCTAGCTATGTCTATTGGAGAAGTGCAATTCTCGTTTGTGCGTCGATCTGCGAACTCTACTACTCATTCTGTCGCGAGAGCAGGAGGTTCCATGTCGGGTCCTGGAGAGTGGAGTCATGTTCCACCTCCGTGCTCATTAAACAGTTTGTAATGCTCTTCTGTTTTAATGAATTTCCTTTTAAAAAAAAATCGGCAATCTATAATTAGATTCACTAGATAAAAAAAGTGAGAAGTTAACAAATTTAAAGAAATCATAAGGAAATGAATATTGTTATAATGTTATAAACAAAATAAATTTGGTCCAAGTAGGCTATATTAGTTGTAAGTTGTAACCATGCAAATAAAAAAAAATATGTATATAAACACACACTAATATAACAAGAACGCTAGAAAAAGTTTAGAAATTTAACGTCATATAAAATCGAGAAGAAATACTAAACGTGATTCTTTTTCTTTTGTTGTAAAATTTTATTGCAAAGTATCTTGTCGACATATGCAGTTCACAAGTTTTTTTATCTTGTCCAACTTGTGAGAAGGGACCAAATCAGTATATTCAAACGTCAATTGGGTCTTTGGGTGAGTATTTAAATTATTGTAATCCATTAAAAAGTATTTAAATTACTTTAACATCAATTAACAAGTAATTAAATTCCTACCGGCATTTGTTGATTTAGGTTGAGTTTTAGCTCCATCCATACCTACTCAAAAATGTTTTGAACTACTCCAGTTCAAACATTTTTTAATCCAACCAAAACGAACCCAAATTATATTATCAAAATATCTTTTGTTTTGATAAAATCAATTCTATCCCGCATAATAAATTATTTGTTAAATTAATTTATATCATTTTTTTTTTGTAGAGCTTGAGAAATTTGCACTTACATCATTAGATTTATCAACTATAGAGATTGGAAGCGTTTAAGAAAGAAGTAAGAAAGTCATAGATTGGAAGATTTGATTTTAATTCATAATAAATTATGGGGAAAACCATTAGATCCACAGTTGTACAGTTGCATTGGCTGGATCCAATGGTTGAAAGCAACTGTAGTACCTTATCACAATTGTAACATAGCTGGACCCATAAATTATTCTTATTAGGGGATATTATTTTTTGTATTATGCTTATGGAGGATTGCAAATTTGCATCCAAGTATTTTAGTTAATGAATTGTACTTTAATTTTCTAAGAATTTTGAAAAAAAAATTAATTCATTAGGAGTTTCAAGTACTAATAGATCAATTTTAACTGATCCGACCTGACTCGAACTAATTTTTAAAAAGAGAAATTATCAGTCATATACCCTTAAATGACACTCGTATCAAACGTGCTACAACACTTTTCAAGTGTATCACTCGTATACCCTAAGTTGACAAAACACTTCTGTCGTCCACCAATCCGTTAACTTCCATTAGAAAGTTAACAGAATTGTGGCAAATTAACTATTTCACCCTTGAAACTCAAAATGAGGTAAAAAGATAAATTTACCCCAAAAATTAATGTAAATTTTCAATACACAATTTTTTTTTATTTTGTTATTAACAAACCATTTTTTATTAAAAAATATGAATTATTAATGATACATATTATTAACAATTATCCGTAAAAAAATCCATATTATATCATAAAAAATTATTAACAACATATTTTTTACAATTATACATATTATACCATAAAAAATTCTAGTTGGAGCTTGGAGGAGTAGATCTTCAAAAATTTAGGTTAAATTTTAGAGGAGTAGATTTGATTGTAAAGTAGCTTTTTTTTAACAATTATTAACAATTATCCGATAAATCGGATGACATGTCATTTTTCTCAAAATATATTATATGACATGTCATTTTTTATTAGGTAAATGGGATGACATGTCGTTTTTTAAAAAAGACTAGATTACCCTTATGATGTCAGCGCTTGCAAACGGCAATTAACGGATTGGTGGACGGCAGAAGTGTTTTGTCAACTTAGGGTATACGAGTGATATACTTAAAAAGTATTGTAATATGTTTGATATTAATGTCATTTAAGGATATATGACTGATAATTTCACTTTAAAAAATTTAAAACATAATTAAACCAATCCGGTTCGGTTCCGATCAGTTATGCAAAATAACCAAACAGAACCAAAATTGTTCCACTCCTAAATTTATGCGTTGCCATGATTGATTTAGAATAGTAATGCTTCATGTACAAGACTTGCGCATTTTTGCTAAAGGTTTAGGTGAAAAAAATGAGTAACGCATTATTTGGCTAACATGCAGCATGAAATTCCTCCTATCATGGATCGATTCGACCAAATAAATCACATCAAACTCAATTGCATTAACGATTTCAACATGACTCGTTTCGCATCACCTATCCCAAACCCATCAAATTAATATCAATAATAAAATTATGGTGAGACTTTATTGGCACCATTGAAAAATAAATAAGTGGGACTATTGGCACCCCTTGATTAATCTCATAAAATTATTATTACGTTACAGTGACATTTAAGGATAAACACTAATAGAATTAACTTCACTTTTATAAAATCTATATTTATTTTTTTAAATCTATGTCGTACCTTCTCTTTTTTTTTCCTTGTTTATTAATATTGATTGTTATATTTTAAAAAAAAGTTAGTGTTTTTGAGTTTTTTTAGAGAGTTTGAATGAATTAAAATGAAACGCGTGTTTATTTAAAAAAGTATTTTTAAAATTAAGTGAATTATAATTGAAAGAAGATTTTAAGACTGTTTTAAAGGGGTGCCAATAGTTCAGCTCATATTAAAATTTAAAAAGTAGTAAGCCACGTTATATATCATTGAAAATATCACTTTATAAGCGACAACTCTCAGGTTTACAAGATACCAAATTAGGCCAAAATATTAATAGCATGTTTAAAATTATACACAAATTACAAAGTTTACAAATTAAGAAAACAAATTAGAGAATCAAGTCTTATGCAATATGGACGAACGGCGGCTTGGTGCGGCGGAGGATGTTGGGATTGGCGATGGAAAAAGGAGGTTACGACTGACCGTGTTTAATTTTGCGTGGAAATATGTGAAATTGAAATTAGAAATTCCAGTTTGTGAATAGATTTTTGGGTTAAATGGGTTAACCCAAACCTAAATCAAATTTAAATGGTTTATATAACAAAATCCAAACCCAACGTAATTTCATTGTTTACCCAATCCAAACGAGGGTCTCGGATAAAATATGGCTTCCTCCAATATCTTCACCGATTAAATTGGAAACTATTGAATTTATGCATCGTCGAATCTCACTACAAACAATTCTCTCTACCAATAATAACTTGTCAGTAAATGGTATTTAAAGACTTTAATCATATCAAAACCATTACGTTGTCAGTACCATGCACTACTAATTTTCTTTGTAATTTTTTTTTTCAATGCCATAATAAATAATCACACCAAAATAGTGCTCTTTTTTTTTTTTTTTTTTTAAAAAAAAAAAAATTTCTAAGCTTTTACCTCGAAGTTTGTTTATTATTTGGGTGGTGCTACCACACACGTAACATACCTCACGCAACCTTCCTAAAATTCCATTATTTTTTATATACTAATATTTATGATTAGAATTCTAATAATATTTACAATAAAAATTAAAATTTCTGAGACTAACTTAAATTAAATTTTTAATGGCATGACCCATACAAATATATCTACTTTCTCTACTATTGAAATATATATTAATTTTACTTAAAGTTTTGTGAGAGGCGTCTATCATTTCACTATTATATACTTGGGAAGAGAAATTTAAAAATTAGAACAAAATTCCACATGTATCTTTAATTTTAGTGATCAGTATATTCTCACTTTATTTCAAGACATAGGGTTTGAGTCTTTTTTTTTTTTTTTTCCTTTCAGTGAATAATAGTGAAATTGATTTAAAAGAAGGGAAAGAATAATGTTAAATTACAAAACGGCAAAATAAAACGATATTTGGGTAATCCTTAAGAATCTACAAGCAGAGTATCCCACTAAACGTATGATGAGCAGGCAACTCACGACAATGAAAATACATACCACCATTATTGAGGTTGATTTTTTTTTTTTTAAATATTTGAAAGTCGATCCGGCCATTTTAAATCTAATTATGTGAATTGCACCAACATAAATTTCTTTTGGAAGGTTGCCAAAATTCTGATGATAAATATCGTAATGTAAATAAAATATATATGCTACAATAAATCGGTAATAATCATTATATTGAATAATGTGATAATATATTATTGTAAATTTTTAAATATAAGTAATTAAGGTTCAAAATCTGCGCCTACTACTATTTTTGACAAAATGTACACGTTAAATAAGAAAAATTAGAAAATTGTCACATTTTGTAAATCATCATTATAATATCATCTTAAAAAGAAAATAATTAAATTGCTTACATTTAAAAATCTAGTATTCATTCTTAAGAAATAAAGCTAGTTTTGAAATTTCAATTATGGATCCGAAATTTGAGTCAATTTGACCATTAAACCCAAAGTCCCAAACCGCCCCAAGCTTCGCCTTCACTAAAGTCGCACCACTTTTGCACCGAGTTAGGGTTTCGGCGAACTTTCAACACACACGCAGAGAGACTCTAGTCTCGTTCATCTGTCAGTACAAAGCAATAAAGAGAGGGCGCGCGCGCGCGAGAGATAGAGAGAGAGACACGCCATGGACATGCAAAGCGACTTCGATAGATTGCTCTTCTTTGAACACGCTCGCAAAACCGCCGAAGCTGCCTACGCCAAGGACCCTCTCGATACCGATGTTCGTTCATATTCTTTTCTTTGATCCGTCCCTTTGTTTTTTGCCTTCTATTTTAGTTTCATTATCTGGGTTTGTTTGGTTTCTGAGAAATTCTGGGAAAACAGTATAAATGTTTTTTTTTAAATTGTTTTTGTGGCTTGTTGGCGCAGAATTTAACGAGGTGGGGCGGTGCTCTTCTGGAGTTGTCTCAGTTTCAAACTGTTCCAGATTCAAAGAAGATGATTTTAGGTGCTTATACAAGTTTATATTTAATATTTTTTAGGTCATCCGTTTTTGTTTGAATAACTGGCAACTATTTGATTAATGGGCTACTGGTTATTGGAATGCTAAATTTGTTAATATGGAATTGTAATTTAATGATGTGCCAGATGCAATTTCAAAGCTGGAGGAGGCATTGATGGTTAGCCCCAATAGACACGACACATTGTGGTGTTTGGGAAATGCTCATACTTCTCATGCTTTTTTGACTCCTGACCAGGATGAGGCCAAGGAGTATTTCAATAAGGCAACTCTGTACTTTCAGCAAGCAGTTGATGAGGTATTGTTTTTTCTATTTGCAGTGACACATAAATATTAGACAGTATGATATGCGTGAAATAATAGATTTGGGCTTTTTTTGGTAGGAACCCTCGAATGAGCTTTATCAGAAGTCTTTAGAGGTGGCTGCAAAGGTACTTCTTTATCATTTCTTTTGTCAATTAATGTTTGCCCCAAGATGCTTATGTTTCACGTGGTTGATCTTTTAGTTTCTCTCGTATGTTTTGTTCATAAATTTGGTCTGACTTCAATTTTCAAATATAATACAGAATTCAATTATGATTTTGGGTTCTACATTTAGTGAGGAAATACGGATTCTGGTCCCATATTCTAATAATAATGCTACTTGGGCAAGAGCAGGAGTGATTGTAGATATTGATTGGATGTTAGGTTGGATAAATTCGTCTTCTAGGAAAATCCTAAGGAGGTCTTTTCAAATTGCAGTATGCTATGTGGAATTGGATGGGTGGTTGCCATTGAAATATACAGCATCTTTCCCTTATGAGTTTTGGGTGAGTAAGGTGAGAAATAGGTACTAGAGTTGTCTGAAATGCTGATAGGAGATTGCAAATGAATTGGTTCTTGAATTCTGCTAGACATTGCTTTGCGGTACATAACTATAGCTGCATTTCCCATTGTTTTGATTTGTCTGAATAAAACATGTAATTTGTTGTCTTTTGTCAAGTTCTTGCTGTAAATGAGTAACCTATAATGCTTGTTCCGTTGGAAGAATCGAAGTGACAGTGTCACAATCATGTGGAATTATTGGATAGAAGTGTCTGGATGCACTCAGGTGGTCCAAGGACTTGATCATCTTAAGGTGGCTGTTTCACCTTTATGAGTTGTTTGAGTTTCAATTACGTTTGCTGGTTGAGAACTAATTGACTTAAGCTTGTATTAAATTAGAGTGTTTCAATATTCTTTGCAAAAGAAATGGTCATTTGTCATGTCTATTTATCACATCTACAATGTGCTTGTTCATTGTCATAGAAATGTCGGCAGAAAACTCTTTATGCTATTGGCTCTGCAAAGATTCGTTCTGTATACCATATCTAAGTACTTGTTAATTTTGAGTTTTCTCAGCTAGATTGATACCTTATTGTCGTCTGTTTGTGTCCAAAGGCTCCGGAATTGCACATGGAAATCCACAAGCATGGTTTAGGTCAACAAACAATGGGGGCATCTACTGGACCTTCTTCTACTTCTTCGGGTGCAAAGGTGATAACCTAGAGGTTTTTATTTTTTTATTTTTTTTTATTTGCAGCTAATATGCTTGTGCTGTGGTTTTTTTCCTGCTATTAATGATGTGTGTTGCAATGCGTCCTTCTATCACAATTCTTTCTATTTTATCTATTCAGCAATATATTTGTAAATTAATAGAAATTTTCTTAATAACAACTTTTGCTCAGGCGTTTTGGAGGACAAAGAGGTCAGATGTGTTTTTGTCTTGTATCTCTGTTGACATGCATGTGTCTTCTGTGTTGCATATGCAACGTTATTCAATAATTAATGGGTTGTAGGAATACCATGGTTTAAAATATGGGATGTTGTATGATCGTAATTGCTTGGATTGGTGCCTTGACTATGCTATTTCCTGCCTTTTTACATTTCACCACGCCTAGTGCACAAGCTGATGTGTGTATAGCCGTGCATTGTGCGTGTACATGTGGGTGGGGAGAGATTGCATGTTTGGCCTAAAATTTATACCCTAGTGAGGGACATGCAAATTGTAATTACTTTTACTGTTTTTGTTTATTAAGGTCTGGATTGACAGTTTTGCATCGGTTAGTGTATTCCATACGTGTGGTTGTCATCAAAGATGAAGATTATTGCTTCAGCAGTTGCTTGATCATTTAATGAATTCTTTGTCCTTTAGTAAGCTGATTACTTCTTTTTTCTTGCTCTCAGACTTCAAAGAAGAAGAAAAGCAGTGATCTCAAATATGACATATTTGGATGGGTAATCCTGGCTGTCGGCATTGTTGCATGGGTTGGATTTGCAAAATCCCATATGCCTCCCCCTCCCCCAACGCCTCCGAGATAAGTGGGAGGAGCATGCGAAGATAAGTGGGAGGAGCATGCGATAAGTGGGAGGAACATGGTTTTGTTCGTGCCTCAGCCACTTTGAGATTTCAGTATCCACACAGTCCCATTGAGCCGTCTGATTCTAGGAGAATTGAGAATTTTCCGTGCTGTATGCCTGTACCGATCCTTTTAGTTATTATTTTAGTTATTTTCCCTGTGTAAACCGTTATGAATAAGTGTTACTATATCTATATCTATCTCTTATATGGAAATCATTGAAATGTTCTTAGTTATTTCGGAAAAGCCGTATTTGTTTTAAATATCGACTGCATTTTTTTATTCGGCATCCATCCACTCACTGACTCATTGACTCATTGACTCACGTCGTCAAATATATTTTGAGTGTTAAAATCTTAAAGGTTATTGTTTACCTCTGTATTATTATTATTTCATTTGAATGCAATTATTTATTTTTGAAGAATAATAAAATAGAAAAATGCATTTGATGGATTTCCTTCTACAAAATTGTGTTTTTTTTAATCGATTTAAAATATTAAAAATGAATGATGGAAGCTTTTCTTGTTGTTAAAAAATGAACTTGCTATGCGACGTCGTTTAGGCATCGACAAGTCACAAGTGACACTGGCGTGGCGACGACTAGGAAGAGAGAACACGAAGGTTCACGCTGATCTCTGGGTGAGGGTGACGTGGCACTAAAACCAAAAAACTGAAAAACTGAAAAGCAAAGGGAGCTCTTTCTTTCTCGCAGTCTCTTTTTCGTGAGACTCTGAGCTGAAGAAAATGGCAGGAACCAAGTTGTGCGGTGGCGATACAGCATTCCTGCTACGCTCGCACTCGCACTCGCACTCTCTTGAAGCAGCAACACGCCGAGCCGCGCCGTTCCCAGGCCGAGTCTCCTCCGTCTCTCCCAAGCCCAGACCCTCTCGTTACCGAATCTTAGCCATGACTGTTAAAAGAAGCCCGAAGCGCCTTAAATACTCCGCTCCACGCTTCACCAAGGTCGTCTTCTCTCTCTTCTCTCTCGCTCTTCTCTTTTTTGTTTCTTTTATTAATTGATTATCATTACTAGTCTAAAAATTAGCTTGCGGACTGCAATGTGCGTCATTGCTTGCATGAGTGAATAACCGTGTAAAACTAAAACCCTAGTGTGTTGTTGTTGTACTGTCTACTGAGAAATAGTAGAGACTGCCTTATTACATGCACCTGTATGGTACAATCCTTGTAAAACTTCTTGTTACTAAACCCTTTGATTTTTGGAGTTTTATTGTGTGGGTAATGATTACAGCCAGAACACTGGGCGGAATTAATGAAATTATTTCTGGTTCCATAATTAATAGGTTCTGTATAGGAGTTCAGTATGACTTTTTATTGACTTGAGCGTTGAATGATGCTTTTTCTTTCATAATAATATTAGGAAGGCGGATTGATGTATGTTGAAGCTGACCCATCGGGAGCTGACAGTTGGAAATTGGAGCCAGTTGTTGAACTTTTGAAAGAAGGAGCTGTGGGGGTCGTTCCTACTGACACTCTGTATGCCACTGCCATTTGCCTCAGCCGCTCTGTTAGTTACTTTAAAGCTGTGTTTGATATCATTGTACTTTGTATCTTTATCAGGGTAGTCACTGGTGAAGGTTGGGAAGCTATAGTTGTAAATTTATATTTCCGTATGCTGCGATTGTGGGTTATTTTGACTTTTGAGCAAGTTACATGCATCATGATGAGCTTGTAGGCTAGTTATTGATTTATAAAGAGGATCGCGCACTGTCAGAAAGACTGAAAATTGACTTTTTCGAATCCTGAAATTATTTAAACTTCTGTTAGAAATTCATCACCATTGTGGTTCCTACCAGAAATTACATTATCCGCTGCTTAGTGGGTGTATTAGAGGAAAGGAGATAAAAGAAAGTAGTTCTTCAATTTTACATCCCTATGTTGTTTGGCTTGATCGGAGGTTTTTTGTGTTCTTTGGTTCAAAATAATGAATTTCCATCCCTCACGACTTCAATATGTTGTGAATTAAGATATTAAATCAGTCCTTCACTGTGCAATAACATTACTGGATTGAAATATTCAATTGTGATCCTTTTTTATTTTTTCCCCGAACTCTGAAAGGATGTCAATTGTTCCTATGTTCTCAGGTATGCAATAGTTTGCGATTTGAAGAGCCATTCAGCGATTGAACGTCTTCGTAGGTAATTGATGTTGTTTTTCTTGTACAAACTTCATTTCTATCTTGCTTGGTGAACCTCTCTCTTATTTTTTCCAATTGCAGGATAAAAAATGTAGAACCTTCTAAGGTAAGGAAGATTGCTTCTCGTCTGTTACCTTATTAGTTTAATCTCTACTCCCTTTATGAATGTTAAGATATTTTTTCAATTTTCATTATCTGGAGGTTGATGCAGAAAGCATAGTGTGAGAAATTTGTTTGATTGGGATGAAGTTTTGGGTTAATTTTGTTAGCTTGGATTTTCCTGTGTCTCAGGTTTCAAGAGTTTCTTTTTTCAAAGTTTTGTATAGCTTTTGGTGTTCTTCACTGTAGAGAAGGTTTTAGTTTGTGGACCTCTGGTTCACTTTTGTAATATTTATTCCCTTCTAAGATTCTATAAAAGTTTCTCTGTTTCCTATTAAAAAAAGGGAAATTTGTTTGCCCTAATCCCCTTTATATTCAATTTTTTAACTATCCTTTGCAATTTTGATGTCGTCTCCTAATTTTTGCAGCCTTTAAGTATCTTATGCCGGTCTCTCCGTGATATAGACACCTATACAACTGGTTTCCCTCGTGGTGATGGCCAAGGACATGCAAATATCTTTCGAGCTGTTAAGCATTGCTTACCTGGGCCTGTAAGAATATCTCCTTTACCCATTGTTATGGCTAGCAACAAACTCTAAGGTCTCCATCAATGTCATTGTTGAGCTTGTATAACAGCTATGCATTATTGTATGTGGAGAATATAAGGAGCCTGAAGCAGGAGCCACCTTACAATGCCTTTTCACATGCATTGCTTCTAATGTTTGTGATATTTTCATCATAACATTATGTTGATGGATTGAGACTTCATAGTGGATATTTAAAGGGGGAAAAAGGTATAAAAAAAATGAATTTCTATTATCAATTGATCATCTTAAGAATTTTTGGCCAAGGACAGTTTTGTTTCCCGGCTAACTCTGTTCAGAGTTTCTTATCTTCACATCTTTTGTCAAATTTATGATCCTATTGTAATTGAAAGTTGTTTGTACTGTGCTTTTGTGGGTACCTTGGTCTCCTTCTGTTTAGATGGAATTTATCCTGACAAAGTGTCTATGGAACAGTATACCTTTATTTTAACTGCCAGCAAAGAAGTGCCTAAAAAGTGTGTAAGATATGGGACTACGACAGCCAAATATTCTTTGAGAAAACATGTGGGTGTCCGTATCCCTAATGATGCCATATGCCAAGCAATACTACAAAAGATGGATGCTCCATTAATCTCCACAAGGTTGGTTTGGTTTATAAATACTAACTTTTGCTATAAGAAAAGAAACAGTTACAGGAAAACAGGTTTACCTTATATTTTTCTCCCCCCCTTCTTCTCATTCTTTTAGTTACTGATGCAAACAACTCTGATGAGACAAGTCCTTCCCATAAGTGACAACTTTGCTGGTTAAACACACTGTAGATGCTGCTTTTGTATCTTTGCTATAATTATGATCCTAAACTGAACTTTTGATTTTTGTACCAGTGTGAAGTGGCTAAAGGATAATGAATGGATGGTGGATCCAGTTGTGATAGCAGATACATATGGACCAGAGGTATGGTTTTGATTAATGAGAAGAAATTTGTATTTCTCAAATAAAAAATTGACCAGATTTCTATTCAAGGATATTTACTATAGTTAACTCAAGACCAACTTATGTGCAATGCCGGGCGTCTATCTGTCTTGTTCTTGCTTTTAATAGTGTATTTTTCTCCTTTTAGGGCCTTGATTTTGTTGTTGATGGTGGTGTAAGAGTGGCTGAACCTTCCACTGTAGTTGACATGACTGGGACTTCTCCAAAAATCATACGGCAAGGAAAGGTATTCATTGTTTCATTTGATCTATGTGGGTCAACTTCTGTGAATTATTGGAAAACAATACTAAGGAATATGTTGATACTTATGTTTTCTCTGTGAATTGGGGAATTCAGGGACCTAAACTATACTGGATGGAAGAGGAAGATGCTAATTCAACAGCAATTGAAGATCTAATCCCTTCGGCTACCTAAAAATACCATGCATCTTGGCATATCCCTGTACATAATAATGGTTCATCTGCTTTCAGGGTTGAATTACCACTTTTCTTACATTGGCATTCTGGTTTTGGGTTGGAGAACTACCATGACCCTGCATACCGAAAACCAATATGCATGTTTTGTAAATGTCTGGTCAAGAAATGCTACACTGGAGAAAGTTTTGGTACAGCTAAAGTACTTAGGCCAGTAAGAACTTACAGTAAATGTTGTGCATACTCTGGCGCTTAGATAAAATGGCCTAGAAGCTAATCAAATTTGACCGTGAAGCTTTTGTTAAGTTGATGAGTATCATTGGTGGTTATTAACTAACTTGTTTTATTTTCTGCCGATGAGCTTGCAAGTACCAACGCCATGTCCAGATGGAGATCCGTGTAATAAATTAGAAGACAGAAACACGGGAAAGAGACCGAATCTTGAGAGGACCGCTTGTTTCACCCATAATCAAATTGATTTCATGGTTGTCACTTGTTACCGATTCAGGGCGAATGGTAATGTAAAAGAGAAGAATTTTAGAATACATTAGAGATAATATAATTAATTAATACACATATAATATGTATAATTAAATTTATTATAATTGAAGTTTACATGATAGTTTTGGAAAATTGATATATACATGTAGTATATTTGTTTATTGTATTGTTTTCATGATATTTTTGATGAATTATAAAATTTATCCAAAGCTGATGGTACTTATTACCAAAAGGGCACAGGACACCCATTTCTCTCCTCTCATCAATTTGAGTGTTCCCTGGAGTACGTGGGAAGCAATAAATTTTCCTAACCGTAAGAATTATGTTGCCGGGGATTTAGCAATTAAAGTCATAAATAACAAATTAAGAAATTAATCAGTAAGGGCCGAATATTGCTGAATAATCTTGTCAAAGGCATATCAACTTGCATTTTATACACTGAATTACTTGCTGTCATCGCTACATTCGGAGCAAAAAAATTAACACATTTTGGTGTCTGATGCTTTGTTCATGGTATTGACAGCGAGTCTTTAATGCCAAAACCCTAAATCTGAAATCATCTCTGGGGATTCATCTTGTTTGGAAAATTTCGCAAGAAGTTGAGCAATAATGCAGCGACAACAAGACTTCACAATAAATAAATAATTAAAGACAAGAAAACATCACAATAAATAATAAGGATCTAGAGCTGGCCAGTGGTGGTTAATGAGGGACGTGAACTACTTTAAATAAGCAGTTATGACACTGACAACTATAAACAACAATAGCCGTGGCGGTAGTTGGTATTAGCTCTTTTTGTAGTTGCTGGACTTAAAAGCCATGGAGAAGAGCAATACTAGATACAAACCCTTTCAAGCTTCACTTCTCGTGGTTCCAGCAAAGCAATTAAAAGTTCATCTTCTTGGTTTCTGCTTAAATGTGAAGTACTTTCAAGTTCCTGCAATGGGGTGGTGGTTCAAGTTTCTTAAACTAAGTGGTTGCCTTGCAATGATGGTGATGGTTGGAGCATTAAACTCGGCTGATTCAACAGTTTTAATTCATTTTGATCGAGCTCCCCCGGCACGGTCAAGGTTCGCTACTGCTGTTTTTCAGTTCTCAGTTAAAAGGCCAGATGGTTCTGATGCTTGTCAAAACAATGAGTGTTCTGTTCATTATCAGGTATCAGTTCTCTTCATCGTTCACCTTTTCCCTTTTCTTGTCATGCTCAATTTTGCAATATTTAGCGATGTGGGTAATCTTAAAGTGTTTTATTTTTTTTAAAAGGTAAGGGGGTGAGATGAACCCAAATAATTTTTATTTTCTCCTCACCTTGAACTCGGGAGGTGAGCAGCTACAAACTTTATTCTATTACCAATCCGACCACGCCCTTGGGACAGTGTTTTATTTATTAATCCGGAGCTAAAATTTTTTTTGAGACAATTGCCATCAAGTTCTTTATTGTCCTTAAAAAATTCCTTGGTCAGCAAATGTCAACGTAATGATCGGCTGCTATGAGATATTCTCACTTTGTTTAGGTCTACTGCTTTGACTTCAGATATGTAACTAAATTGTGCAGCTTGATGACCAAATTTTGAGGCCTTGTCCTACTGATGTTGTCGTACTGACAAACTTAACAGTAAATGGTCAGCATGATTTTCTTCTCAATGTGACAACCAGCAGTGGAGAAAGAAACTCATCATCTTATTCATGGTTCATTGGTAAGTATACCCGTCCTCAGTGCATTCTTTTCCATTGGGTGACCAGTTTACTATCTCTGGGTTCATATTCACAACTTCAATGTGTCTGTTAATGCAGCAGGTGATTAATCTCAGGGTATGGAAAGAGAACTATATGTAGACTTAGAATTTTGATTCTAAAATTTTATGTTTTAAGTTCTTACTTCTTGTTGGTATTCATATTTTTCTACAAGATACTCTTCCACCGACTGCAACAATTTTAAGCAAACAGAATTACACGAATGCGGAGAAAATAACAATTGACATTAAATTCAGTGAAGCTTGCACTGGAAAAGGTGGTTTCAGATGTGTGAACTCGTCAAACTGTAATGTGAGTAGTTCTTGTGCTCATAACTTGTATTTCACAATAAATCATGCAAGTTGCCAGCAGAATGCTCTGTATCTACGAAAGAGTTCTTATGTGTAGCATGAAGATTACATGAATTCTGATGTTTATTTTTAATATAACTATTTTCCTTCGTAGGTCATCATAGATGGTCCAGCACATGTACAGGAATCTTCACTTCGAATCACTGAACCAAATATCAGATATGGCCTTGATATAATTCTTTCCTCGGGAAGTATATATGGGCGTGTGGTAATTGGAATGGCAGATAAGTTTTGTACAGATATGGCGGGGAATGCTTTTACAAGGACAAATGGTTCCATCATAGTCATTCGCTTTGGTAAGGCATTGGACACCATTTTAACCTATTGAGAATACAAAATCAGTTTATTAAATTTAGGATGTTCATAATCAAATCTGATCTGCTCAAATCTGCTCAATCGTTTGATTCGTAAAAATTTAATTTGTAAAAATCAAATATTTGAGTTGGTAAATTAACTTTTGTAAATTTATAAAAATCCGCAAATCAACCAAAAAAATAAAAATTATTTATTTAATTAAAAAAATAAAACTTATAGATATTTAACTTTTGTAGAGATTTAAATTTATAATTTTAGTTAATTTTCATGTATTGATTTAAATAAAAGAGATTTATCTTATTCGATGTGTTATATTTTAAAACAATGTATTATTCTACCTTTATTTAAACAATTAATTTATTTTAATATTATTTAATTTTAAATTTAATCGATAGTAAAATTATTTCATATTAAATTTGTTTTCTTTAATAATTTGTGGATTAGATAGAATCAAAAAATTTAAATCTTTAAACCAAACTGTAAAATAGTGAACTGAATATGAAATGAGTCAAATTCGTATCCCATCCATAGATTAAATTTGGATTAAATTTTAACAATTCAAGAATTGGATTAAATTAAATCCAAACCACAACACCCCTAATTAAATCATATTTCATTTGGTTCATTCTATTACTCTTGCCTGAATCTTTGACATAGATAGAAGACCCGTGCTGGTTGATTTATGGGTGTCCATTCCAGCATACGAGTTGGAATTCAATGGTGTCTCTAGAACTGTCCTTGCCTCTAATAAGTTGGAGGAAGTGAAAATTTTCTTGGACTTCAGCATTCCCATCATGAATTCAACAGAACAGATCCTAGATATTTTTCGCTTGAATTCTGGTAACTTGATAGCTGTTCACGGTAGGAGGCGGGCGAATCGCCGGTTTGTATTTAAAGTAAGCACTAATTATTATTATTTTCTAATATATATATATATAGTAATTTTCTGGTCTGGGATCTTAGAGTGCAGAAAAAATTTAAAACCGTAAAGTTTTGAAGGCTTAAAATTTAAAGCGCTTAAAATGCAGGATTTATGCGTTTTTTCAGATTTTACCGTACTTTAAAATTCTAGATTAAAACATTTCTATATTTATATACACACACGTAATTTTTATTTTGGGTGCCACTTTCTCTCAGTCAAATGAATAATGTAATACAAATTCTTTGCGTTTTGTAGCTCAAAGATATACTACAAACTGAAATTATCACACTTGCATTACAAGCGAGCTTTCTTTTAGGCATAACAGGAACCCCTGTCTCACCTGTTCCCTCGCTTATATTCCTCTATGGTATGCTAGTCAGTACTTTTCCCTCTTCAGAACAGTTCCTGTAATTCCTTTTTTGTCGCTTACCATGGATCTAAATGATGGATTTTCCTCTAAGATTCCACTAAGCCTGGGGTAGGGCTGAGTACCAGCTCACCGAGCATTACAAAAGATCCGAACATCAAAGTGATAGTTGAGTTCTCTAAGCCAGTTTTTGGCTTTGAGTCTTCCATGGTAGACGTGGACGGTGGGACTCTTAAAAGGCAGGTGCATAAATGACTACTAAACTATTGATCTCATGTATTTACAATGAATCATTTCGTAGCTACTTATGTTGTTAAGTTAGGAGTACATAGAACGTTAATGGAAAATATGTGACATTTTACCTTTTGCTCCATGCAGTTTTAAGGAACTTTCAAGGGCTCTATACTCTTTGACTGTTCAGGCATTAACTCAGCATGTAGTTAGAATTTCTATTCCTGAGAATAAAGTCCATGACATATCAGGAAACCTAAATTTGGCTTCTAACATACTTGAAGTGAAGCATTGTAAGAATAACTCTCCTGATATTTCTATGCTGCTTGTTACTTTGCATTTAATCAGAGATATGTAGATCTTTTGGATTGAAAATTCTTTGGAGTTTTGCTTAATGCAGCAAGCCAAGTCTTTGGAGAAAAATTGTCTTTCAAACACCACGTTTTCTTTCTATAGATATTTGGTATCTATGCTTTCAATACTATTCTCTACTTAAGACTTGAAGTTACTCAGATTCAACCCCTGCAATATCAACTGCGCTACACTCGTTTGTGACTGCGGGTATGTTAGCAACATCACTGGCCGCTGCTATTCTATCAATTTCCTCTGCAAACCTTGGAGTACTAGGCACTCTCAATTCCGGGAGTACTGACTTTGTTGCCTCTAATCCATCAATGAACCTGCAGGTTATAATGACAAAATTTCCATGCAATTAACTTTTAAAAATTTAGATTCTTGATCACACATTATGTATTCTCTTTGCAATCATTTTACTTTGGTTAAAAATCTCAGAACATTTTCATCACAGGGAATGGTTGGACATCTACAAGTTTTTGTTCTCTCAGACTGGTTCTTAGCTAACCAACCTATTGAATATTCTGAGACAACTAAAGGTCTTAGGTGGCTCATACCTCGTCAAAAACTTCCCTGGAGAAATGATAGTGCTTCAGTTTGGCCTAACCATGTTTATTTGGCAAAAGAGAGTCTCACAGAGCAGTTCAGATATCTGCCAATTGGATCCTCTCATGAAGGATCTTATCATCAGATTGGCTTAAATTTAACCAGCTCATCTTGCATTCGGTGTGAGCTACCTTTTCCAACTGTGACTAACCAGAAGTTTAGCTGGCCTGATGGACGGTACAACGTAAGCATTAAAAATGCGCCTTATGGACAATTTCTCAATTCCAGCGAATATTTCACTTATTTCCTGGTTAGTATTACTAAATTCTATAAATTTTGTACTTTAAAGACAGCATTGCATTAACGAGTACATTGATTTTGTATGTTAATTATTGTACAATTGGTCATGCAGAGAGGAGAGCCAATATCTGCTAGCAATGTGGTCAAAAAATTGGATAACTATACCGGGTAACTTTACAATCAGCTGCTAATATAATCAGCATTTGGATAATTTCAAATTTTGCATTCACTACAAGTAAGAGTTATTTATCGGCAGTGGTTTGAAATTCGCATTAAAATTGTTCCCTTGACAGATGGCGAGACTTGGAGATGAACTTGTTCTGGCTTGGTGTGGGAGGGGGCAGCTTACTTATAGTCCATTTTCTAACACTACTCTTCCTAAGGTGGAGGATGGGGACTTCAGTGAAGGGGATGCTTTCAGTTCCAAGGTTTGAGCTCCTTTTTGTAATTCTTATGCTGCCTTGCATCTCTCAGTCTTCAGCGTTTGTAATCAGAGGTAAGAAAATCAGAACAATGATTTTCATTTCGATTAAACATCCTCTTGGATTCTATGAACTTCATGGCTACATCAATTTTTCAGGTGGCACCACAGAGGGAATAATCACTGGGGCTTTATTGTTGGCCATCCCTGCAGCACTTATTTTATCAGTGCTTCTATTTGTCATAATTGCAATCTTTTTAGGCAGTTTTGTGCAATATAAAGAAATCACCCAGGTGGCTACGAGTGAAAAGTGGCATGTAAAACTGTGGTTTTTCTTCATGGGAAGGCCTGCTACTGGAAAATGGTTTTACAGGGAAGGGCTGCCTTCAATTTTCTTCCCAATCTTTGGGATTCTGTTTGAGAATCGAAAGGGGCCTCCATTGTTAGTTTTTGCTGAAGATAATGATCCTAACACCATAACCAAGTGGACTGAAAGTGGGAGAAGTGGGATTGGAAGAATGAGAGCTGTCAGCTCAGATGACAGCAATGAAGAAGTCAGAATTCGCACATCCGTTAGGCTATTGGGGTGTGCTAGGTCCTCCTATATTATTCTTGACCTTTTGAGAAGAGTCAGTATAGGGATAATATCTGGGGCATACACATCAAATAAGTTAAGCCAAAGCCTTCTTGCTTTGGCCATCACGCTTATACAGTTCATAAGTTTATTTACTCTCAAACCATACATCCAAAGAGGAGTCCACACAGTGGAAAGCGTTTCTCTTCTATGTGAGGTGGGCATCTTTGCTCTATGCATCAGATTGAATGACTCAAATCCAACTGAAGCAAAAACTCTGGGTTTTTTAATGCTGGCTCTCCTGTTCCTCATGTTTGTTGCTCAGATAATTAATGAGTGGTATGCTATGATAAAAGGCATTTTAGGACTCTCTAAGCCCCAGAAAAATTCTTTCAGACTCGGATTGAAGTTTGTTGCTAAAGGACTTGTGTTGCCTTTCCTACCAAGGAGGCACTGGTCAAGAGTCATGCCTGGTTCGTCGCGACCACTAACAGGCCTAGCTCCAGTCCTTCCTCAAAGCCCGGAAACTGAATGTGGAAGAAGAGGTCCGGGAGGATCTAATGCTGACCCTTTCAGTGTCATGACAGCAACAGTAGTCCCTGTGTCGAGTCCTGGCTCCCCAGGCCTTAATGTTGCTCAAGCAGCTGGTTCAACACCTACAGACCTATCCCTAGCCCAGCAGAGAGCCAGAGAAGGGAAGCAGGTAAAGGGACTGAAATTGGAGCCAAAGAGTGACCTGAAGAAGCTAAGAGAGTTGGCAAGAGCTAGTTTTTCTGGGGATTCAAAGGGTGAGGGAACTAGTACCAGTTACGCATTTAGGCAGCAATCTGTTTCTGCTGAAACCTCTGTGGAAAATTCTCAAGCCTCCACTTCCAAATTCAAACAATGATGTTAAACACAATGAGGCTAACCAAAAGGGACGGGACGTTAAGGTTCAACCATTTTTTTTTTTTTTTGTTCTTTAGTTTGTGTATTTAAATGACCTGTAAGATAAATCTTCTGTATAAATTTTTCGCTTACAGAAAATAGGAAATGCAGATTCCTTATAGTTGGATAAAGTAACTGAAATTTTGAAATTTATGAATGTTCAGAGTTCCCAGAATGCTGCCTTGTTATTCCAGCACATGTTTCCCTAGTAGGAAACAGGTAAACTAGCTCTATATCTAACAGATACTGAAATAAAATTGAAACTCAGACTACAGTATCCTCTATAAATGTTGCAAATATAAAGTAATCATTAGCCTAAAAACAGAAATCTGAGAAATTGCTCTGAAGCTGATCTTTTTTATTAGTAGCATTGGTTGAATCAAACTCAACTAGGCTAATGAATTAAAAGTACAACTTAGAAACAGAAGCATTGCTGTTAGCATACAATCGCCAAATCATCCATTCAAAGTTTAATACGGGGAAAACAAAGTTGAAGAAATGCTGCAGAGAAGTGAACCAAAAGTTTCCGATGGCCACCCTAATTCATCTTCCATAATCAGCTTGACTCTGATAATCATCCCCATTAAGTTCTGAGAAAGAGTCTCCAATTATCTTTTCGTCTAATGGAGACACCGCGAGCAAACTGTTGAGGCCGTGCACAACAAGCCAATTGCTGCTATACATATCTGGAAAGACAACTGGGACACCATTAAGCAAAATCACATCACCAGAGTAAGCCACAGTAATCTTAAATCCTTCTGAAGAAGTTGGCAACGTTGTCCCTCCATCGAGCCTAATCAGATCCTGCCAACGAAGCAACCTGAGAACCACATGTTGCTTAAAAATTGAAACACAATCAGTAATGTTCTTCACATATGGCTCCATTGCTGCATCAACTGGTGCAAAGATAGTCAATCTTGTCTGATTTGTAAACCTCGCTAATTGCATATCAAGAAAGGTGGCCATTAAGGTATAGCCTCTTGAATTTAACAAATCTGATGCCTCACCAAAAACATCAACATCAAAGCCAAACGGTTCAATTGGAGAAGGAACAGGACTCGGTGCAGGAGCTGAGTGAGGAGGAGAGCTAATCATGACCCTAAATGAAGAATTAAAGAACTCATCTATGCCATACACAACCAGTTCTTCTTGATCAAACATGGGTGATTCTTGAATCAAAACCCCATTAATGGACAAATGGGCATTGTTAAAATCTGAAGCAGTAACGATCAGTGAGTGATTGGACAACAACGTCGGTAATATTGAGCCAAAAGCAAGAGTCTTGAGGCTATCTTGGGAGAGTCTTGAAGGTGATATGTGATATTGAAGCTGAGAAAGAGAAAGCTGGCCTGATTGAGAAAAGGCAAAATCTGATGGGGAGAAAATGGTGAGTGTTTTTGATTCAAGATTGAGTGTCTTGAAAGTGATTTGAAGGGTCAGTGCCATCGATAAGTAGCCTGAGTTTGAGAGTGTTTCCACAGCATTTGATAGGGTTCCAGAAGAGACTGCAAGAGCAATGGAGACGAGAGAGAAGATGATGAGAGAGAAGAAGAGGGTAGTAGCCATTGAAGAGTTGGTCCTTGGGTTGGTTCACGATTTGTTGAGGGTTTGAAGAAGAACTTTCAAGGGCGGGAAACGAAGAAGAAGCTGATGCCTTAATTGGTTAAAGGTAGTTATTTGATAGGCTTAGTGCCAGCTGCCAAGATTTATCAAAAGATCTTCATGATGTCAAATTCCATCCAATGAGATGCGAGCGGTGCGATCCCGTATGCGGGCTTCAATTGGACCAAGATTTTTAAAGAAATAATTTTCGGGAAAAAAAAAAGATATCTTAACCAAAAGGGCTACAAAGGTTTTAATGTGTTTTTTTTTCCATTATTTTTTTAAATTTATGGTAAACCCACATGATTTTAACGTGTTCTTTTAATTATTTTCCAATTAACGATAACCTTGCAACCTTTTAACCTTGATTCTATCACTGCTCTGTATAATTCTTTTGGCGAAAAGTGAATCAAGTTCTAAGACTTAATATAATATAAAATTTTTGAAAGAAAGTAATGTAACACCGTTCATTGTTAATTAACAAATATTAAATATATTTGAAACTAAAATAAATATTAAATAATTTTTTTATATCATTTCACATCTAAAATTTTATGCATAATACTAAAATACATCTCAAAATTTATTTTAAAATAGTCATCTTAATTGGGGTGGCAATCGTTATGTGTGCATGCTCCTTAGTCAAATAAATTTGACTATTAGGTGCATTTGATTTGATATCTTTCATGGATAAAAGAATATAGTACTACTGCTACAAGTTATTCTCTTGTACTTATTTGGTTGACAAACAAGGGTTTAATTGTTAAATTTTTTGAAATTTGAAATTTTATAATTTTATATCTTTTTTAAAATTTACTTGTTTGTTTTTTGTAATTTATGTTTGATTTTTAGATATTTACATCTAATTACAAAAAAAAACTCATTTAATAAAAATTTAAAACATATTTTAACATTTTAACATTTATAAATTATTTCTTTTAATTGAGTTAACAACATAATTTTAATCTAACTAATCCCATGGCCCCTCTTGGTATAACTTCCTTTACAAAATTTAGATTATCCTACAGGCCGAGGATAAGTTAATCCTAACACTCTTAATGGCACTAAACATGCGATTAGAATGAAAATAGTCCAATCCCCTTTTTAATCCTCTAACCAAACGCACCATAATAGTAATAATATAAGGCCAGTGTATATATATCACAGTATGTGATATTAGGTTCAACTATGATTTTACAGTTTAGGTAAGGGTTGGCTTTGATTCGAGGTGAACAAATCGAACCCTGAATCTATTTCGATTTTTGGTTTCGTTGATTTGATCCAAAAAACTAATTGGTTTGAAAATAGAAAATAAAACTCAAGCAAACAACAAATCAATTGATTTACATTAAAAAAGAAAGAAGACAAATGACTAAGATTCATTTGATGTGCAAGATAGGAGAAGATACGATAATATAGGATGTGATGAGATATGATTACATTAGACATAATATTATGTTGTGTTTAGTGTAGCTTAAGATTGGACTATTGCATTTGGCATGCCATCATATTGGATAGTCACTAATATGTTTTATATATTAATTTAAGTAAAATTATCTTAAATTAAATAGTATATCACAATTTAAAAAATAAATTGCTCTCCATAAACGAGAAAGAAGAACTACAACCCCAATGTTTGAGAAATGGTCATATACACCTCCCAAATTTTCAATAAAGGACATCAAGATCACTTTTGGTTATAATACATTTTGGCTAGTAGTTCAAAGCACCAGAGAGCTGAATGTTGGAGTGCTAAGCCCGAACTGGGAGGCTCTCTATAAAATAACAGCAATTATTCGTCCTGGAATTTACAGGATAAAAGATATGAGTGGAGTTGTGCTCCTGCGTCCTTGGAATGCAGAGTATATAAGGATCTACTATCAGTAGAAAATTTGTTAATCTTTCAACAATCATAATAAGGCCCTCTTTGAGTCATTGAGTCATCAGAAAGTTTAATTGTTACTAAAGGATTGTTTGTAGTCAAAATTATAGTTATTTATTAATAAAAACGTTTTTTCTCAATTACTTCAGTATATTGTTTTTTTTCGTTTCTTGTTCTAATAAGAAAGAAGCAGGAAAAGTTCAAAGTAAATTCTAAACAAAGTGCAAGAAAGGTTAAGCAAATTCCTGGTGCAAGAAAAGTTAAAGCAATTTTCCTGGTGCAGGAAAAATTAAGTAAAGTTAAACAAATTCTAAGTAAATTCTAGGACAAGTTAAAGCAAATTTTGCCGGAGAAGTAAAGCAAATTCCTGGTGCAGGAAAAGTTAAGCAACTTCAAGAAAATATTAAAAGAATTCGAGTGACAACAAAGGTAAAAGAAAGGAAAGTCAGAATTAAAATCTCTAAAAACAGAAAACTTCTTAAGTCCATAACAAGAAGAGTGGGAAATAAAGGCATCATATAATCTCACTAGCCTGGTACAAAAAAATGAGGGGGGCACCATGCCACCATTAGTCACCATCTTCATCATCTTCTAGAAAGCTATAGTCAAGTGGGGATAATGACTTTCCATCGTTGTTTTCGCCTTGGCAGCGCTTTTAAAAAATTCCTCACCAATAATATTAGCAAACTCATCAGAAGTCTTATATTCTTTCACAGCTGAAGCTTTCGTAGTTGACACTTGAAGAATGAGTTGATTAAGGGAGTTGGACAAATCTTGAATCTCAGATTGGGACTAAGCCCTTAGATTTTCATAATCGGTTTTTAGGTTTTCATAATTTTCCTTTAGCTGCGCCACACGAACTTTTTCTTCAGTCAAGCTTTCTTTCAGCTCAACAATTCGCCTTTCAGAAGCTCGCCCAGATTTAATCAAAGTATTTCTTTCTAACATCAAATTTTTAATTCTTTTTTCTGGATACTTAGATGGCACAACAAAGTTGCAGTGAAATGAGTATAAATTTTAATAGATAGACATCTTGTTGAAACACCAAGAGTAAGGAAGCACATAGTACCTCACAGATGTTATTTAGCATGATGTCGCCCAGGTCACAACTTTCAATATGCCTCACGTCGTTGGAAGAAATGTACTGAGGCCAAAGTTGGTTGAAAAAATTGAGATATGTTTTAGCAGAGTCCTCCTAAGCAAAGCTGGGTAAGTCCTCCATCGTAGGCAAAGTCCTTTGGTTGGAATCTGATGGGAAAAAAATATAATATCATGGACCGCAATCGTGGCACCCAAGATATGCGCTTGTACGCTAGTGTCGATGATGGTTGTGCTGATTGTTGGAGACGTGCTTCAGGAATGTGTGTGTGGCGATACAATACCCTAAACTCTTTGGAGTTCAGGCAGGCCGACCCAGTTGAGTTTAGGAAGCTTGTCGCTAGTCGAGGACTTAACGCTGAAGAGGGGTCTAGGAAAATCCTGACGCACACTGGTTGGGAATTGAAGCCGTTCTCTTGATGAGCCCAAGGCAGGGCGAAACCAGTCGACATTGTGCCACTTTCTCTAGACTTACTCTCGTAGTATGGGATGCGGGAGTGCCGCACATGCTCGAAACCTCTCGTCCCGTGACAAATGGTATCAGAGCCGCACTTGTCATCTCGCGAAACCCTCATTGCGAGCTCGCCAAGCGCTCCAATACCGCACCACACAGGTCCCCACCCTTTTGAGCGCAAGGGTCGACAAGCGAGACGAACAGGCGGGTTCTCACACCCCCAAGCGTTCGCACTAAGTGGATAGTGTCTGCACGCGAGTCCTCTCCACGGATCGAGGACGAGTAGGCAGGGAGTTCATGGATGAGATTGGCAAGCCGATCTTCACGTTTTCGCACGGAAGTGCACACTTGCGAGGCATACTCCTCATGCACGAGGACGTGCATGGTTATGGCGGTGGGAGAATGTCACGGACCGCAATCGTGGCACCCAAGATATGTGCTTGTACGCTAGTGTCGATGATAGTTGTGCTGATTGTTGGAGACGTGCTTCAAGAATGTGTGTGTGGCGATACAATGCCCTAGACTCTTTGGAGTTCAGGCAGGCTGACCCGGTTGAGTTTGGGGAGCTTGTCGCTAGTTTAGGACTTAACGTTGAAGAGGGGTTTAGGAAAATCCTGACGCACACTGGTTGGGAACTGAGGCCGTTCTCCTTATGAGCCCAAGGCAGGGCGAAACCAGTCGACATTGTGCAACTTCCTCTAGGCTTACTCTCGTAGTATGGGATGCGGGAGTGCCGCACGGGCTCGAAACCTCTCGTCCCGTGACAATAAGCCTATATATTGGAAGTGACAAAAAGCTAACAGATGGTGGATACATAGCCAAGTTAACAGCTAGTAGAGGCATGGTCTCTTGCTGAGGATGATTAGGAATAACAACTTCGGAAGAGGACCCTCCAACATGAAAAGTAGGCTTATCTCTTAGCTTTTTACTAATCTTAGAAATGGGAAGCTTTTCAATCTTTTTCTTTTTGCGAGCTCCATCATTCTCGGAAGACATGGCTTAAAAAAAAATACATGTTACTATGTGATCACAAATATGAACAAACAGAAAAAAAAACTCACCTTTAGAAGAATCTGTAAGGTGTATAGGGAGATAAAACTGAATATTAATTAAAAAAACTAGGTTGAGAGAGATATGTTTAAGATCTAAAATATAGTGGAATATTGAGGATACTCAGCAGCAGCCCTCTCTCCTTATCAGAGGTTATAGTGGAAGGGGGAGGTGTATTCCAAGTTGCTATAAAAAAAAAGAAAAGGAAAAACAACAACAAAATACCCATAAAAAATGGATAAACAAAACTTGAGAAGAGATTAAAGAAAAAGTTGATTGTTGAATGAAAGAGAGAGAAGACCAATTTCTATAAGTAAGAGTTGGGCTAATAGGTGGGTAGAAGAAGAGGCAACAACCAATGTATAAATAGGTGAGAAAATAACTCTTTTTGAGTTTGAAGCCTTGAACAATAAAGCTTCAAAAGAGCTAGGGGCAGCTGATGTCGAAGAAAAAAGTGAAGTATGAAAAAAAGTTAATTAAAGTGGAAGAATGGAGCATGGAACATGGAGCATGAAAAAACATTCATTAAAGTGGAAGCATGGAGCATAGAGTATAGGAGCATGAAAAAAAGTTAATTAAAGTGGAAGTATGAAGCATAGAGTGTGGAAGCATAGAGCGTAGAGCATGAGAGCATGAAAAAGAATTAATTAAAGTGGAAGTATGGAGCATGGAGCATGAGAGCATGAAAAGTCAAAAGGAACCAGGAACCAGGAACCATGCAATAAAGTTGAGCTTGACTTTGGAGCAAAGTTGAAGCATAAAAAAATTCACATGAAGAATAAAAGACACGCATCATTTTACATGAAAAGTGGAAAGCATGAAAAGTCATGTCTAAGAACCAGGAGCTAAAAAAGAAAAAAAATAAAAGGAAGCATTTCTTGTAGGAAACAACGGAAGCAAAGCGTAATAAAATTATAATTAATCTAGAATCTTCGGAACCTACTTTGAGAAGGAGCCAAAAAATAGACTCCAAATAAAATTCTAATTAAGTAGAAAAAGTCGACTAAAATAAAGAATTAGCAACGACTTAGAAACTCAAAAGTTGTATTATAAATAGAGAGCTCTAGAGGTGGAGAGGACAAGCAAAAAAAAAAGTTCAAAAGGCGAGCAGCAAGAAAGAAAAACTTCGTTGTAATCATTGTTCAATAGTGAAAATTGCTCTCATGACTCCTATGGACATAGGCCAAGCGTTAAACCACGTAAATCCGTGACAATTCAATTATAAAAACTCTAATTAAATAACCTTTATTTGAAAATTTATACCAAAGAGAACCTAAAATTTGAGACTATAAGATCTTATCCAATTATTAAAAGAAACTAAAGTTAAGTATTTGATAATAAATACTATCTTATATATGGTCTGCCATTTTTTCTCCTCAAAATCTGAATGGTCTGAGCTTTTCTTGAAGTTTGAATGGTTCTGAATATGAATATATGAATAACATGTTTGTTTTTTCTTTTTTAATATATGAATATAAGTAACATCTTATTTGTTTTTTATAAATAAAGTGATAATTTTCTAAATAAATCGTGCAATTTATTTTATTCAACCAAATCCTTACCCTATTGGTTGATGCAGAAAAGAATCATAACAAATTAGAAAGAATAAAGAATAAGCTCCCTCCAATCTCCAAAAGCCATGAACTAGCACGAGTCAGATTGCAATGAATAGGAATTGATTGCTAGGAACTGGAACCTTCACGAGTAAATCTCCTTCACGAACATATCATCATGAGTTTATGTCACTGATTATCGAAGAACAATCATGTATTCGAAAAATCCCCTTAATTTATGTGCTATCACTCACCCATGAAATATTTATATAGTAAAATAAATGTAGTTTAATTCAAATCAACTTCCTAGAGTTATTTGATAAGGTACATCTTAAGATAAAATACTAATTTTATCTTATAAGAATCCTAGACAAACTCTAAGTTTATCTTATCACTTACGTTTAGATTAATCCATCCCATCATGGGCGTTAAATCTAATATCTTCCACTCGCACGTGATGGGATGATTGAGTAACCAGAGCCAACGAGAGTTGGGTTTTGGGCATAAAGCCACAATCGTAGTATCATACGGGCAAATACAATGTGTGACCTATGAACAACATAAACTGAAGCTTATAGAGCAAAAAATCTCAATTGAACTTTTTGCAAAAGATTCAAATAACTTATTCATTATATTTCCTAGATTTCATTATCCTTTACATCGGTACAAACATATTTAATCCCTCAACAAAAATTATGTTTGACGTTGTGCACGCTATGTATTCACAATTGTATTCATCCCCACGCAAATTATACAATCGGTCGACTAGTGAATGCATAAGTCAGATGTAAAGAGAAAAAATCTTCCCACTCTACTCATATCTTTTAGTTTTAGGTTGGTTGCTCTCTTAGACATGTTTCATAGACCGAATAACATCATAATCATAGAAAAAACATGCTAAAGTAGTTATCACCAATCTTACCCTTTAAGATATAATCGTTGATAACTAAGGAACTGTTGAGGTCCTTTTTATACCTCGAAGGAACTTACACAATGAGGAATCAGAGATTCATTCACTTATTTTCTTTTGGTCACAAAAGCATGCATGGTATGAATCACGCTTACATTGAATTCTCTTTGTGTAAGAGAATATGTCTAGTTATCCACTGTACACATCTTAAATCAGTTGCTTATTTGAGCACCCAATTTGAGTCTCAATAAGCTTGCCTTAATAAGGCACCAAATTGACTCATATATGCCTTAATCAGGTTCTTCATATTGACTTAGTTAAGATGACATTTTCACGATATAAGCTCCATAAGAACGTATCCACTACTTTCTCTTAATCTTGTGTCTCATCCCAACTTACTTTCATTAACAACTAAGGTGATCGCTTGTGTAAGAAAGTCGGTCATAACCTGAGGACATATCTTTTAATAATCATATATGTGTAATCATGCCAATTAGTATCTTATGAGAATAAATCGAAATAAGTTTATTGCATAAAGAATTTATTAAGTACAAGTTTCCTGATAGTCTATACCTTCTTATTAGGTATATCCTTTCATTACCAAGCGTGCCTTATATCTTTCAATTGTGTCATCCGCCTTTCATTTAACATATAAAACCATTTGTTTCCAATGGCCTTACAGTTGAATAGTAGATCAACTAAGTCTCAAATGTGGTTTGATCTCATTGACTCTATTTTTCCATCAATTGCTTTAATCCACAATTCCTTATCTGATGATATGATAGCTTTACCATTACTATCATATGAAGCAATCATAAACATCTCCCCCTCAATCTCAAAAGGATGACGTGGGATAGGTGTATGATTACCTATTCGAATTGAGTTATCATGTGGAGTAAACTTATTTTGTGGTTGACTCCTACTAGAATCAAAATTCCCAAACATATATAGGTTTTTTTCAATTTGTAAATCAGAAGAGTCATTAATCTCTGAATCTTTCAACTTATATAGATTAACGTCATTGTCAACCTCTGAAATGCTAAGGAATTCATTTTCCAAAAATGTGACATCTCATTATTTTATCTCAGTTATAGTTACATCATCATGTTCGCCTACGAACATATACCTTTAGAGTGTTCTAGGTATCTTATAAAGATACATTTCTTTCTTCTTGGATCTAATTTCCCATGTTTATTAAATGAGTTATGAACATACGCTGCAGACCCCCAGGGACGCAAATGAGTGAGATCAGGTTTTCTATATGTCCATAGCTCATATGAAGTGGAACTTACTGACTTACTCTGAACTCGGTTAAGTACATAAGTGGTAGTCAACAATGCATCATCTCAGTAAGAAATTGGAAGATTTGCTTGCGCTATCATAGACCTAACTATCTCGAGTAATATTCTATTTTTTCTTTTTGCAACACCATTTTGTTGTAGAGTCCTTAGAATAATTAATTGTCTGTCAACACCTTTATCATTGCATAGTTCCTTGAGCTACTCTGAAAGGTATTCACGTCCACAGTTCATTCTTAGGACTTTGATCATTTTGTCTAATTGATTCTCTACTAGATTTAAGTATGATATAAAACAATTTAATGCTTTAGATTTATGAGAAATCAAATAAACATGACCAAAATATGAGTAGTCATTAATGAATGTGATGAAGTACATGGCTTCATGTTTAGCCCTCACACTCATTGGTCCTCAAATGTCAGAATGGACTATTTACAATGAACTTTTAGCTCTAGTAGCTCTACCAAATGGCTTTCTAGTTGCTTTTCCAGCTAGACAATTTTCATAAATGGGCAAGTCAATTTGAGCAAGTGACCCTAATAGGCCTTCTCTAATTAATCTATTCACTCTTTCTTGCCCTATATGTCATAATCTAACATACCAAGTATTCACATCCACATTGGAAGGAACATTTATCCAAAAACAGCTATTATTGAAATTATTATAATTAATATCTAAAACAATAAAACCATTTAATAAATGACAAGTAGTAACTAGAGTTGAATAAAAAACGATATTTAAAATAACACCATAAAATTATAATTGATATCCCATCCTAAGAAGAATAGAGCATAAAGAATATCGTGAAGATAAAGTATTCGGCTACCACGGAACTCTAACTTGCAAGTGTCAATTCCTTTAGCTTAAACCCTTGAGTTGTTACCCACAAATATCCATTTTGTTCTTTGACTAATTCGACGATACTCCACAAACGCTCCACGCTCTCTAGTTATGTAGTCTGTTGCTCATGAATCTACAATCCACAAAGGATGAGATTTGGTTATAAAAACAGAACTCGTCACATAGTTACAATATAAATTTATAGAGATGAATTGTACATTTTTCGGCTCAGTGCATTCACGACTGAAGCAGCCCAATTTGCTATAGTTGTAACAATTCATTTTAGTCTTATCTTTCTTCTGTCAGCGCGCTTTCCTCTCATGTGCTTTTCATTATTAGGCTTCCTTTGATCTGGCACATTTCTCTTTTCCCTTTGGAAAGTGTTGTTTCCTCTTTTGTGCTTAAAGCCAGAAGCTTTCTGCAGCTTAGAGTTAGCCATATAGAGTTGATTAGAAGTTTTAGCAATCTCTAGGCAATCATCTTATAGTTCCAAATGATGCTTGATATCATTAAATGTCTTAATGCTATCGATATGAGTCATATTAACTCTCATATGTTCTTAATTGACAAGAAGAGATCGTATGACTGCCTAAACCTGTTGCTCATCAATCAATACATATCCAACATTTTTCAACTCACGTATCATGTTCGACATCTCCTTTAAATGCTGCCTTATGCTTTTTTCTAGGTGCTTTCTGAAGAAGTCAAACTTGATGTTGAGCCCTGATTAATACTAAAAAGTGTATATGTAATAAGGATAAAATTATTAATTTTCCACTTAAAGTGTTGATTAATGAGCTCATAACTTAAATTATAAGAATTCTCCCTAAATATATTTTTATTAAATTAATTCGCAATATGTTAATTTTTATCTTATAAATATTTTTTCAACTCTCTTTTGATGTTGCTCTTATTCTTATGATTATTATTGTATGTCCTATTACTCACCCATGTAGTGTTTTATATAGTACAATAAGTGTAGTTTAATTCAAATAAACTTCCTAGAGTTATTTAATAAGCTAAATCTTAAGATAAAATTAGTATTTTATCTTATAAGAATTCTAGACAAACTTTAAGTTTATTTTTATCACTTATGTTTAGATTAATTTATCTCAATCATGGACGTTAAATCTAACATAAGGAATATCTTAAACATTGTTGTTTGATATTTATGTCCTTTCAAATAAAAAAAAAAATAGACTTTGTAGTTTAGGAGATAAATATAACTCATAGAAATATTTACTTCTTATTCAAATATTTTTCCATTCCATTAAAAGTTACAAAAATTTACCTTTTTTATTTTGATATAAAAGTTTAAAAATCAGACATAACTTATAAAAAATAAATAAAAAATATTTAGAAAAGACTTAAAATTAATAAAATTTAAGAGCATGTTCGGTAGCATTTTATAACTAGTGTTTTCATTTTCATTTCCTTAATCCAAATTATGAAATAAACTATGAAATGCATAAAGCAAAAGCTATGTGACAGTAATAAATACAAAAACAACTTCCACATGTTTTGGCTATATTACGCAACAAATATATATATATATATATAAAGTTGTGACTTGAGGAGGTTATGTGACATCATTATTTCTCATCTTTATATATTCTCTATTATCTAATAAATAGAGAAATTTTCTTTTAAATTTGACTTTTCATCTCCTTATAATTAATTTGATTGTTATTACACAATAACAATTATGTAAAGATTTTAATGAGTCATATTCTTTGTAATGAACATCCAAGGGAGAATGTTATGAATTTATTAAAATAAATATAGATGTTCATAATATATATCTCTTAATTTCTCTACTATTTCTCATCAGCAACATTTAACTTTCTTATAACTCCCACTATCTCATAAGGAATTATGATCTATAATTTTTCATTAATTTTATAGTAGTGATTATATAACTATAAAAGAAGAACTCATGTTTTTATTTTGTACACACACAATTAGAATGAATAAAATCACTTTATAATATATTCTCTTATTTTATTTTTTATCTTTCGTTGTTTCTTTATTTATATTATTGACTAATATTTTTTTATTTTTTATAAAATTGTCTCATCTTAAAAAAATATTTATATTTTTTATTAATTTTATGAAATATAAAATAAAAAAATAATATGAATTTTTTTTTAAAACCGTGAAGCGCATGTTTATTTTATAATTATGGAATAAATTATAAACCTGATTCTGCACATTTTCAGCGCATAATAAATCGGCTTTTATCATCTTCGTCTATGTTTTCTTTCTCATCGATCAGCACAGATTCTTCTTTATCTTTCTCACATTTATCTCCACTCTCTTCCTCTTTTGTAGCTACTTTATCCTTCATCTTTCATCTTCACATCATATCTTCTTCTTCTTTCAAAACCAAATTTTCAAGTATTTTTTGAATTTTCACTCTAATTTCTTTTGTCTCATACATAGCTGTACCTAATTTTTGGGATCAGCCAACATTTTCTCATTCCCCATCTTTATTTTTTCAGTTCTTAAACAAAAAAGTATTTGAAATCACTGCCTGCAGATCTGTACCTGCTCCTGAAACAAGAATGAGGGAAGGGTCAAGAAAGCGGTCTTTCCTCGAGGAAGCGACACCGTATGAGCTTTTGAAGGAGCAAGGCTGCAAGTTCTTCCGGTGACTAATCTCCCATCACTAGCCAAAACCCCAACCGGTGGCCAAAACAAGCAACCCGGGAGTGGAAATAAGAAGAAGAAATATTTTAATTCAATTAGGTTTCACCCAAATGTAGTAGAGAATTAAAGATTATATAAATATATATTAATTTTAGCATATTTTATTCTCATAAACGTCTCCCAAGCGAGCAAGTTGGATCTTGATCTCCGGTCCTGTATAGTCTTCAGTTTCTTTTTCTTTTTTTCCCAACTTAAAAGCATGTGGGTAAGAGTTGTGGGGTTCTTGAATATGAGAGTATGCCTCGCCATAATAGTGTTTGCTGCACTTGTTCTTTAAATAACGGAAAATACATGAATTACAAGCAAATGAAATTTTAATGTATCATTTTATTTCCTTGTTACGGAGAAGACATAACAAGAAAGTCATTGGAGAAGAGAGCGTGTGATTATGGGAATATTATTTACATTAAAATTTTATTGCTAACTTGTAAATCATATTTATTTAAAAATTTAATCGTAGTTATGGAGATTAATCAAATCAGTTTTATATTATTTTTTACAATAATACTACACATTTTAAATTTTTTATCCCAAAAAATTATTCTAAATAATGTGTCATTAATTGAGTGATTGATAATTCTTTATAAGATCCAAGTGAATTAATTGTATTATCTCACCAACCAATTAATAAATACCACATTATTTGTGATAATTTTTTGGGATAAAAAATGAGTAATGATACAACCACAAATTCTTGTACAAACTTATTTTGTACAAACTTATGTGGCATGATAAGATTGGTTGAATTAAAATATAAAATAATAAAAACAAATCATTTGGGCCAAGTGATATTTAATTCAACCAATCTTATCATGCCACATAAGTTTGTACAAAATAAATTTATACAAGAGTTTGTGGTTGTATCATTACTCATAAAAAATTTAGGATGTATAGCATTATTGTATTTTTTATTATTTCAACTTTTTAATTACAATTATGACTTAAATGTTTATTAAGAATTGTTTTAAAAAATAATATCACCGATCACATATTCAGTTATTTTTAAAAAAATTTCAATTGGCTACAAAACATAAATTATTATTTTTATATTATAAATATAGAAAATAAAAAATAATACCAAATACATATTCAATTTCAAAATACAATAATTTTAAAATATCACTTTCATTCTCATTTTTATATTATAAAAATATCAATTGCAAAAAAAATTCAATACCTTTTAATTATAAGTACCACAATAATTAGTAAAAATTATTTTTAAAAATAATAATACCAAACATATATTTTTTATTTTTTATTTTTTTATTATGCCTTCCAAACACATATTAATATTTTTAATTTTAAAATATAAAAAATAATAACATATGCATATTTAAATTTAAAGTACAGTAACTACAAAATATTATTTTCATTCTTATTGTTATTTTAAAAAAAATTAAATTAAAAAATAATAACAAACAGGCCCTAAGATTTCGTACGGAAACAAGTCCTTATTCTCTTTTATGCGATCGTATATAAGTCTCTTTTTTTTTTTTTATTAATATTGACATTAAAATATATCTTTCATTGTGTTGAGAACCCGTCTTTATTTTTGGCCTCAAATAATAAAGTAATTTATAGGCTTCTATTTTCTCTTAAAAAAAGCGAAAAAGAAAAGAGAGAGGTGAATATTGAATATTATTACGCTTCCAAAACAAAAAGCATTGCATTGATAGGAATCTCAGCAATGTCATCTTCATCAACGCCTACTCCCTACTTACAAACCTCTGGAATGCTTTCTAAAGAACAGTTACTTCATCTCTTCAACCGCTTTTCATTCCTCACCTCTCAGCCTGGTACGTTTTCCCTTCCGTCTACCTTTTATTTATTTTTTTACTGCCATTTCTTTTCTTGACAGAATAATCTTTCCCTTTTTGTTTTTGTTAGATGTAAAGAAAAGGGTTGCTGATGCTGTGGAAGACAAAAAGGAAAATTCTTTCTCTTTCACTATTTCATTCTTTGTTCATTGTTTTATGCTTTTTATATTCATTCTATTTTGAAATGTGTTACATCGTGAAATGTCATTCTGTCTTCATGTTGGTATCTGGGTTCTGGTTAATTCATATGCGTTGCTTGACTGGTAGAAAATGCGAGAATGTTTCATTTCTTTGTTGATGAGTGCTTATGTAATGGGTTTTCGAGGAATTGATTCAATTGATATGCAGCAGACTCTTTATTGTAGTCCATTTTCATGTAGCTTATTTTCATATATGCGGTACTCACCGCCATTTCATAGTTCCTTTCTCTAGCTTTGGACCTGAAGGAACAGGGAAAAGATTGAGTCTCTGAACTTGAAGACACAAGAAAATAGGACTTTTATCTCAATTTTGCGTAATGCAAATATCAGCTGTCTTAGTGAGATTTCTATCAATAAGAAACACAAGTGATATAATCTAAAAATTGTTCGTCTTCTGCTTTCTCCTTGATGTGTATTTATCCAAATGGAAGGCATAGTGTTATTCCACTTTGCTGATGTTGGAATGGTAGTTTTTTTTGGATATTAGAAGTGCTTGCTTTCATTGCATAAAAAATGAACACGTGTGTCTGTGTGTAAAGATCTCAATTTGAGCTGTCTTTGAATATATTAGACCTCATACCATATAGCCCCTTTAATTTGACTTATGGATGTAAAAGTAAGAACTATGTTTTTGCTGGCTTGTAAGATTTCTGTTGATGTAATCTGCTTATTGATTTAAGTGTTTAACTTAATAAAGTGGTGTTTCTGCATTAGGAGTCTGTAAATAGTCCATCTACTAGTTGCATTTTTTTTCATTTTCCTGAAAATGAAGTTAGATTGTATGCAGGAAGCCATTGCTGTTACTACTGAAATCCAGGAAGAGATATTTCAGGAAATGGGTGTTGGTAAGTTTGTCATAGGTGACACTGTAGATTTCCACTTGTGTTGAATTCTGTTTAAATTTGATTGTTGCTTCAGAAGTAATCAACTTTGTGCAGTGATTGACTGTATCATTTACTTTTCAATACTAGAAGAACATTTATCGTTGTGTAAAGAGTATGCACTCTCAACCTTAGTCTTGGTGGCACTATTTTTTCAGGGTTGGTTTGATTGTAATATTAGTTGTGAAAACTTTTATCTACTAGCACATCTTCGTTAGAGCCTTGTGAATCAAATGCAATATGTACTACTTCACCCTGCCTTAGTGAGTGACATAATTTATCATGCATCTATATACACTTTGTTACATATATTCCTGCTTCATCCTTTATTTTGATCATACTCGAACTGGAATTAGGATTGCAGAAGACATTTCATCACTGATTTGGCTTGCAGTATGGTTTGAAAATGTTGACAAGGTTATGCATTTATGGATAAGACTGTATGTGCCCTGCTTTCGTTTTAGATATAATACTTGTCCCCAAAACTGCATAAGACAGCCATAAACCCCATACTATGATACTTCCAGGTAATAGAATGCCAGTTAAAAATCAAGAGGATTCTGGATCAAAGATGTAATAGTGGACTGCGAGCGCTGGTTTTATTTTTTAAAAATTATAATTTTTCAACTGGAAATAGATTGTAATAGTTTGAAAGATTCTACATGTAGATGACATTGTACTAAGATGCATACATGGTGTAAACATGGTGTAACATTATTCAAAGTATGCCAGTTTTTCTGTTGTAGATCCAAGTTTTGGTCTCGCTTGCCTGGGGAAGGTGAATTTGACTTATGAGAACGATCAGGATTTGATGATACAATTCTATAAATTTGTGGCAACGTAAGCTCTCTTTATCTCTCACTTTTATCTGTACTATTTTGACTTTTAGAGACCATCATCAGTCTTCTTTGATCTGTTAAGGGGAAAAGTATCCTGTTTCCACTATGTGAACTTATTCTTTTAGTGCACAGAACTGAGACCTTTAACTCATTCCCTTCATGACATGAAGGACATCCTCCAGTGTGTCTGCTTTTGGTTGCATATTGTCTCTTAAGCTCTGTGATTTGTGTGAACTTTGGAATTGTCTTCTTTCAAATGCTGAAGCATCTGTTTTCTATTCCAACATTTTAAAATTTGGTGTAAGAATTAGAAATAGACCACTTGTTTGTCCTATGAAAGACGACGGGCTTGTTGACAGTTTAAATGGTTTGCATACGCAAACGGAACATGAACATATCCTTGGCTGGTTTGGTGGACTTTGCTATAGCCCTTTGACATCATCAGGAAAAAATTTGTGTAGTTCGCTTGGCCTTCTATTTTGATGAAGACAAATTGTCTTGGTCACGGAATTCCTTTCATGCAAGCATTACTCATTTTTGAGATGAGCCGTTGCTTATTTTAGCATCTGTTTTACTTATATGCATTTATCCATATTTTTAGCCTCTTTATCTCTTAGCTTCTGTTGATGGATGAACTTCTTTGCATATGATTACTGTCGGGTTCAAATTTTTTAAAGGAGCTATATCTGATTTTTCTCTTTAATTAATGATCTATCTAATTTTTCTAACTTTTCTCTTTAACTAAGGATCTTTATCTAATTTTTCTCTTTCAATAATATTACTCACTCTATCTTGTGCTAGGGAAGAGATGGTCTGTGATGAAGCTGAGCATGGACCAGATGAGTTTGCTGAAAGGATGGATAGTCAACAAAAACTACAAGAACAGGTACTTTGAGACCAAAATTTGGGAAAACGCAATTAGTTGTTATGTAGTATTGCTGAATCTAAAGATAACTTCTTTTGCAGCAACTGGAGATGCTAAATTACATGCGTAGATTTCACCTGGATGATCAGTCTGCAATTCTTGAGAAGGTCTTTATTTATCTATGTTTGACTTACCCGGAACAGGATAGAAAGAAATTCAGACCAGCATTCAAATAGATGATTGATTTATCTTGAAAACAACTCAAGATCTCTATGTTGTGTTGGACTTTGAAATTCAAATGATTATGTGATCTATATAAATGTTGTTGGAAATGACGACTTCTTCCCTTTCTGAGGTTACTCTTCTGTTTTTACAGTTGCACCACCAGATGGAAGATGCCAACTTTGAAAGTGCAGCATCAGTTTTGTCTTCAGAGCAAATTCAGGAGATCGTTCGAAGGAGGGTGTCACCTGTATTTAGGTCAAGGTAGTTGGGGACTGGTTCTCCCTGCAATCTAGTTTCATTTCTGGCCGATTTGTATTTTGTATGTTCCTCATGTATAGTGGTGTTACATTAATGTAGTTAATGTGTTGCTCAAGTTACACTTCGGAATTGCACAATTATGTTTCAATTATATCTAACCAAGTAAATGAATGCATCTTCATCATTTTCATCTTGATTTTCCTACATAGATATAAGAGACCAATCTGATAGTGAATAGAGCAATGAACTGAGTCGAGTTGTATGCATAACAATTTGACAGGTTCCACCCCCGTGATCTCTATTCATTCCATAGATACATGTGAAGAAGCTTGTCTCGATTTTGACGCTAACAATGGCCCTGCAATTTTTCATGCTATTACATTCTATTTTATATTTCTTTCAATAATTGGAACAAAATTGTAAACGGGATTTGTGGGTATCATACATCATTGAGAACCAAAAGAGAAGGAAAAATTTTAATTAAGTCTAATAAAAGCTCTAAACGTGGAGATGGCCGAGTTGGTCTAAGGCGCCAGATTAAGGTTCTGGTCCGAAAGGGCGTGGGTTCAAATCCCACTCTCCACATTGTTTTTTGTTTTTTCAATTATAATTTTTGCATTAGCAGAAAACCGAAATGCCTCTCTGCCCCTTCCCCGGGATCGCGTAAGCACCCGGCGGTATCCGAAAATGCCAAAGCTTCCCCACGACCTTAACGAAATATTTCCTGCACAGAAACTCCTCTGCATATGCTTTCTCCACTTTCCTGTCCACGTCATGCAAGAACACGTGCGTCACACCCCTGCTCTTCCTCGCACGTGCCATCACCGCCTGTCGTAAAAATCGTCGCCATCCTACCCGGCGCCTCTGCGTAATACCCACGTGGCCCGTCTATAAATATCACATCCCACTCTCTGTTGTACACGTCATCAGGCAACTCGTTCAGCACTAGCTTGCACCTGGTGTTACCTTTAAGGTGCACGTGAGGGGGCAAGCAATATTTCTCGTACCTGTAAGAGCTCATGAGGTGGTCGGCCTCGTAGAGGTGCGTCCGGTACGTCACCGTGTGGACGCGCAGGGCGGGGGCACGTGCGAGGATCGTGTGGACCAGCTTCGAATCTTCTTCGAGGAAGATTGTGGTGCCACGTGGATTCAGTGAGGCCCACATGAGAGAGTCGTGGCCCAAGCCGAAGACGAGGAGGTTGCACGGCGCGAGGCCGAGGAGCGCGTCAAAAGGGACGCGTATCTCCGGGAGGGTCAATTGGGGGATGTCTCGTGACGTGGCGTAGTGAATGATGGCGAGGAGTTGTGTTTGCATCGCCGCTGGGGTTGAATCAATCGCGTAAATGTGTGGAATCGAAGCCTTCATGGTTCGGCTCAAGCCGGTTATGAGGAATGCGGCTGTCACTGCGAAGGTTAGGAGCGCGCCGAGGATTAGCGGACGCTCTACAACAAATCGCCGATTAGGAGGCTTCATGTTTTTTTTTTTATTTTTTGCGTTAAATTAATTCTACGTCTGTTTTTGAGTATGAAAATGGTGCCTCTTTGTGCCTTTTTTTTTTCCTTTTCTTTCTTTCTTGTGACAAAATTTGGAAATAAAAGATTGGGAGGATGGATAGAAATGCGAAGGGTTTCTTTTGGCTGTGAATTGAAGGGAAGTTTATTTTTGGGCTATTTGTGTGTGTGTGAGAAAAGTTTGAGGTTGAAAATTAGAGAGAGAATTAGTAGTTAAAGGAAAGAAAATAGAAAGTTGACAAAAAGTAATGTGGTGAACTGAAATTGATTTTGTAATTTGCTTTAGGTTGACATCACACACTAGTACATGTATATCATATGAAGGGTAAATTTCGTTTGACCCCTTTTAAATGGACATCCATCACATTATTTACAGATTTTTTATGAGTCATTACAGGACCTCATGTCATCTACCTCGGTTAGAATATTCCAATAAGTGCTTTGAAAGAAAAACTTTCAAAGAAATTTTGATGGCACCATTTTGATTCTTGTTTTTCATCCCCAACAATGATTGATCCTTCTTGCTTATTAGGTAATTATCTGAAAAAGAGAAAGTGATATATAAAGACAAAATCCATCATTAGAAAGATCGATTAATTGTTTTTTTTTTGGAAAGAATCAATTTAATTTACTCTACAAAATCCAATATCTTCAGCCATCTATAATTGAATTAAATCATATACGTGCTTTTATCAACAACAAAAATCATATACATGTTACAATGAGAACTAAATATAGAAAATAATTATGTCAATAGTTATTGACTTCTTCAATGTAGATAGCCTTGTCCTCTATTTCTAATAACTAAAAAAAATTCACAATAAAATTAATATTCACAACAACAATCATCTAACATTTCAAAGTTTTTAAATCTAAAAGCAGCAATACATGCTAAATGGAATCAAACATGGTACATATTTGGGGTATATAACGATGCGACCAGCTATACTTGAACAATGATTTCCTTCTCGTGGGAGGAGCTATATAGCGTCAATGAGCAGGAGTCTTATATTTGACGCTAAGGAGACCTTCTGTTGGGGCCACGGCCGGAGATCCAATTAATGGTAATTATCAAAACGTGTGTTACTTTCTGAGAATTTAGGCACTAGGCTCGCGTAGCCACAATTACAACGTTTGAGCATCCACAACCGGGGACTAGGCAAAGTGACGAATGTGGGTCATGGAGACCGAATTCTTAGGAGGGCTATAAAAGAGGCCTCCAAAGAAGGTAAAAGGGTTGGACTCTTAGACATTGAAACTATTAAGAGAAAAATTCATTTTTTAGATTCATTTTTTGGGTTCTTGGGACGAAGATTTTTCGGGAATCTAAGGAATAAACATTACAGTAAAAAGCCATGGGACCAGTGGAAAATTTTTTCCTAAGTAAGCCCATCTAACATTTCAACGTTTTTAAATATAAAAGCAGCAACACATGCTAAATGGAATCAAACATGGTACATATTTGGGGTATATAACGATGCGACCAGCTGCACTTGAACAATGATTTCCTTCTCGTGGGAGGAGCTATATAGCGTCCATGAGCAGGAGTCTTATGTTTGACGCTAAAGAGACCTTCTGTTGGGGCCACGGCCGGAGATCCAATTAATGGTAATTATCAAAACGTGTGTTACTTTATGAGAATTTAGGCACGAGGCTCGCTTAGCCACAATTACAACGTTTGAGCATCCACAACCGGGGACTAGGCCAAGTGACGAACGTGGGTCATGAAGACCGAATTCCTAGGAGGGCTATAAAAGAGGCCTCCAAAGAAGGTAAAAGGGTTGGACTTTTAGACATTGAAACTATTAAGAGAAAAATTCATTTTTAGATTCTTTTTTTGGGTTCTTAGGGTGAAGATTTTTTGAGAATCTAAGGAATAAACATTACAGTAAAAAACCATGAGACCAGTGGCAAAATTTTTCCTAAGTAAGCCCATCTAACATTTCAAAGTTTTTAAATATACAAGCAGCAAAACATGCTAAATGGAATCAAACATGGTACATATTTAGGGTATATAACGATGCGACCAACTACACTTGAACAATGATTTCCTTCTCGTGGGGGAGCTATATAGCGTCCATGAGCAGGAGTCTTATGTTTGACGCTAAGGAGACCTTCTGTTGGGGCCACGACCGGAGATCCAATTAATGGTAATTATCAAAACGTGTGTTACTTTCTAAGAATTTAGGCACGAGGCTCGCTTAGCCACAATTACAACGTTTGAGCATCCACAACCGGGGACTAGGCAGAGTGACGAACGTGGGTCATGGAGACCGAATTCCTAGGAGGGCTATAAAAGAGGCCTCCAAAGAAGGTAAAAGGGTTGGACTCTTAGCCATTGAAACTATTAAGAGAAAAATTCATTTTTTAGATTCATTTTTTGGGTTCTTAGGGCGAAGATTTTTTGGGAATCTAAGGAATAAACATTACAGTAAAAAGCCATGAGACCAGTGGTAAAATTTTTCCTAAGTAAGCCCAGATTGCTAATTTAAGCGTCGGAGAGTTTATGTTAGGAAAACCCTCGGCGTTCTTTGACTGGTTTTTGTGTGTGTAGGAGTGTGCCGAGGAAAGTTGCAAGCTTTAAAGTCTTGCTTGTAAAAAAGGAGCAGCGTGAAGTTATCGCCTACCAACTACAAATTGAAGTGTGAGAAGGAATTCTGGTTGCGAACGAGTAGACCTAAAATCCTATATCAATATTTTGGCGCTGTTTGTGGGGAATTGAACGAAAAGCTACTGTCAATAGGGCAAAACAGAGAAAAAAAAGGATAATTATGAATATAGGAGGAAATAGCACCCATGGTGGCAAGCCTGGGCTTAGTGATTCCATCACTTTAATGGAGATAGTAAATGAAGCAAGGGAAAGAGCAATGCATGAGAGAATCGAGCGAATGGAAAAGCAAATGGAGACCCTAACAGCCATCCTGCACAAGCTAAGGAATGAGTAAAGAGGGATCCCCGACAGAAATATGTGAGGATTTACCAGTGGTGTTGGTGATAAATTCTCAAGGGAGTTTAACCATGCGGTAGGGAACCAATTCGCCAGACGGCAAAATGCTGGCAATGGTGACAAAATGGCCCATGTTGAGGAAAGAGAGCTCAGATAACACTTACATGACATCAACAAGAGCAAGATCTGGTTGTTGCTCGTGATGCAAGTGATAGACGAGATGCAAGACTGAAATAGAGCACTCAGTTAGAGAATAAAGTTGGACAATGAGTCTCCTCTCTTGGCAGAGATCATAAGCGTTGTAATTTCGAGGGACTTCCGTTTTTCCAACCTCAAGTATGCTGAGAGAACCGACTCTTTAGTACACATTGAGCGCTTTAACGACATGACCGAAATATAAAGTCTATCACCAGCCTAGAGATGTAGGATGTTCCCTTTAACTTTGGAGGGATAAGCATGCGAATGGTACCGAAAGCTGTCAAGAGGGAGCATTAAGACTTTTGAGTAGATGTGACAGGAGTTTACAGAACAATTTTGACGAGCAATGGCCCTAGAAGATGACATGATAGAGTTGATGAGCATGAAATAGGTTGAGAGTGAGCCCTCAGGGTGTTCGTTAAATGGTACCACCATGTTGTTCTTGATCTCAGAGCCTTTACCCATCCTCAGGCTTTGAGGGGGCTGAAAGAATGAGTAAAGATAGGTCACCTATGGTATAACTTGAGAAGTTCCAATGTGCAGACTGACTCTGTGGTATACGAGTAGGCGAAAAGGAACATAAAGATTGAGGAAGAAAAAATGGACCAGATTAAGAGTGAGCAACTAATTTGATATTTTAGGTTAAGGTAGTGAGGTAATTTGAGATTTCGAGGGTAATTCGGTAATTTAAGTTGTTAAGGGCATTTTGGTAAATTTATGTTTCGAGGGTAATTTAATAATTTCTGACATTGTGGTTATTTTTCGTGATCCGAATTGAGGACAATTTAGTAATTGAAGATTTTGAGGATAATTTGGTAAAATAATGATGTTGGGGGTATTTTGGTAATTTTGTGCATGCGGGAATAGTTTATTGTTAAAAGATTTTGAGAATTATTATGTAAAATTAGCTGTATTTCAAATTTACAAAGAATGATTATATTGTTTCCTTGATTAGAGGATCCGCGAACGAGAATCAACCCGCGGATATTGTTGATACTAAGTCTGGACTTCGTCACTGTGAGTGGAATATACAAAACTATTTTCATAGTATATGCTAATTTTATGATACAGTGCAGTATGTTTTGATAAATAAGTATTTGATACTTCGATTTAATGATTTTTTAGAAAATTGATTTTTATTTATGTGTTGATTTTATTGTTATTAAGAATGCGTTTGATTAATGATTTTATTATCATTTTTTAGTAAATGCATGATATTAGAATTGAATGGATTTGAAATATGTTGAATAAAAAGAAAATGAGATTTCAGATGTGATTATATGTGTATGTACATGTGTATAAATGTTGTTTGGAAAATTATTGGACAGTACCCTTCCCCTCCAGATACAGAGATACAGATAATACGAGATGAATACAGAGATACATATGAGATGAGATAAAGGCCTTTGGAGCCCGTCTGAACACACATAGAGGCTTTGGGCCATGTGTTTGGGCGATTTTGCCTTTTGGGGGCTTATGCATGCAGTATGTTGATTACAGAGATACAGATGTTGAGACACATGAGATATGAGATGAGATTTCCCCATCTATCCGCTGTAGCTCCGGGCATGATGGTTCCTTGATTGCCCGTCCGTCGAGATCCGGATATAATGAGATCATTCCTCTAGGTACTTGTTTAATGATAGTTTTTATTATTCAGTATTTGATATTATAAGTATTATGATTTCATTGATTTTATGCAGATTTATGAATATTAGGGGTGGGTGCGGTTCGGTTTTTTATTAAATTTTTCATAATCGTTCGATTACGATTATTTTAAAATCATAATCGCGATTAATCAAATTACCGAAATAATCAAATACACGATTAATTGAAATAATTCGATTTGATTCGGTTCGATTATTTCGATTATGGGCATATTGGGCTTATTTTGGGCATTTTTAAATTTAAAACCTTAAATTAATAAATCTACTATAAACATAAAAAGTTAACAAATAAAAAATCAAAATATGTCTCAAAGTATGTTCAAGAACACATAACATGTTCAAATCAAAATAAATAAGCAAAAAGTCTTTTAAAAGAAACAAAATTTATGAAATTAAGCAACTAATAAAAGAAAAAAACTCAATCATGGAACAAATATTTAAATAAGTTTAAACGGTACAGAGTAAGTTACAAAACAATGAAAGTATGAAACTATCCGTAGAAACAAGTCAAACAACTACAAACAAGAATACATACTATAAAGATCCAACAATCACAGTGTTTTTACAAAATTCTGAACATACACAACAATCAAAGGAACTAAATGGGGAATCCACATGCACATGGAAACCAGACACTACAAAAATTCATTTTCCCATTCCCAAAGTTATAAAAAGGACAAAGATCACAAGGGGAATAATTTTATAAGCACAAGTTTATTTCAAGCTTAAAACTGCATGCTGCAAATGGCCATTTGTTTATTCTTCCGTGAAGACAATAAAAAAGGCAAAACATATTAATCAATGTGTTCTTCAAATTTGCCTTCAAAGAAAACGAAACAGATTTCTAAGAATGCGTGTCAATAGCATGTGAAAAGCCAAAACACAATCACAAGTTGAATTATGTGGCACTTTTCAAATTAAAATTAAATAAACTTAATCGAAACTTGAGTTTTGATTTTATTTATGTTCATCACCAAATTGCACTGTTTTCTCCAAATTGGAGTTGAGGAAGAATCGTGGAAATTGGTTAAAACCAATGGCACCAGTAAAAACGAAGGGAGCTTTTAACGCCAGCAGCAGCAGCTGTTTGTTTGATTACCTTTTTATACCAGCAGCAGCTCAAGTTCTCTGCAAAAACAGTTCAAGCTCAAGTAGCTCAAGTTACCAGCAGTAGCAGCGGGGACGAGATTCCAGCAGTGAAGAATCGTGAAGGATGAGCAGCAGCAGTGGGGACGCGATTCCAGCAGTGAAGAATCGTGAAGGATGGGCAACAGCAGCGGGGACGCGATTCCAGCGGTGAAGGTTCGTGAAGGATGAGCAGCAGCAGCAGCAACAACGGGGATGAGATTCCAGCGGTGAAGGTTTGTGAAGATCAGAAGATGAGAAGAATCAAGAATGTGTTAGATTAGGGATTGTGTAAAAATCAATTTGCGTTCGGTTTTTTCCTGTGGTCAGTTTGGTTTTTCGGTTTTTTTTAAAAAACCGAAAACCGAACCGATTGATTTTACTACTTCTACTATATTACTATTTTGGTTTTTTAAATGTAAAAAAAACCGCAAAAAAGTTCAGTTCGGTTCGGTTTTTTATTAATCAATTTTTTTTGCCCACCCCTAATGAATATATAGTTATTTCAGTAAATGATTTGAATTGAATATGTTTATATAAGTTCTTATGATATTTGATGAAATTGATTTGAGAAAGATTAAATCATTTTAAATTAATTTATTTTTCAAAAACTACTATCCACTCACTGAGCTCATTGAATTTTATACTCACCCCGTTTTTATTATATTTCCCCCCCACAAGAGATTTGCAGGTACATCAGTCGATCCAGCAACGATAGTTAGATTTGAAATTGTGGTCACGTGATGGTGCTAGGAGTTGTAGATTTAATATTTTGATATTTGGGATATTGTGAATTGTATTTATTTATTATATTTTGTAATTAAGGATAGCCATCATATTTTAATATTAGAATGATTTGGGTGGTATTTGGTATGTTGACTTGAGAAGTTGATTATGAAAGATTGATGGATATTAAATTATTTGGGAATATTGTTTTGTAAATTGCATGTTTGGGGATGTTTTATTTATAGGGGAGATTCTGTCAAATTTTTTATAGAATTCTTAGATATCATAATTATTATCGATTCAATTATACAAGTTTAGATAGACTCGGCCTAGGGGTGTAGGACGGGTCGTTTCAGGAATCTAAGGAATAAACATTACAGTAAAAAGCCACGAGATCAGTGGCAAAGTTTTTCTTAAATAAACCCAAATTGCTGATTTGAGTGTTAGGGGGTTTACGCCGGGAAAATCTTCGGCATTCTCTGGCTGGTTTTGTGTGTGTAGGAGCGTGCCGATGAGAAGTTGCAAGCTTTAAAGTCTTGAAGTGTTGAGGAAGAATTTTGGTCGCGAACGAGCTGACCCAAAACCCTATATCAACAGTACATATACTCAACCACAATACACAAGTCAGTTAAATTATACAGATCTTGACATCTTTATAAAGAAAATTAAATATTAATAACAATTTCTTTTTTAAGAATTCATTTCTTGATACATAGAACTGCAACAGAAAAGCATTGTAGTTTTATTTTTATTTATCAGCCAAGATTTCTACATCCAAACAAAATTATTTCAAGTGTGAGATAAAATATATAAAATAATATTTATAAAAACTTAAAAAAATACCTTTCCAACATTTTAAAGGTGTGCGTCGACACTTTATAAAATATAAAAATAAAAAGTAATTTTATTTATAATAAAATTTATTATCTATTGGGTGAGTACTATTTGAACGATTAAAAAAAATTATAATGAGTATTAATAGGCCTTCAAAATTTTATTTTAAATTTACTCTAAATAATATTATGTGTAATATCATATTATTAAAATGTCACTCATTAAATAGTTAATAATTTTTTTCAAAAACAATTCTAACACAAATTTAGTTACGTTAATCCACCAGCTAATAAACGAAATTTTGGAATGACGTAACTTCCACATAGGCAGGGCCCGCCATTCCGAATGACTTAACTTGATTGCTGAAGTGGGCAGTGGTGAAACTGAACCGAACGACCCTTAAGATAAGGGCCTCACTCGTTCATCCGTCTTCTTTGAAATATTTTCATTTCAACCATTAATCGGAGAGAAGGAAAAATGGCAACAGTTTCAATGAGTATAAACCTAATCGGCTCGTTTAAGGGTCTCTCTTTATCTTCAAGCTCTTCCTCCTCCTTCCTCAAAGGCGATTTCACCGTGTGTCCCAAATCCGTCACCGTTCCCCTCCCACCAACGTCGCCGTTACCCTTAACTATCGAATCTGCTCACAAGAAGGGAGCCGGTAGCACAAAGAACGGCCGTGATTCGCGGGGCCAGCGGCTCGGCGTCAAGATTTTCGGTGATCAGGTCGCCAAGCCCGGCGCAATTATTGTCCGCCAGCGTGGCACCAAGGTTTCACCCTAAATTCCTTTTCTTATAAAAAAATTTAAGAAAAAAAAATTGAATTTGTGCGTTTTAGTAACTATGTGATTTTAACCTGAAGTGAAATTTTCAGTTCCATCCAGGGAAAAATGTGGGGCTTGGCAAGGACCATACAATATTCTCTTTGATTGATGGACTAGTCAAATTTGAGAAGTTTGGGCCTGACAGGAAGCAGGTGAAATATTTTGCAATAACAAACTGTTTGTGAAAATGCTCAAGTGAATGCCATCTTGAATTGTATTGGTAGTAGAATTGAACATGGATTTGTGTGATTTTTAGATAAGTGTTTACCCAAGAGAAGTGCAGCCTGAGAATCCCAACGGTTACAGAGCAAGGAAGCGAGAGTACTTCAGGTTGCAGCGGGAGAAAAAGAAGGCTAAAAAGGAAGCTTATTTGGCTCAACCTCAGCTGGTGCTTGCTTCTGCTCTCGATGATGCTACTGATGGCCTTCCTAATTGCTAGGTCTGAAAGGCTGCCCTTTATTTTTCGATTGTTAGTTCTTGTATCTTATTGATTTTTTTTTTCCCACTGTCGTTACACAATGGAAATAGGATTTCTTTAATTAATGGCTTCTCTGATTCAAAAGTCACTGGTGATTTTGAATTTTTTAATAAACATTGCCCAACTTTTCAGTTCCATGACCGCTACTGGCAAGTATCGTAGAATTAGAATTTGGCGGTTTGCATTCTAAATTAACAAAGTTGACTGCGGTGATGTATTTCCTTCTGATTTTCGAACACAGCGCTCCTCTCCGACGCCTTGAATTGATCCCCTTATTATTTAACTGAGTTCATGGTTAGTTGGAACAAAAATTGCAGGCTTTTAAGTGGAGCTTTTGCAAGTGCTAAAGTAAAGCGGTCTAAAGTAAACAAAATGATTTAACGTAGCAAGTTCCAATCTGTAAGAACAAACTAATTTTCGACAAAAGTAAAATATTTCCGGAATAAGTCAACTTAAAGCAAATATAAAGTCTAATTCAAAAAGATTCAAGACATATTTGAGGGACTGTCTAATAAAATCCTAAACGGGTTAACTCATTCCTTGGTTGAAGGGTGGTGTGTATCAATCTGCTGATAACTTCCGTCATCAAGCTAGAAACTCTGCAGCCTGCAATTTCACAAGGAATTCATTAGTCTTTAATGCGTGTACGACAAAAGTTAATATTGCATTCCAAATGCCCATTAATCCATAGTCAACAACCAGCAAAATTTGAATTTGATTATGGTCCTCAACCTCTTAATGACTTTTCTCAGTAGTGTCTATGAAGAAAAAAACTAGAGATATAATTTCTCGAAGTGCACATAAGCTTCAAAATTCTAGTCAATTAACATCCCACTGTAAGCAACATCACAAGGAGCACATCAATTGCAAAAGCAGTCACTCAGAAAATTCAATATCAATGCACAACTATTGCTAAATTTTGTAGGCAAGTTAAGCACATACAAAAGCATAAAAGAAAATTTTAAAATATACACCAAATATGCTAAAATTCAGCAACAGGGACAAATAAGTTTGAAAGAAAGAACCCATGCATCTTCGTGAGACATCAAACCTGCCTGCTGTATATAGTTTGCCCACATTTTATTGGTTGTCGTTCAACATGTTTTGACATTGAATGTACTACATTTACACATTTCTTTATTTCTATTTGCAAATAAGTGGATGCTCGCTATAGGACTACACATAAGTTGCTTGCATTTTCAATCAAAGAACAGAACAACATCCTCCTAGTTTCAACAGGGTACCAGATGAGAAAAACAAGAACCCTCTGTTTCATTGCAACACCAGCTAAAAAAACCAGAATAGTAATGCAACGTCTTTGATGTACCAGAATAATCTGTACATCTTGAGCCATTTAAACATCCAATCAAAGATGTCACAAATGTGACTGATTTTGTCATCCAAGACTGTATCCTAAAAAAAAAAAAAAAAATTCCACAAACCGAAAATTCACAAATCATGTAGAAAAAATTGGAGTTCTTAGTCAATGGCTCCTATTAATAAGATTTGAATACATACATAAGATTAGTGAATTCTACATTGATGATAGAGATTAAACACCTTAAAAACTAATTCAATATGCATTTCATGTCCAAATTAAACCTAAAGCTTAACTCGCTATCAAATTGTAAACATACACACAGGGCAAGAGAATATTTCAATCATAAATTAAAACAATGGACTCGTACCTTATCCAGATCCAACAATAATATTGTTGATAGGGATGAAGATCAACTTGACGAAGAAGCCTACGAATCCCATGACAACGAATCCGATCGCCGTACGGAACGCAACCTTCGTGAATTCTGCGAAATTTCAAAATAAATCCAAGTCAATATACCGGCAGATTAAATCAGAAAAAAACAAAACAATAAATTCGAAATTATTATGACATGTACCTTTACGATCGGGCTTGTGACACCTCTTGACGAGACGCAAGCTGTCTTTTGCGAAATCTCTGAGCGGATCGAAGACGTTGTCGATGGCGTCCATTTTCGTTTTCTCCTTCAATGAAGCGAATTTGTAGATCTATGAATTTAGCGCAACCGGCTGTTGTTAAATAAGCTGCCAAAGATGATGTCAACTATCTTTCCCTATTATTTGACCAAAATACCCTTATTCAGAACGATGTCGTTTCGCTAACTGTTTGAATGCTTTCTCTAATTCTTCAATTTTGTTTTTTTGTGGACGAAATTCAAAGACAACCAATGTGAAACCTTCCTTGTTCCGCATCATGTGAAATCAGATTTATGATATGATTTCAAAACTTTGCAATGATTGAGCATTATATCCCAGATCATGTGGAGTATGAGTAATATTTTTTTAGTTAATCAAAACATTCAGGGAATATCATTTGAAATTACTTACACCACTATTCAAAAGGAAGAATTAACATCAAGCGAAAAACAAGATTTCTTCCAAAGAATAACATAGAAATAAATTAATAAAATGATCATCACTACATTAACATTTTTAATTCATAGGTAATAATATATGATCAATAAAATAAGAAAAGTGGGCTTTGAAACAAGTAAGTTGTCAGCTAGTCGGAAGTGATTCAACTCCAAGGGTCGATGGGAAATTTCAAAGGGATGCACCATCTTTCGGCAACTCATAATCTGTTCAAAGCTCATTGCAGTCTGCACAAGACATGAGAATTGGGACTGCAGGGAAATACTGAAGCATGTATGGTGGTCCAGATTCAATCAGCGTATGCATGCTGGCTATCTTTTTGTTTGCATTGAGGTGGAGTCTGGTTTTCTTTCACGATGAACAGCTCGAGGGACAAAGGTCAAGCCACGAGTGTGGCGATGACCAAAGCTGACAGACAAAGGAGAGGAGTCCGAAGTGCTTAATTTAGAGACAGCAGAAACAAGACCATCGATGGTTTCATCTTCCACTTCCATCGAACTTGAAGCTTCCTTCTTTTGTAAAGCTTGTTTACGTTGGTTCTTCTGTCTCTGTTTCTTGGATGGGTGGGCCTTTTTGAAGAACTCAAATGAAGTAGGGAACTTGTGCTTGTCCACCAGATGCTGTTGCCGACTTTTGTAGTTCTTGCACTTCAACCCACAGCCTTCAACCAAGCATTCATACTGTTACACACAAACATGCAGCAATATGTTGTATCTCAAATAAAATCAAGAAGACAAAACTCAAGCAGATACCAACAGACTCAAACCACAAAATGTGTATTGTTCATAGATCTAGCCAATTAAGATCATTGATTCGGGTTGTAGGAATCAGCAATCACGTTATTAACAGAAAGGCCATCTAGTCTAGCAAAAGCTATCAGTAAAATAGATGGTCATATCTGTGGAATTTCTCATGTAATGCACAAACAAGTTCAAGTCAGAAATGCCAAATGATGTAGGAAAAAAAGGAAATGTGACTTGTTATAGAAACTTGAAACTGCACAAAGTACCATTTCTTAGCAACCGAAAAGATTTCGCCATGTTTTAAATCCACAATAAAAAATAACCATACACGATTTAGTCATTGCTTCACAACAAAAACTTAAGTGGACAAAAAAAATTACCATGGGATAGCCATGTGCGACCTTTGCCTGAAAGAAAGAATCATGAGCTTCGGATACATGTATGCTTAGCAAACGCGATGTTGGGTAAACTCTGCAACACACAGAACAGGATGCGGTGTGCCGGGCATTGTAATGATCTTCAAACTCCTCTAAAGATCTCAATCGTGCATTACAACCGACAATAGGACAGCAGACTCGCCTGGGCAAGCATCAATTAAGGAAGATTTGAATAAACTCGCAAAGAGACACATTTAGAAACCTTGATTCTTAATCAAACATCCAATTTCTGGATAATAATGAATAATAAGATCCATAACGTAACACAAGAAACGCACAAAAAAAAAGAAAAAAAGGTTAAACTATTACAAGTAAGTAATAGTACCTGCCATCCTCGGTTACCATATTCTCAAGTTGGTACTTTTCATCTTCACTGAAATCCAAGGCAACCTGTAAATTGAAAAAAAAAATCAAATGATTATTACTTAGAAAACGAAAGATTAGAAAAAATGCCTCAAATAAAAAAAGAAAGTGGGGAAAAAGGACCTGTTTAGCGAGAAGTTCGCGTTCAATGTTGCCGGAAGCAAAGAAGGGAGAATCGGGGCGAAAACGACGACGAACAGAAGCCCAGTACGGGAACTCTGATTCGAAGTTTGCGTCTAGAACCATCGCCATGAATTATCGATATTGATTTGAGTTTCCTGCTTTCGGTTCGTTTTCGTTTCGTTGTTTCTGGTGAATTCAATTTTGAACTTGTCTTGCGGTTGTAGAGAATAGAGTGGAAGCGAGGAAAGGAATAGTGTGGTTTCGGGGAGCAGCTCGGAGTTGAATCTAAAATGAAGTTTGGGTTTTGCTATTGTGTCCTTTACTGGCCCAAGAATACCTAGATTTTAGGCCCAAAGTTTGGGCCCCAAACCATGTCATGGGTTGTTTTGGGTCTTTCAAGTAAGTTTCTGGTTTGTCTTTGGTATTTATTTTTTGTTTATAATGTTATATCCTTCAAGATTCCCACTCTTGTCAATTAGTTTTCTCTCTTTGTGTGCTTTTTCTCTCCGACAAGAAAACACCAAATGGAGCTAGGATCGGATTTGTGGAATCCGGAAAGGTGCTCAGTAGGTGAGCGTCATTATAGTTCTGTTTCTTTTTCGTTTTTATTGATCTTTATAGACTTTTTTCTTGAGTTTGCGAGAAGGAAGTCAAAAGGGGGGTTTGCTTAAAATGATGGAAACGGAAGAATTAATTAGAAAATGCAGTGCGATAACATTAGAGGAAGAAGAGGAGGACAAAGTCATATTTGGGGGTAGTATGAAGGCAAAAGGGGAAAAAATAGCAGCGGGTTGCCTGGTGGGGAAAATCCTTTCCACGAGAGGTATCAGCCATGAAGGAGTCAAAGCTGCTCTTTAACAAGCATGGTGTCTAGTGGGTACAATTAAGGTAGAAAGCTTGTGACACAAAATTTTCATGTTCAAGTTCTATTCAGAAGAAGATAAAAGGAGAGTGCTAATGGGAGGGCCGTGGCAATTCGATCGAGCCCTCATTGTTCTAGAGGAACCCAAAGGGATAGGAAATGTCGCAGACCAACCCTTCTCACATGTCTCTTTCTGGGTTCAACTACACAATGTGCCTCTGATGTGTATGCAAATTAATACAATACAAGAAATGGGCTCAAAGATTGGGAGAGTGGAAGATGTAGCCACTGACGAAACAGGAGTTTGTTTTGGGGAATATATACGTGTCAGAATCTCAATAGACATCACAAAAAGGCTTAAAAAGGTCTTTAAAATCCAACAAGAAAATAGAGAAGAGATAGTGGTGGGTGTGGTTTATGAGAAGCTGCCAGATTACTGTTTCTGTTGCGGTCATATCGGGCATCAGTTTAGAGAGTGCGCACAGTACAAAGGCTAACCAAAAGAGAGTTTGGCATATGGGGCATGGTTAAAGGCAGTCCCATTAGCTGATCGCATGAGGTTCCAGAAGAGCAAAGACAATGATAGAAGGAAGTATCGAAGATCAGAAAACTCGAAAAATACAGAGACCCACCACCACCAACATCCAAACCCGACAGAAGAAAATGAGTCAGGGGCAAGGCAAGGCAAATATGCAACCAACAATCATTTAATGGGATTAAGACACATGGAAGTGGAAACTGACAACTCATTAATGCCTCAAGGGACACAATCGAGACGAGATCAAATCAGCAGGGAAAATCAGCTTGTTACAGCTGTGTTGGGAGAAAAGCCTGAAAATATGGGTCAAATGGCGGGAATTATGAGTAGAAATAAAAATGTGAAGGGAAAGGAAGGGAACCAAAATTCTTAAAATTCTCAAACAGGCCGAGAAACACACTAACTTGCATCAACCCAAATGAGTTTAGTTGAAGAGGTAGTGGATAATGGGTCTCTTCCAAAGAAGCCCAAAGCTAAATAGAGAAGATGGAAAAATCATGCCCGAGGGGCTCAAGATTTGAGAAACTCCAAAGCCGTTCTGAAAAATGCTAAGAGGGCAAATTGTGAAACGATAGCTTTTAGCCCAAGCACGAACACATTAAGCAGAGTTAGGGAGGGATCCCCTTTAGCAAAGCTCAAGTTGAGTTGGGACGAAACAGTTATGGAAGTAGTAGAAATAGGAAGAAAGACGGGAATTAAGATATCGGCGGAGGCTGGAATCCAGCCCCGCCGACAGCAATGAAAATAATAAGTTGAAACGTCCGAGATTTGGGGAATACTCGGACGTTTCTTGCATTAAGGGATATTCTCCAAGAGCACAGGCCACAAATTCTTTTTGTATGCGAAACAAGAATGAAGCCTGGGCAAATGACGGATAAGAGTAAAGTGTTGGGTTTCGATAATTGTTTTAATGTAAGTAGGAATGGAATGGGAGGTAGTCTAGCAATGTTGTGGAGCAGCGACGTGAATGTAGTTATTGCCTCGTATAGTAATCACCACATAAACGCCATAGTTCAAGGAGCAGGGGGGATGAAATGGAGATGTACTAGGGTGTATGGGCACCCGGAGAACAGCCAAAAACAACACACATGGACACTCTTAAGGAGGTTGGCAGGTTTGTTCACTCTTCCATGGCTTTACTTCGGGGATTTCAATGAAATTCTGGATTTAAAAGAGAAGCTGAGGAGTAGAGAAAGGAACTTGAATATGATAACAGAGTTTCGAGAGGCTGTAAATGATTGTAAGCTAATGGACCTAAAGTGTAGGGGATACCTTTTTACCTGGTCGAATAGGAGCTTTGGGCCGCATTATGTTGAAGAAAGGCTTGATAGATTTCTAGAGAGTGAGGGCTGGAGGAGTAGTTCTTTTGATCTGATGGTTTCAAATTTAATCTCTTGGGGTTCCGATCATAGCCCTATCATGCTGGAAATGCAAAACCAAAAAAGGTTCCTGTGCTTTAAAAGGAAACGGAAGCCAAGGGTTCACTATGAAGATATGTGGAGCCATTATGAAGAATGTAGGCTTATTGTGGAGGAAGAATGGAGGCAATGGGGCAGCCGATACGAGGGGGATCCTGTGCAATCCTTTCAGAAGGCAGCCAATTGCTCAATGGGAAGGCTGCTGGCATAGAGCAAGAAAGAATTCAACAACAAAAAGGAAAAGCTGAAGAGGCCAAAGAAAAAGCTCGGTGATATGAAGCTCAATTATCAGCATTTTGAAGAAGCGACTGAATTCAAAAGCACTAAAGATCAGATTGAAAGGCTGCTGCTAGATGAAAAGGTTTACTGGAAGCAAAGATCCCGGGCCGATTGGCTCAAGGAAGGGGATAAAAACACGAAATATTTTCACCTCAAAGCTTCGTCGCGGGAAAAAAAAAACTGGATTGGGGGCATTTTAAACCAAGAGGAGGGCTGGACTGAAGATAAGGACGAGATCGAAAAGGAATTCATGAATACTTTGCAAAGTTGTTTACATCTTCAAATCCAACAGAGGTACAAATTGAAGCAGTTCTGGAAAGCCTAAAGTTGCGGGTGAGTGCAGAGATGAATGAACAGCTAGATAGGATTTTTACAGAAGAAGAAGTGACATCGGCTCTTGCTCATATGTGCCCAACAAAAGCTCCCGGACCTGATGGCTTGCCTGCAGTATTCTTCCAAAAGCATTAGAAATCAGTAAAGTCAAGTGTTATCTCCACCAGCCTCTACATCTTGAATGATAAAGGTATTATCTCCCCGCTAAATCGCACTCATATTGTATTGATTCCAAAGATTCAAAAGCATGAGAGAGTGACGGATTTCAGGCCGATAAGCCTTTGCAATGTTATTTATAGAGTCATAGCTAAAACAATTACAAATAGGCTAAAAGATATGCTTAACCATGTAATTTCCCCATCTCAAAGCGCTTTCATCCCCAATAAGATGATCATCGATAATATCATAGTGGGATACGAGTGTTTGCATAAGATTAGACATAGCAAAGGGAAAAAGCATGGGCTGGTAGCTCTTAAGTTAGACTTAAGCAAGGCCTACGATATAGTAGAGTGGAGTTTTTTAAACTACACCATGTTGAAGCTAGATTTCTCTAGTAATTTGGTGAATTTGATTTTGAATTGTATCAGCACAACCACTTTTTCTGTTGTGATAAATGGAGTAGTTTCAGGAATGATTAAGCCTCAAAGAGGGCTAAGGCAGGGGTGCCCACTCTCCCCCTACCTGTTCATTCTATGCGCAGAGGTGTTTTCAAATTTGCTCGCTCAGGCGGAGCAGTAAAAGCTTATCCAGGGGCTTTGTTTTGGAAAAGAGGTCTCAGTCTCCCACTTGTTATTTGCCGATGATAGCTTAATTTTTGTCAGAGCAGCGGTAGAGGATTACTCTCATCTCAAGACTGTTTTTGAGTGCTATAGTAGAGCTTCGGGGCAGATTTTTAACTACAAAAAATCATCAATGTTCTTTAGCCAAAACACAGAGGAGGATCAAGCTACTGCTATAAAGGACATTTTTCAGCTACAGGTAGTTTCTCGTCATGAAAAATATCTAGGCTTGCCGTCTATGGTAGGAAGGAAGTCTAGAAGCTTTTTCAATGATGTAAAGCTTAGAGTGTTAAATAAAATCCAGGGTTGGCAGCACAAGTTTTTCTCGAGTTGAGGTAAAGAGGTGCTCATTAAAGCTGTTGTACAAGCAGTCCCAACATTCGCTATGAGTGTGTTCAAAATTCCATTGGGACTATGTGAGGAGATCCAAAAGGAAGTGGTTAAGTTCTGGTGGGGAACAGATGGAAAAAAGAAGGGCATTCACTAGAGGAGTTGGGAGAAGCTGAGCAAAGCAAAGATAAGGAGAGGCATGGGGTTCCGAGACCTATCAAGTTTCAACCAAGCTCTTGTGGCTAAGCAAGGGTGGAGAATCATCCAAAATCCAAACTCCCTGGTATCCAGAGTCATAAAAGCGAGATACTTCAAACATGTGGACTTCACGGAGGCAGGGCTGGGGTCAAAGCCTTTGTTTATTTGGAGGAGCATCCTGTGAGGGAGGCAAGTGATTCAAAATGGAGCTAGATGGAGAGTTGGGAATGGCAAAAAAATTAAGGTGTATTCAAGCAATTGGCTGCCCAAACCTTCAACTTTCAGGCCTGTCTCAGCTCCAACAATAAGAGTAGACTCTACAGTGGCAGAGTTAATTGATGGTCATCAAAGATGGAATGAGAGGCTGATCCACGACTCCTTCGCAAGGCAGGATGCGGAAGCCATTCTAAAAATTCCCCTCCCTAAAAGACCAAAAGAAGACCAGCGCATTAGGCATTATGACAGAAGAAGGAAGTATTCTGTGAAAAGTGGTTACCAAGTAGCGATGAGATTAAAATTTTCAGATCAACCTTGCTGCTCATCTCAGAATTCAAACCTTTGGGGTGCCCTATGGAAGTTGTTCATGCCTGAAAAGATAAAGATTTTCTTATGGCGAGCTATCAATAACTTACTCCCTACATCGGAAAATCTTTGGAAGAGGAAAGTAGCGCAGGAGCCAATATGCCAAATTTACAGCAGCAATGTGGAAACTATATCTCATGCTCTGCTGGGTTGTAAAATGGCTAAGAAAATCTAGAGAAGCTCTCAATTCCCAGAGATGCTGGTAGAGAGTAAATCTCATGATATAAGTAGGATGTTCCAAGATCTGACCAAAAAGCACCATATCAGCAAGATGGAGACTGTTGCAGCACTTCTATGGGTAATTTGGACTGCAAGAAACAAGTGGTTGTTTGAGGGGAGAAAATATGATCCAATAAGTCTGATGGCAAGGGCTGAGTCAATAGTGAAAGCTTTCAGAAACTCCAGAAAACCTCTCGAAAACTTCCAAGCAAGGAAAGAGGATGATAAGGCAAACCAATGGTGTCCTCCCCCAAAAGGCTGGCTGAAAGTTAATGTTGATGCAACAATGGATGAAAAAAATCAGGTAGCTGGTTTGGGGGTAATGGTTAGAGACTGGAAGAGCAACTGCATAGCAGCTGCTATAAAGACAATTAGATTTTTTAGAAGTGTATCAATGGCAGAAGCAGCAGTCATGGACTGGGGAATGCAAGTTGCTGCTAGAGTTGGAGGAAAATCTGTACTAATAGAATTGGATTCCCATGAATTAGTTGAGCTTGTAAATAACAGAATTAGCAGCATGTCAGAAATTGTTTGGGTGATCTTTGAAATTCTGGAAAAAAATAATGATTTCCAAAATTTCAAAGCTAAGCACATTCCTAGACTATGTAATGGCATAGCTCACTCCTTAGCTAAGTTGGCTTTGCAAAAGAAGGAATCTGTAATGTGGCTGGATAAATTTCTAGCAGATATCTTGTACCTGATTTCGTGTTAATCAATGGATAGGTTTACTTCCTTTCAAAAAAAAAAATGTTATATCTTTCGTTTGATTTTATCGATAAAAATTAAAATCACCACCGGCAGGCAGCCACTACCGGTGATAGTCAACAGTAAGTAATTTATTATTTTCATTTAAGTAACGTTTGATACCATTAAAATTCTTGTTATTGGCTGCATGGGATAGGATAAATATCCCCACAAAGAGCGAAGGCTTAAGGGTGGGTGCTGGGGGGACAAGTAATCAACCCGATTCGAAAAATTTGGGTTCGAGACTCTAACTTGATTGGATAAAATTGTGACCAGCTCAAGTCAAACTTATTCCAATCCGAAACACCATGCACACACAAACCATTTATGACACAAATTTTCGATCAGATTCGAACTATATCCAAGTTGGATGGAATGAATTACAAGTTCATATTATTTTTCCCAACTCAATTAATCTAAAAACCAATCAGGTTAATCCGAACCCAAATTTACCCACCCTAAATGCGTGTGAGCTAGCATTGACAAAAATTTCTAAATTTTGATCAAGATTTGAGATCCTAGTCCATTTGGGTCATGATTCGAGATAAAATTTTGTCCTAATTTACTATACAAGTCGAATTTTAGAATGTTTGAAAATCTCAATTGGGATCTCGAATGACTCGAAATTTAAGTTTTTAAAAATGTATGATAATTCAATTTAATGAATTATATCTCTAATATGTTGATCATATGTGTATGACAACTCGTTTCAATAAATTATATATCTGTGTGTCGTCACAAGCGTATAACATGTTAATTATAAGCATATGAAATATTGTTTGTGATAGAATCTGCAACGTAGGATAGAAAACTCACGTTATCTGAGACAATTCAAAATCCCGATCAAAAAGGAATTCAAACATATTTTTGTCCAAATTTAAATTTAATTTACTATTTGCAACAAAACCAAGATCGGCAAATTTTGACTAGTCCCATCCTATTACCAACCCTAGTACGAGCTAGTGGAGTAAAGAATGGTCAAGGTCAAAATTATGGCTGAGTTTGGCTTGTTCAACAAGCATTGATTGATTTTGCTATATAGTCTGGTCCAGGTTTGTGCAGCCTACCAAACACGCTCGTAGGATGTGTAAAGCATGCGGTATTAAAGATTGAATTTGGTTGGTAATGTTTTTAATCTTAGACGTGGCGCGGTAGGGTTTGTTTGGGCAAATTCAATCGCCTAGAATATAGTATGCAATTATCACTAAAGTTTATATTAAAGTACCTTCCCTATAAGAAACATTCCTGATTCAAAGATTATGTTATGTCATTAAATATCCAAATTTAAAAGTGAATGACCCAGCTTCTGTTTGGAGTGAAACGAAGGTTAATTTTTTTTAATGGGTAGTTGAAAATTATAACTTCTAAAGAATTTTTAAAATCGTATCATATGGTTGTCCCATATGATGATGTTTCAATATATTTAAACTTTTTCCAATATATAAAAAATCCAACTTCGCTTCTTAATTATTTAAACATAATCCATATTAACATCAAAGGGTACCATTTAAAATCTGTAAATTAAAGCTTAACAACCACAATCAAAAGGTTGAAAATTGAGATAGTGGTGCGATGATTTGGCCTTTTACAACAAGGAAAAAAGAAGGATCAAAGGTAAATATTTCTATATGAAAGTTGTCAATGGGTGCAACACTTCTCATTTTGGGCCCCATATTTATCCTCTATATAGCATATGTTCGTATGGTGGTGTGATGTTCTAGATGAATCCACGTTATAAGAGCTAGATTCGATATTACAGATGCGACGGCTATTGAAAGAGTATAAATTTAATTTGTGAGTGGCATGAGATTGGGGGTGCATGTTTATTGAAAGGAAAAAGAAATTAAAAGAAAAATAGAAAAGGTGTGCATGGGTCTATTTTGTAAAATCTCCACTATTCTTCCATTCTCTTAGAGATTTGGCTAATTATTTTTAATTAGTTTCATTTGATTGATCATTTAAATTCGGATCTTTGAAAGATAAAGAGGTTAATAAATAGAAGATTTTTATGTTCGAATTATCCTCTCACAAAATGACAATCTTTAAAATACATTTTAAATTACTGTAAAGTTTAACTTCTATTTTATTAAGAAGATAAAAATAAAAATCATCGACTGGCCTAATTTTCTTTTTTTATCTTGTGCATAAAAATAGAGATAAGTTGAAATTTATAATAAGTTGAAGGTATTTTTAATGATTGTCAGTTTCATGAAAGGGTAATTCAAAATTTATCCTAAATAAAATAAAATAAATGCAAGATGCAAGTATATATATGTATCTTTTTGGGTATGCATATATATCTGGCCACCTAATGCTAATCTTACTTCACTCTTCTAACTAATCGTTATAAACAAGTGTTAAAAAAAATGAAGACAGATAGATTGGCGAGAGTTTGTTGGCCAAGGTGATTGGCTCTGTGTCAAATAAGAAAATCAAACAAAATTGCATCACGTTTCATACGTGTAGTGAAGATGAAAGCTTCGTTCTAACGGCTCTGAATACAATTATAATAATCAAGATTAACACAAAGTCTAATTAGGGGATATTGACACATATTTCTAATTAATTTTTACAAGAATTGGCAATCTTGGCTCAGTCTATCAAAGTACACAAGTGGGTTTTGCTTATTTCCTAGAATTGCAATTTCCATATGGGAAAACATTTATCTTTGCACGCCTATTGCATTTTTTGGCCATAAAAATGGCAAAATTAGCAATGGTTGCTAAGCATATTCCAATGTGAAATGTCCAGTACTGGATTTAAATTTGTTTTTTTATCGTCGTTTTCATTTCTTCGTATGCAAGCAATCAGGTGAATTTGGATGTGCGTAATCCATCTAAGAAAATGCCCTTAATATATATATAACCACCATTTCAACAGACAAATAACGTTGATTTTCCTTGCACTTGCTAATGCAAATTTGACTTGCAAGATTCAATCAGATAAACTTCTCAGGTTATTAATTATGGCTACTTGCATTGCCCACAGAATAGAGAAAATTAATTTATCACCTCCTCCAACTTGTTTTCACAGTAACATAAACAGAAACATATATGTACGTATATAGCATAATCACAAGTTAATTATTACCAAGCTGAGATATATAATCAATAGCGTGTGGCTATATCTTAGTGGATGGTCGGTTTTGAAAGACAATGAGTACTAATATACAAGAAGAAGATAAATTGTGAAAGCTGTGACGGGTCATTCTCAAGTGGGGTGTGTTCAATTTTTTTTGTAAAAAAATTAACTGTTTAATGGACAGAAAAGTGTGGACGTGTGCATTAGGGAAGTGTTCCTGATTCAATGGGTTGAAGTTAATACCAAAAGTATTGCGTTCATATAGACCAAGCAAAGAAGGCAGCCTGTATAGCATATTATAAATATTATCTTTGTCAAGCTTGTCACGTTTCTGTTTTTTTCCACATTCATTTATTTTTTTTCTCTATATAAGTAAGACTCATTAGTAGCCTAACCAAAGATACACAAAGAAGAAACTAATGAAGTTGCACGCCAATAGCTAGAGATGGAAATGGGAGTAATGGGAGAGATGATGGTGTTTTTTTTTACAATTCTTTTGATTATGCAGAGAGGCGATGGGCAATTGGTAGAAAATTTCTACTCGTCAACTTGTCCTAATGTTGAATCCATTGTGAACAGAGTGGTGTCAACAAAGTTTAGCCAAACGTTCGTCACCATTCCGGCAACTCTCCGGCTCTTTTTCCACGACTGCTTCATCGAGGTAACTCATTATAACTAGTGTTTATCAAATACTAGATGATCATAAGGTTATATTGTCTGGATTTTAGCAGAAGCAATGTTGTTGTTGTTGGTTTTTTTTTTTTTTTTAGCAATTAATTTTTAGTAGACGGGTCATTATTGGAGGCTATCACACGTTATAGCTTAGACAAGAACAATTACCAAACCATTTTGACTTGAGAACATAATAGCGAATGGCTTAACATGGAGTTAACAGATTCAAGTACCACAAGCTTGGTCTGTATCATTTGACAACTCATAGTACAATATAAAGTGGTGGCATGGAAAGAAGAATAGAAAGATGCACACACGTGTTTGACTAGGGCGGCATCTCTTATGGCTTAGGCTACTGTGATAATTAGCGTGGATTACAATAATTGGCAACTGAGTTGTTTCTTTGACAGGGATGTGATGCCTCGGTCCTGATTCAATCGCCAAATGGGGACGCGGAGAAGGATGCCCCAGACAACCTTTCCCTTGCAGGAGACGGATTTGACACTGTTGTTCAGGCTAAGCAAGCTGTGGAAGCACAGTGCCCCGGCGTAGTCTCTTGCGCAGACATCTTAGCTATTGCTGCAAGGGATGTTGTAGTCCTGGTAATTAGCATCATTATTAACTAGCAACCACAATGTTTCCCACTTTGTGAAGTTAAATTTAGTCCGATCAATATGCAGGCTGGAGGTAATCCATTCAGCGTAGAATTGGGAAGACGCGATGGCCTTGTATCTAGAGCTTCAAGTGTGAAGGGAAATTTGCCAGAACCAACATTCAATCTTGATGAACTCAACCAAATGTTTGCCAAACACGGCCTCAGCCAAATTGACATGATTGCACTCTCAGGAGCTCACACTTTAGGCTTCTCTCATTGCGACCGCTTTGCAAACCGCATCTACTCATTCTCTTCATCATCTCCTGTCGATCCTTCATTGGATCCAGCTTATGCCCAGCAGTTAATGCAATCCTGTCCGCGAAATGTTGACCCCCAAATTGCCATCAACATGGATCCTGTAACCCCACGAACATTTGACAATATGTACTACCAGAATCTAGTGGCGGGGAAGGGCTTGTTTACTTCGGATCAAGTGCTATTCACTGATGCATCATCTCAGCCTACTGTGAATGACTTTGCTAGAAACCCTCAAGACTTTAATGCAGCATTTGCCACAGCTATGAGAAAGCTTGGCAGAGTTGGGGTTAAAACCGGTAACAAAGGAGAAATACGAAGAGACTGCACAGCATTTAATTAGTTCATCTGCATAAGTTAAAAGGTGTGAATAAATAATAAGCCTTCGGCTGTGGAATAATTTTCTTGAAAGGAGAATAATTCATTTCTTTTACTAGTTCAAGGTCTTCGTAATCTTTGTGATTGTGTCCACGCTCATTTATTTTGGCTAAAAAAATGTAATATTCCAATCTTCCTTGAAAGATATTACGCTTTTCTGTCACACATTAATTACTTGAATGAAAAAATTTCTGTAATGACACTTTTTTTGTGATTCTTTCTCATTGTGTGGTGGCTTCCACGTCCCACCATTGAAAAGAAAATTTCTTATGGCTTTCTGTTGCCAATCTGTATTGGATTTAGCTGTTTCGGAAACCATGTTTGCTAATTTTTAGTAAGCAGTCTTATGAAACGATACAACAATTGGATTCCAAAATTTGTTTTCTCGTCATTTTCATCATTAAAATGAATACCAATCAACTCTAGATAAATTTATGGAAAATTATCTACCATTTAATCTTTTTTTTTAATTTTTTAAAAAATATACAATTATTTTTTTTATTAAAATCCATATAAAATTACATTTCTTTTCACTCGTCCACTTTTGTTTGGAGACCGTTAAGAAAACTAACGGAATATTGTAAAAATAACTTTTTTACCCTCAAATGTAAAAGATAAATTATCCACCGACCACCTTTTTTTGTATTTTTTTAAAAATACATAATTCTTAATTTTTTTTTGTGAACTGCACTTGAAGTTATATTGTTTTGCACTTGTCCATCATTGTTGTTGTGAAATAACAATTTTACCCTTATGATGTTAGCAAAGTTCTAACGGTATTATAACAAGAGTAGACCAATGAAAAAAATGGTAATTTCAAGCGGAACGCTGCAAAAAAAAAAAATTGTATATATTTGAAAAAGGATAAAAAAGATTGTCGGTAGATAATTTTTCTAAATTTTTCTATTCAATTTATACACCAACACATTGAAATTTGGAAGTAGGCCCTTCAAATTTTCAAATATGCAAGTGAAGCCAGTAAGCAAGGAAGAATAAGCAGAGATCGCACAGCCTTTAATTGATTAATTTGCACAGGTGAAATGGTCTGAATAAGAAGCATTTGGTTGTGAAATAATTTCCTTCAAAGGAGGATAACTGATTTCTTTTTTCACATATTCAAGCTCTCTCTTATCTTTGCGTTATGTCAAAGCAAGTCTCATTTGTTTAGGAAAAAAAATGTAACATTCCAATCTGCATTAAACTGGATAAGTGTTTTTGTCAGCTATAAAATAATTGAATGGACAGAATTTCTGTAATTGCATTGTTTCGTGATTCTTGCCCATTGCTATTAGCGTTGAAATCTTGGTCAATTTGTGAATACTGCCTACTATTAAGTGTGAAAGTGCACAGTGGATTCTCTGTCTCCCCATTGAAACCGTGTTTGCTAATTTATACTAACTTATTTCGTGAAATGATAGATTTACTTGGTTTCATCCAAGGTAATTTCTAATTTGTTTCTTGTGTCATTTACATCCAGCTCTTTCCCATTTATAAGGCACAATCAGGTTCTATAGTATCTACAAAGACGAACACACCTCAGATAAAGGAAAAAATGAAGGTCTTGAGAGGTTTAAGTCTGTTAACTGTTCTGAATCTGATAATTGTTGGCATGGGAGATGGGCAAATACTAGAAAATTTCTACACTGCCGCCTGTCCCCACCATAGTAAAGCAGGTTGTCAGCCAAAAACACTTCTATAATCCCTGCAACCATTTCGAATATTTTTCCACGGCTGCTTCGTTAACGTGTGTGTGTATATATATATATATATATATATGATGGCTAAATGGTTTTCCATGGCTAGTTTCTTGAAGTAGATTGATTAGTATTTCCAATGATTTTGCATGTAATTTGATGTGTCCTAGTGTAACAGATTGTTCTTTTATCAGAGTTAATTCAGTATGTCTTAAATTTCGCTAAGCTTTCAGATTAAGCCAATGTCAGGGGAACCCACTCCTTAGCTAAGTTGGCTTTGCAAAAGAAGGAATCTGTAATGTGGCTGGATGAATTTCCAGCAGATATCTTGTACCTGATTTCGTGTTAATCAATGGATAGGTTTACTTCCTTTCAAAAAAAAAATGCTATATCTTTCGTTTAATTTTATCAATAAAAATTAAAATCACCACCGGCAGGCAGCCACTACCGGTGATAGTCAACAGTAAGTAATTTATTATTTTCATTTAAGTAACGTTTGATACCATTAAAATTCTTGTTATTGGCTGCATGGGATAGGATAAATATCCCCACAAAGAGCGAAGGCTTAAGGGTGGGTGCTGGGGGGACAAGTAACCAACCCGATTCGAAAAATTTGGGTTCGAGACTCTTAACTTGATTGGATAAAATTGTGACCAATCTCCATTTCCAGGGTCTTCAAATGATTTGTTTCTCCAGAATTGCTCTAATGGTTCACCTTGCTCTAATTGCAGGGTTGCTACACCTCAATAATGATTAATCAAAAAGAAGCAGAGAGGCTTGCTCAGGAGAATCTCTCGCTTCCACCAATTTGTTTTGACATTATAATCAAAAGAAATCAAGCAGTGGAAGCGGCATGCCCTGGCATAGTCTCATGTGCAGACAAATTGGCTATTGCTGCCAGAGATGCTGTAGTTCTGGTAAGATTTTCAGAAACCAAAATGCACTTCAGTTTTCAAGCAAGAATTGATATTTCTTGTTGTGTTTGATTTCAGGCTAATGGACCTTCATTCAATGTAGAATTGGGATGTCGTGGTGGCCTGAACTCCGATAGGTCTCATGTTCCTGAGAATATCCCGGATCCTCCCTTTGATCTCACCCAACTTAACCCCAATTTCGCCAGAAAAAACCGTACACAATTCAACATAAATGCCTCTCAGGAGCACAGACTATGGGCATATCTAATTGCACCCACTTTACCAATCGCCTCTACCCTAATGTAGATCCTTCTTTAAATAGCGTATTAAATAATACTCTCCGAACATTTAGCTCATCTACTGTGAAACAAGTCAACCACAACAAATGTTGTATTTCATTTGTGAATGATCGTGATCTTCAGCATTGGTAAAAGAATCCAGTACAGCAGTAGATTAACTAGTACCCACTTCTGGTTAAAAGTGACTGAAAGTCCGAGAACAGCACAAATCATGTATTATCAAGACTCAAATCATAAAATTAACATAAGACGGTAAGAAAGAAAATATTGCGTCATTTGAAGAATTGAATTCTGTTGAAAATGGGGAAAAATAAAGAGTTTCCAGGTTGTGAAATTTAAAACCAGCAACCGCGAAAATGGTCAAACTTTTCACCACCAAAAATCCCTGAATTTTCAGAAGTTTATCAGAATATGCAAAGTCAAACAATTTTTCATCTGTTCAGCTGATTGAAATATCATTGATTGAACAACATGACAAAGAAATAAAAATTATAAAAACTAACAACAATCATATCACTACAATCGACTTTGAAAGGAATAGAAATTCAAATTTGTTTCTGTGGCCTTTTCATTTTCATTTTGCTAGCAAGCGGGTGAATTTCGATTCCTAATTTGTTTATTTGGATGTCTGTTGCCATTCAATTTAGGATTTAGCTGTTTCAGAAACCTTGCTAATTTTATAGTAATTCATTTGGTGAAGTGGTAGAATTACTTGTTTCTTGTCATCCAAGGTAATTACTAATTTGTTTCTTCTAGAAAATGTTATTGAACCACAGCTGGAAGCGATTCAAATATTTTCCTAAGTTCACATTAGGCAGATTAATAATCTTAGCTTGATGATGCAGCACTGCTCGAGATCTTTACTAATTACAAGGCACAATCAGGCTCTATAGTCTCTACACAAGACACGATAATTGAAAAAAAGGTCTTGGGGGGTTTGATCTTGTTAATGGTTCTGAACCTGATGAGTGTACTTGTCCATCTCCCCTGCGAACAATCATCAGATTCAGAACCCTTTTTTTATTTAATCATCAGCTATGGTAGAAGACTAGAACCCAGAAGAAGAATCCAGTACAGATGTAAACTATCAACCCAGCAAAAATCATGTATTGGTTATCAGGCCTTAAATCATAACAAATGTGTGGCTAATTAATCTTCAACAGAAAATAATAAACAAATATAACACAATGAATTGTCCTGATAAGAACCAAGAAAGGTGGGGAGTGTACAACAGCAATCAGATTAGAATCTTTCAAAACTACGTGGCAGCTTCCAATCACAGGACAAAAGGAAACAGAACAAAATTTCTAATCTTATACAGTATGTCTGACCCTGCCATCTTCCTCTCCAATGTAAGCAGCTGTGGCAAACTCAAGAATTCAACACACCCTCATTCAGAGTACGCAAGTACCGCAATAAAATCATTGGACTACTCTAATTGCTAAAGCTCACTTTTTAGTTACACCAAATTTGAAGAGCGGGATTTTCCATAAAGGTGGGAATAGACATTCGTTGTCCGATGAACAAGAATCATGCTTAGGATGACTGCAACAATGCAAAGTCCTGACATTATCATGGAAGTAAGAAAGTAGCATATGGAACCTTCACATTTCAGGGGTTCATCAACGCGAGGCATGCTTGCAAAAATTGACCCTGCATTTAGCAGATGGTGATGGGGCTGATGTTGCTTCTCTGCCTCATGATCATAGATATAGCTGGCAATTAGACCAGAGAAAACAAGTGAACCTGCAGGATTAGCCAGTGTAAGAAAGTTGTACAAAGCCCCGAACTTTTTTAAGCCAAACAACTCGGAAGCTGCTGCCGGAACAATTGCCCAGTGAGCTCCATAGCCAAGCCCAATCAGCAGAGTGCCAACATACATGGCCCCAGGCCAACCCATCCCCAAGAAGATATGACCAATTGCCATCACGAATTGTGCAACAGCCATTGCCACCGGTCTTGGATAAGCGTAGTCCCTATACAGATATATCATTAGGATGAGTAGAAAGACTAAATCTGAAGCATTATTTATAACTAAATTTAGTAAACATGCAGTAAGATTACCTGACAATAATCTCAGAGAAGTAACCCCCACCAACACGACCAAGGAAGTTCCAAATGCTGATCATGGATACAAAGATGTGAGTGTTATCATATCCTAAAGACTGGCTCATCTGACCCAGATTATCAATAACCGTCAGGCCAGATCCAGACCCCAATAGAAGTGAGAAAAAAATAAGCCAAAAGTCTGCCTTGATTAAAGCTTGCGTCAAGGTGAAGTCCTCCCCTCTATGTGGTCCCCTCCTCCTCTTGATCCTCACTGCTCCTTCTGCTGCTGCGTGGAATAGTCTTGCTTGTAACTGAGCAATTCTTTTTCGCCTTTCTGATGCCGGAAGCAAGTCTACATCCTTAGGTTTCTCATCTTCCACCTCACTGAGAATTACCTCATGAGTCTCCTGATTGGATTTGCCAGGTTCCATGTTTTCTGGTTTTGATAGAAGGGCCTCTTCTGCTGGATCTGTTCGCTCTAGAAAGAAACTTAATATTATGGGAATCACAATGGGAATAAAAAGAAGAACAAACAAAATCACCGTGAAAATTATTATCACAGTGTGGTTCAAATCAACTAGATCTTCAACAAGCATGACTCCCATTAGATAAGCTGCCAACAGAAGACACACACTATAAATAAAGGTGAAACTTGAGCTGTCTGAAGGCCGGACTTGTCTGTGACCTCCAACAGGTCTGATGATGAACATTAGAGCAACAACAACCATTGCCGGTCCAACAGCAACCATGAATATCAGATTTGCATGATCAGGGGCATGGATCATAGTATATACTTGAGTCAAGATAGCACCGCCTAACCCTGCAAAGCCCTTCAGTATTCCCACCACAGGACCCCTGCTTTTAGGAAAGTTTTGCACACAAGAAACCAAAGCAGCTGTATTGAAGTAGGTTTCGCCATTGTTTCCCACGAAAATAAGAATGCACATCTGCATACGGATGTGGGTCAGCAATTTGATCAAGGGAAGATGATAAAGAAGTTAAAAAATGTTTCCTTATTCTACTGGACTTAATTGATGGAGTAGAATAATTTATTCAAGGAATAACTTTATAGTTCAACTGGAACAGTAGAAAATGATTCTAGCAACAAAATTGTATCGAGTAACTTAAGAAAATATTCCCAACTCAAGACTATATGCAACTTGTAAAAGCGTACGAGAACATAAAAATTCACATCATCAAAATAAATCAAAGGTTTACTTTCTCAGGATTATGTGATTATTGACTGATGTCTGATATAAACTAGAAAATGCACAACACTTGGAATATAAGTTAATATGATAATGACATTAATTTCATTGACCTATATTTATAATATACAAAATCGATGCCCAAAGTAACAACTAAATTTACTAAAAAGTCTACATAAAGTTTCTTAAAAACATCACATTTACCGAAAAGCACCATGATATCACAAGTTTGGTAGATGCCTTCCACTGGAGGAATGACGAATGAAGACTAGACACTTCATTTCTTTTTTTTTTTTTTTGGGGAAACTTTCAATTAAACTCTTAAATAAATCTACAAGATGCAACTAAGATGCACAATGTTCTCTCCTAAATCCGGAGGCCTTTTGATTGGTCCACAATTTTATCTTGTCAACCAGAACTTGTAAGTGGTAAATGATAAGGACCACATTAATTTGATTCTCCCAATTCAATCATAATCACACCAAAAGTTACAGAAAAAAAAAACAGTAAGAAAGATGGAATTAACCACCGGAATTGTAAGATCTCCGACCAGAGTTACACATTTAAGCACTGAAAAGAAAGGAAGTCAGAATCCCCACCAAACTAAAAAGTACAATCAATTTTGTCCGCAGAAGGGGAAAAGCAAAATTGGCTTTGACACTAATAGTAATAAAAAGGAAAGAGCATCATTTGAAGAAATGAATACTGTTTATAAAGTAAAAATGTTTTGCCTTAGCCTTTCCAGATCCTAGAAACACAAAATCAACCAAAATCCTTAAATTTTAAGAAATTTACAGAAGGAAGCATACGAATCAAACAATTTGCAATCAATTATAGAAAATCTAAAGATGGAAAAGCAAATTAAAATCCTTGCTTTAACATCATGAGTCATGACCAAAGAACATAAATCAACCAAACAATACAAGACTACTAAATTTTCAGATCAAACAAAACCAAGATCATCATCTGATAACTAAAATCAAATGATGAACAAAACCAAAAGAAAAAAAAAAAGGGAATATTTGAGATTGATACTCACAGCCCACAGAGGCAAAACAGGAGCTCTACCAGTGACAATCAACCAAACCCAACCATAACCAATAAAATTCTGCAAAGCACCAACAAGAAGAGCACCCCACATAGGCAAGACCTCACACAAGCTACCAGCCAAAAAGCCAACACTGTCACCAAGATCCTTAGCCACACCAAGCCTCGCTATCTGCTTCTGATTATAGTTCAAAGAACTCTTGATCACAGGGGATAGGCTCCCAAACAAGTACCCTATCCCAGCACAGGATTGAATCCACATTGCTGCCACAAACACCAGCCATCTGTTGTTGAAAAACGATACAAATCTCTCTTGAAACTTACCCATCGTTCATTCAACTCAATCACTCAATGCTCAATATCGCAAAATTAAAAATGTTGAAGCTTTGTGCTTCTTTTGAATGGAAACTGATTTGGGTATGCGTAGAAATTTACAGGATAGATAGAATCTTTTCCAACTCCTTATATAGTTGTGCTCAGTTTATGCCCCTGAGTTTTGATGGGTTTTTATTTACAAAACAACAAAAGAAAACACAATTGATGATGATGTTGACGATGATGATGATGTGTTCTGTCTGTAAAATAGCCTTGTGGTGTTTTGGGCATTTACAAAGGTGGCACTACACTTGTTTATTTTGTGCATTAAAATAATATTGGGAAATGATGGCTATCGCTGTCTTCTTCTTCTGTGCCGCAGGAGAAAGAGAATTGACATCCAACTCAGACGCCATGGTAATTACTAATTATTATTATTATTTTAAAATATAATTACTAATTATTTTGAAGCAGATAGTGGCGTTTCGAAATTGTTTTTTTTTTATTTTGGTAAATTAGTTAGGAATACAAAACAGAAATAAAGATATTAAAGACTTTTTTATTTACTTCCCTTTGTTGGAAATATAGTTGGCATAGCCATTAACAGCTTACACCAGCAACCATAACAAAATTCACCTAATTTTATAGAAGGAAAAAATTTAATGACTGCATTATATTTTGGTTTTATTTGGTATTGAGGTGCTGTAAAAAAAATATATAATTATAAAATAAAAGTTAATAATATCTAATAATATTTATTTTTAAATAATAATAAATTTTTATCATACATGTGTAAAATAAAATCAATTTAGTTTTTAAATTAAAGCAACTAATGTGTATTAAACACTTTATAATGTAATTTTTAAATTAGAATTGTCAAACATAAATTCTTAATATAATTTATTAAGATGAACGTTGATGTTTAGGATAAAACTTGTGGTACCATGCCACAGTTGCACCTAGTCGTTAGATTTCTACTCATTCAAGTAAACCCCACTTATTTGAGTGGATCCAATAACTGGTGCAACTATAGCACGGTACCACAATTGTACTGTAGTAGTATAACTTGATCCGTTTGTTTAATGCGTCATTGTTTATTTGTATCAGTAGGCGTACCATCATTTATGGTCAAAATCATTGAAGCTCTAGAATTTTAGCTTATAGGCATGTGAAAATTTTCAAAACTTTCAAGTTTTCTCAATAAAACCAAAAAAGAAAAAGAAAGAACTTCTTTTTCATTTCCTATAACAAACACAATAATTTTGTGAATGGGATATTATTATTATCTATCTTTTTCTTCTTTGATTATTTTTGTGGGAATCATTTTCAACGTTGTCTTTATCAAGTATCTTTATTATATTGACACATGCATTGCATAGACAAAAGGATCATAGCGAAGAAGAAAAGATAAAACCATTAGGGAAAACGATACCTAAACTACCACAATTTATTTAAACATACACAAAGACCAATCAAGATTTAAAAAATAGTTATAAATATCTCTTTTATGACTATTATATAATTCAATAATAGTCATAAAATATTAACCTTAAATAAATTTATCAACAACAACAGTAACAATAATATTAATTAATAATGATCTTAATAAATTTGTTTATCGAACTAAAAAATATTAAAATAAATCTCTTAATGTAAATTACTTTATACCTTATATTTATTTTAATATTACAATTGTATTTATAAAAAAAATTAAATAATTGTTGGGTTAAGAGCTAGATATTAACAAAATCTGTATGACATATAGATATGTGTTATATATGACAGATTAATATTATTCAATCTTTTAAATGTTCAAAATAGTTTGAAAATGTATATTATTTTATTTATTTAATATTAAATTTATATTTAGGGAAAACTTTTTGGTTAAAATAATCAAAAGATATAATTTTTAAAATAGATATATGTGACCATTTTCAAAGGTTTAGGAGTTTGTATGTACATTTAACCAAATAATGTGAGTATATGTATCCTTTTCCCAAATTGTTAATCTTAAAGCTACGAAGTGGCATTATTTTATTATTTCTATTAGTAAGAAAAGTATAGTTTAGCAAATTATGCAGTCTAGCTTTTATATTCTTTTCAAGCTACGCATGTGAAGATTTTTCATGATTCACTTGTGAGTCGTTGAACCTAACTAATTTGACCCTTTAGCTATAAATTCAAAAATCATTTTTTTTTTAAATTATCCGGTTTCTAGCTACCGCATTGAATTCTGACTAATCTGAATTTTGGGTATAGTCACAGTTAATACTTTTTACCCTTCTCAAATGGTGTGTTTAGTGAGAGATCGAATATGAGAGCTCTTCCTACTTATCCAGCCTGCGTCGCCAACTGAACCACAACTGTTTGGTAATAATCACGTTTATTATTCTTATAGAAAAGTGCACTATACTTTTTTTTTCCTTTTTAAATCCTATTAATATTCAAAAGATTACTTCAATTATAGTTACAAAATACAAAGATACAGAAATTGCACGTATTCTTTTATTTATTAATTTATTTTGGAAAAATAACATTATTTTTTCTTTCGGAATAAGAAATATATTAAAAATAAAAAGATTACTTCAAAATTTTAAAAGAAAAAATTAAAATTTATTTTGTAATTGCATGTAGTTAAGAATTTGTGGTAATTTCCTTGTTTTTTTAATTTTCGTGTAACACCGTATTCTTGTAAGTAATATTCTAAAATATGTCATCTCAAATCAAGTGATATTTTTCTAGATGACTTGATGTAAAAATGTTTCTTGCATAACAAAATGAGACAAATAATACATTGATTGTAGTCATACCCCTCGGATATATATTTAAAAAAAAAAAGGAGGCTATGAGAGTACAAAATTAGTCTAAAAACATAGAATGTGAATTTAACCATCTCCTTTGTTGTTTTGAGAGAATAATTGGTTTAAAGAAGAAGAAGAAGAAGAAAAAAAAAAAAGAAACAGAGGAAAAACTTGAAATGAACATGAACTCTTCGCTCTTAGTCGGTTGAACTTATTATATAAACTACTATTTTTGTCTGCATATACTGACAATTTTCTAATTTTGGGTTGAAAAAACAAACGAATACTGGTCTGGGATAACTTAACTTCTCTGGCAGGTAATTAGATTATTATTTTTTTTTGTAAAAAGTGGCTTCAACTTTGAATCATCCATATCCACTATCAGGGGAAGATTTTTTTTTTTTTCTTTCCAATATTTCGAGTTTGAATGTTGAAATTATGCTACAATAGAGCCGATAAGTTGCGATAAATTTATAATATAAATGAAAAATTTATAGATTTATGTAATATTTTCAAAAAGAAAAGAAAAGAAAGTTAAACTCAACAGAAAGACTGTTTCTACTCTCTAACAATTATGAATTGAGGCACATGTGAAAAATTGGGAACAAACTTGGGTTTAGTAGTCGTCATAAAGCCGGCGCCTTTACAACTAAATATTATTATAAACAAGTAAGAACGTTCCTAGGTAAGGCAATGATTAAAAAGTAACCCAAGAATCGGACAATCAATAACAGAAGGTCACATGAATGATAAATTCTGCAATTTCCCACTTTCTTTTCTATTTATAAAACCACATAAATATTCAAAGATATTTTATTATTCCTATTTACTGTTTACCAACCGAGTTGTTCCTCCTATAGTATAAGGGTGAGTATATGCTGACGGACAAACTAGTTTAATATAAAATAAAAAGCTGGAGCACTGTCAGAATGTTTTGTCGGCTCATAATAATCCTACTAATAATTATAAGGGTTATTTTCCGCTTGCCCCCACATGTTTTGACAAAAATTAGCGTGCACCCTATTGTTTCAACAACTATCACTATACCCCCAAATCAACATATCCAACAGTTATCTTTTGCAGTAGGTTACTAGACTAAGTGAAAAGACTTATTTACTCTTAATTTGAAAATTAAGTATTAAAAATACAGAAAATATATCGGGTGCTGTTGTTCACTGCATGCAAGTGCAGAAAAATAAAATGACGAAATTACCCTTAATCCATAAACATTGGAGAGATTGTTGATAACAAATAATTAATGCTAGCGAGACAGGTTAATGTTGAAGATCATAAGAGACAGGTTAATGTTGAAGATCATAAGACAACCTCTACGCTCAGAAATTTAATTAAACCAACTAAAAATAATAATTATTAAATAAAACCAAAATTGGAAGTTCGAGGAACCAAAAAGCAGCCAAACTACCTTCAACCCTAGTTACAGGCTATTTAAAGTTTGTCAATGGAGTTATACATCAATACATATTTATCCTCAACTATCTATCAAATTCTCAAAATAAAATGATTGCACCATATAATTGCACTTGTCATTTTATCATATTTTCTAGTTCCGTGTCACGCAAATACCAAAAATGAACAAGTCATAATTTACCTCAATCTTTACCAATTCACAACTCAAAGATGTTAACTTTTCATGTCCTTCTATAAATAAACAAAATAGTACTTGCAAGAGAAACAAAAATGAAGCTTAGAAAACAAAAGCAATTTAGAAGCCAGCAAGATCATGCTTAGATCTATTCTTAAAATATTGATGTTATAATGCAGACAGTTTATTATCACCGTATAAATAGTAACTAATAATAATAATAATAATAATAACAGAGTAGAGATTTAAAAAGAATGAACTAAAATTAAAATATTAGCAATTGGAATATAATAAACCAGAGCTATACAATACAAATAAGCCATAAGTAGCAGCGCTCCTTGAGAAATCCACCAAGTAACAGAAAAAAAAAATCAACCGTTGAATATAAATGATTGAAAAATAGTTAATTGGAATGGGAAAAGCTTATCAGGATGACAGAGTGATTTGGACGACCAAAATCCAAAAATGCCTTCTCTTTTGTCTCCGCATAGCCGACCTGGGTGAACTGCTATCCTTGACATTACAACTACATTAATTTTTTCGATGGTTTTGCTAGATATTTGATAACAAATCTCTTTTTACCCTACTAAACGGTGCGTTTTCTCTATTCTTTTACCCTCATAAATGGTGCACTTTATTTGTTTCATTTTCTTTTTGCAGCCGTTTGTGTCAAATCTCAATTCTGCCCTTCTATCGTTAAAGATAACGGTTGGATATGCTGATTTGGGGGGCGTGGTGATGGTTGTTGAAACATTAGTGAGCACGCCAACTTTTGTCGAAACATGTGGGGGCTGGCAGAAAATAACCCTAATAATAATAATAATAATTTTTGGTTGAGCTGGGGTTAACATGGCAGGATGCTGTTTGATCTTATCATTAAAAGGAGGAGAATAAAATAGATTTGCACGATGAGGCAGATAAGGGCCACATTTGTACACTTTCCGAAAAAATAAATTAAAAAATAGAAAAAGAGGGCCACAGATATGTTTGGTCAAATATCACGTGGGGCAATTGAAGTGGATATCCGACCCTACCCGGCTGGCATGGTGGACCTTATAAGTCCATTTTATTTGTTCGCTGGAAACTGAAAAAAAAAAAAAAAAAATTCCACCGGCAACGAATGCCCTTTCTGGCGACAAACCGTTGCGTGCCCCCAAGTCACATTTGATCAAGCATGTGAAACATGCAACTTGAAATTAAGAGCATTGAATATTATAAGTTAAATATTTCATTATTATCCTCTTCTTTTTCTTATATGTTAATCTTTCACTCTTAATCTAGTAAAATGTGTACTTTCATATATTACTTCGATTATTAAAATATTATTCAACATATAATTTTTCGTATCTTCTTTATCCAATGATAAATTCACTTTGTCTATCTTCTCATCTTCCCAACGTGTAGGAGTAAATTTTCTGAGTTAGTTTTTGATAAACTTTTTTAATGTACATGTATAGATATCATAATTGGCACACTAACGAGCGAATAGCACATGGCATTCGGTCTCGAGTGAAAAGAGACGCACGTTGTGAAGGTGACAAACGACTTCTCTAGTACTACAATCTTTATATTCCTAGTTTGATCAAGTGGCATGTCGTCGCCCTTGCCCAGCTCATAAAGAAAAAGATGTGATGAGAGGAATATATGTTTTCTTAGTGTAGTGGATTGAGTAAAGACAATAGCTAATGTTGCCCAACAAGTCTTCATTACCAATAATCTAGTGGGTGATGGCTATGTGACAGGGCAATCAAATGAATATTAATCTTATTTCATAGAATAAAATAATATGAAAGTGTCATTTTGAAAGCAACAAGGAGCAAAATCTAATTCTAATCTTCTATATGGGCTGATTTGTTGGATTAAATGCATGGCCAAACGTTAGATTTCGGCTTATCTAAATCCACACCAAAGCTTATCCACTTGGTCCAAAATTGAATATTTAATTGATTGGGGTCGGATCTTGGAAGGTAATAGCTTATACAACATAAGGAGAGCACGTATCGAAATCCTTTTTTTTTTAATAATTATTTTTCACACCCAAAATGCTTTCCTTTATAAGTTTATTTATTTATTATAAAGATAAACCTTCTACTTAGAATCACAATCTTCAATTTACTTCTCAAAAGTATAAAAGTTTTAATTTATCGATATTTAATATTAAGAAGCCTTTTGAAAAGTTCATCAATGCATCTCCATTGGTCCTCATTTTCTGAACGAAGATGAGGAGTAAATTGAGATTTTTATATTTTTAGAGATAAATTTTAAAAAAAAAAATCATTTTATTTAAGACGTGAATTGAAATTTATCTCAAACGTTTTCCCACATGGGTTGTGAATAATTTGGGTAGATCCAACAACATTTGCAGAATAAGGGGGCCCATATATGTTGGGCTTTCACCGGCGCATGTCTGGTCCAAGAGATGGCACTATTGGGATTGAGCCTCTTTCTTCAAAGTTAAGGGAGAAAGATGCAAAATGAAACCCTCCAGCACTGTTTTGACTTTCTATTCCATATTTTCACAAATGTGCCTACATTTAGCTCTAAAAATTTAATCAGATTTGCTTTTAAGCAGTTTTTTTTTTTTTTTCCTTTTTTTCTAATTATGCTGGCCACTCGAGATCAAATAGTCAAAAAAGTGGAAACTAAAAAATCATTCGAGTTTACCTATCCCACGCCAACTCTACCATTTGAATAACAAAATATAAAAACTAAAATAATGTGTCTAACGTTTATATTTTTAAGACATAACTACATGTTTGGGTGTGTATTTATTTTCTATATTTTGTATATAAGAGTCTATTATCAATTTTTTTTTTTAATTTGGTGCTTGATTTAGTGTTTCTAATTAAATAACTATAATGTCAAAATATAGTGGTTATGTAGTTGAGTGAGACTTAATTTTGACACGACTTAAAAGTGATTTATAACTCCTAAGTATAATAGTGTCTTGTTGTATTATATTTTGGTGAGTCCGAGGTCGATTCACAGAGAAAATATTTAATCTGTTTATTTTATTTTATCTAAAAATTGAAAATAAAACTTAAATATAAACAACTTAATTTAAATAAAACTATAAAATTAAATTAGTTAGGGTTGTGGATCCACTCTTAATAGTAAATAAAATTTAATAAATTCTTTTTGTCATTTTTTTAGATTTATTGCTTAAAATATTAATTATATAAATTATTATTATTTTTCCTTTAATTTTATGATGGATTAAGTATTTATTGTGCCAAAATTTAATTTGTCAAAATACCATTTTACCATATCTTATATTAAGATATTAAGAATTTATTGTACCAAACTCTCTTGTTTGTCTACAATAAATCAAAATTTCAAAATATAAAATATGTATAAAATTAAATAAAAATATTTTAATTTATAAAGTTAAAAATATAATTTGATTAATTCATATTTATTTACTAAGAGTTTCACCTTCCCATAACTATGAATATTTAGCTAAACATTTTTGAAATAAAGGAAATTATTAAAATTGAAAAACACATAATTAAAAAAAATGGAATTTGAAAATTGAAATAAAACTAATTCTATTTATTGAAAATTTATTACAAAGAGAGATGAGAATAGGAATTTGAGAGGAAAGAAGAGAAGAGAATGTGTGGAGAGGTGTGTTCACCCCTCTTTCTATTTATACTAATACATGGTAAATCCACACTACACAAATAAATAAATCTAATTACATCTTAGTTTTACATTTGTTCTACTAATAAAACATAAACCTAACTTAATCCATTTAAACACATCCAACACATTTCACTAACAATTATCATACCTAATATGATAAAAATTTATAAATTACAATTACCACATTTACCGTGGTAAAAACTTAAAAATTAACAGCAAAAGTCTTAGATCTTCCTCGATAATGACATAATTTATCGGACTTTCAAAATCCAAATTTAATATTCGTACGTTTGTTTGGAGTCTCAAATTGTATGAAATTATTAATTTTACCTTATAAACACATAAAAATACGCAAAATCAAATACTTAGAAAAATAATTAAAAATTTACAACCTGTTACAGAATTACAAATATAAATTACATTAATAGGTTAAAATAACATTTTTACCCCTTAATAAATATGCAATATTTAATACTAATCAAACTTAATATGAATGTACTATACATCCACAATTGTCTGAGTTTAAATAATAATAGGAGATAACAATTAAAGATTATTTACTGTAACTTTATGAGACTCACTAAATTGAAAAATAAAAAGTAAAAAATAAAATAAAATTATGGAACTCCCCACAAGACCTACTTTTATTAAATATATTACTTTATTTGATCGACCATATATCAGCTTCAACCAATTATGATAATATATAGTGAATGAATACATAAAAGTGGGTGTGACTCAAGTATGTTGGAGGATATTACTCCTTGATTATAGGAACAGCTTCATTCAAACACTTTTTTGAATATATTAAATAATTTCCTATTGTAACAGTCCACTAGAATAGGAATTATTGTTGTATTCTCTTTGTATAAATCTTGTACGTTGTTTAATGAAATAATAGAACAATCTTAAATCATCTATATCTATCATGGTATCAGAGCTTTAAGCTCTCCACCTTCATCTTCTTTCAATTTGTTTTTTTTTCCCTACTTTCTCTCTTCACTCACTCCATCTTCTATAGCCCATAACACTACCATCCGTAACACCAACGACCCAACCAAGACTTTATTAACCATCAATGTAGCTGCTCAAACTCCACTTAAACTCACTTCAACCAATTATTTGTCATGGAAACTACAATTCCAGACCCACTTTATCAATTATGACATGATAGGTTATGTTGATGGCACCAAGCCATGCCTTGTAGCCACTACACAAACCACTGACCTTTTAACTCCAAATCCAGCACACATTCTGTGGATTTGACAAGATGAGTTGATCTTAAATGTCATCATTGGTTCCCTTTCTCCTACTATCATCCCATTTGTTGCCAATGCCAAAACTTCACAAGAAGCTTGGACCACCCTTGCCAACAAATACGCAAAGCCATCTCGAGGCAGAATCAAACAAGTCAAAAACCAAATAAAGCATATGACAAAAGGACATGATATCGTCACTAAATTTCTCCAAAAAGTGAAGGTGAGCGTAGATGAGCTTGCACTTCTTGGAGCGCCGTTTGATGAAGATGATCTCACTGACATGATCCTAGAAGCACTCGGAGATGATTACAAAGAAATGGTGTGAGCCGTACATGTCAGGGATACCTCAATCACCTTTGAGGAATTGAATGAAAAATTACTTAACTATGAAGCCTCTCTCAACATTCCAAAACCAGAAACAATGTTTCCCATCACTGCACATGTTTCAACTCGAACAAATTCAACCTCCTATTGGCGGCCAAATAGCACTCAAACCAACCACTATTCAGCTCAAACTTGCAACAACAGCACACCCCAACACAACAATAGCAATAATCGACCACATCGAGCCTACCTTATTATTGCCAACTTTGTCGTATACAAGGACACACTGCCAAGAAGTGTCCGTTGTATAAACTACAACCAATTCAGTCAAATAATGGTAACTCGGCACCACCATAAAAACCCAAGGTAAATTATGCTGCGACCTCATTAAACAACCAAAATTGGCTGTTAGATAGTGGGGCATCTCATCACGTGATTGCAGATCTTGAAAATCTGTCATTGCACACCATATAGTGGAAGTAATGATATGTTGATTGGTGATAGCACTGAGTTACCCATAACTCACACTGGTTCAACAACTCTCAACTCATCTCATAAATCTTTTCATTTAGAGAATGTCCTTTGTGTCTCTTCTCTGAAAAGAAATTTAATTTCATTTATCAATTTTGCAATTCAAATAATACTTCCATTGAATTCTTACTTGATGGTTTTCTTGTGAAGGATCTCAGCAGAGGGACAACACTAATGAGGGGCCAAACTAAAGGTGGCGTGTATGAGTGGCCTAACCCCAATCCCATCCTTGCCTTTTCAAGTGTCAAAACCACCTTTTCCAGTTGGCATTTTCGATTAGGCCATCCATCCAATTTTGTTTTTAAGTATATTATGTTTGCTAATAACTTGAGTTTCTCTTTTTCTCCATTGTCTGATCATTGGAATGCTTGTCTTTCAAATAAAAGCCATAAGCTGTCTTTTGCAAAATCTACAATAACTTTAACTCGTCCTTTACAGGTTATCTATTCAAATGTCTAGACTTCACTTGTCTATTGAATTGATGGATACAAATATTATGTTATCTTTGTCGACTATTTTAAAACCTTTAAAACAGAAATATGATGTGAAAGATATATTCAAAAGATTCAAAATTACTGTAAAAAAACACTTTGACAACTCCATTAAAACCTTTTACTCCGACAATGGAGGTGAATTAATTGCCCTAAGAGATTTTCTTTTCATCAATGACATAGCTCATCTCACCACTCCACCTTACACACCAGAGCACAATGGATTATCTGAACGTAAACATCTACATATTGTAGAAACCGGCTTAGCACTTTTATCACATGCATCCATTCCTTTACAATATTGGTCGTATGCTTTTATAACTGTTGTGTATTTGATCAATAGGATGCCTACACCCACTTTATAAAATCACTCACCCTATGAAAAGCTTTTTAACTCCAGTCCAAATTATTTAAAACTCAAGATCTTTGGATGTCTATGCTATCCCTGGCTCAAACTGTACACATCACACAAATTAGAGTCCAACTTTAAGCCTTGCATTTTTCTAGGGTATTCAACCTCACAAAGTGCTTATATATGTCTAGATCCACAAACCTCACACATATCTGTTTCTAGACACGTCAGATTTGTTGAGTCAATTTATCATTTTAAACACTTACAAGTTATAGAGTCACGACCCAACTTAAACACCATAGACACTTGGATCCCTCTTTATATTCACATATCGTCCCCTTCAACCCCAGTGCCACTTGACACTTCACCAACAGTTGAAGACTCTCAGTAAAATATCTGTGTCACTTCAACCTTAATAACCACTTACTCCACCACACATCATAATCCCACAACACATAATATGTCATACCATAGTGACAAGAGCTAAAAAAAACATTCATAAACTTATTCAGAAAATAAATCTTCTTACCCAATTATCCAGCTCAAAAGATATTGAACCATCTACTGTCCAACAAGTACTAAAAGATCCCGAGTAGAGACACGCCATGTCTGCTGAGTTTAATGCCTTGGTTAAGAAAGGAACATGGGAACTTGTATCCCCAGCATCCAGTTACAATCTAGTTAGCTGTAAATGGATTTTAGAATAAAAACAAATTTGACGGTTCCATTGAAAGGTACGAAGCTTGTTTGGTAGCAAAATGATTTCACCAACGACCAGACATTGATTTTCATGACACTTTTAGTCCAGTTGTGAAACCAACCATGGTTTGAATCATCCTAAGTATTGATGTTAGTAATGGCTGGGAAATGAGACAACTTGATATTAATAATGCCTTTCTCTAGGGGTGTTTGTATAAGGATATGTATATGAAACAACCACAAGGCTTTATTGGTAAAGAAAAGCCAGAATATGTATATAAACTCATAAAGGCAATCTATGGCCTCAAACAAGCTCCATGAGCGTGGTATCAATAATTGCAAACCTTTCTTCTTTTCTTTGGGTTCAAAACTTCTCTAGCTGATACATCTTTATTTATTTATACTGATGGTCATCATATAATATATTTAATTGTTTATGTTAATGATCTCATTATTACTGGAGATAAGCTTGACATGATCACTGAGTTTATTGCAATTGCCAATAAGTTATCTTTAAAGGACCTGCGACATTTATCTTACTTCTTAGGCATAGAAGCAATATGCAATGACAAAGGGCTTGTATTTTCACAGCGGCAATATATATTAATCTATTAACAAAGACAAAGATGTTGGAGGCCAAGTCTGTGCCAACACCGCTCTCCTCGACTATGCAGTTAGCACTTGGTTTTGGCTAGTCTCTGTTGGATTTGACTGAGTATCGGGCAATTGTAGAAAGCTTACAATATCTTCTTCTCAGCCGCCCAGACATAGCTTATGTTGTTAATCGACTATCTCAATTTATGCATCAACCAACTTCTGAGCATTGGTCATGTGTGAAGAGACTTTTGCGCTATGTCTCAGATACCATTAATGATGGTTTGCAAATCTATTGCAACTCTTCATACAATCTTCATGCGTTTGCTGATTTGGATTGGGGAGGAAATAAATATGATTTTTCATCTATAGGAGGATATATTGTCTATCTAGGCAGGAATTAGTATCTTGGAGTTCTAAAAAGCAGCAGATAGTGGCTAGATCGTCAACTGAGGCAGAATATCATTTTGTTGCAAACACAACTGTAGAAATTAGTTGGATATGTTCTCTTCTTTCGGAGCTGCACATCAAGGTACCATCATGTCTTGTGATTTATTGTGACAATATTAGTACTACACAACTATGTTCGAATCCAAATTTTCACTCTAGAATGAAGCATGTGGCCATAAATTGTCACTTCATCAGAGAACGAGTTCAAAGTGGTGCCTTACGTGTTGCACATGTCTCTTCGTAACTTGCAGATGCCCTAACAAAGGCTCTACCACGGTCAAGGTTTCTACAACTCGAGGACAAGATTGAACTATTATCTCAACGTCCATCTTGAGGGGGTATGTTGGAGGATATTACTCCTTGATTATAGGACAACTTCATTCAAACACTTTTTGAATATATAAGATAATTTTTTATTGTAACAGTTTACTAGAATATAAATTATTGTTGTATTCTCTTTATATAAATCTTGTAAGTTGTTTAATGAAATAATAGAACAATATTAAATCATCTATATCTGTCAAAGTAATATAGTCTAGTGGGAATTCTTCCCAAGGTCACATCTATCATCATTTTGATAGTGTCCCCATGGTTCGAAATCGGCCGTGATTATTTTCTTAAAGAATTTGGACGGTAAATCTATGAGCAATGCTAAATCAATAAAATCGTGACAAAGTAATAACAAAGTTTTTTATCTCAAAAATTCACAAAACAACAAATATTTTTATAATAAATTTGACATATATACTTTTATTTTGTTCATCATTTTTCTAAATCTATAACAGCTGGTAACACATTGATAAATATAACTATTACCAGCTTTGACTTGTAATAATAGAGTCATTTCAGTGAGGCCAGCCCACACGAACACAATAATCCAAAACCAGCACAACATCATATAACCACAAGTGAAAAAGCAACTTATCGAACGATTATATTATTACTTTAATTTAAGTGTCGCCAGCAGAGTCTCTGGCAAAATTATGGAATCGAATCTGCTTTAGAGTCTGTAATAGCGTGTGATCGGGGAGATATCCATTAATTTTTTAACACAATGCAGAAGTCATAAGCAATCAGATTCTTATAAAGTGCTTTTAAGCACTAAAAAAAAAAAGAGGGCCCACTCGATGTTAATTACTTCATCAACATGCCACCACCATTTTGAAAAAATTCACCATCCATAATTATTTTATGGGTCCCATTTGTTGAAATAATAGCTTTATCATTTATTGAGACAAAAGTCCCAAAATAGAAAAGTTAAGCATTTCTTCTCCCTTTATATACATTATGTCTTAAGAGCTAAGATGATGATTATAAAAAGAAAAAATCAATAAATCTTAATGCTTTAGATAAAAGCCATTTACAAGGTATAAATATAATACCTTTGTTTTTATCTAAATAAAGTATTAAGATTTATTGATTTTTTTTTTTTTATGATCATCATCTTAAGACATTATACACTTATGTATAGACTAGACAAGGGGAGGAAGTGCTAAATTTTCTTACGTGAGACTTTTGTCTCAACAAATGGTGAAGTTATTATTTATAATATTCCCCTTTAGATCCACCATTTAGTTACAAACGACTATTAAGATAAGAAGCGGTATTAAACGTACCACTTATGTTGTAAATAATGGCTTTACCATTTGTTGAAGATCCGACATGAGAAAGTTTAGCAATTCCTCCCCTTTGTTTAGCCTATAAATATGTGTATTATATTTTAAAATGTTGATCATTAAAAAATCAATAAATCCTTAAGGTTTTCGATAAAAGCCATTTACAAGGTATAAATACAATACATTTATTTTCAGTCCAAAAATTTTTCTATTTATTTTATTTTATTTTATTTATAACGATTTTCCATTAATAATTATTTTCTCTACCTTTTGTTTTTTTTCCAAAGAGAAAAAATGTCCGCGCAGACAACAGAAAATCAAATGTAATTTTTCACTCTACAACAACAAATCGCATATGCACAATATTAGAACTGGTCGTTAGTCATTATTATCCCATTTGGAGAATAAATTTTCCCCTCGGAGTGGGATAGTTGCACTCATATCTGATTTTGTAATGATTCGTATTGATTCAATTTTTTTTATAAATTATTAAACAACCCCAGTAACAGTGCAATTTAACAAAACACATTAAAATCATCGGACAAAACTACGTTACAGATTCTGTAAGGTACAGACTGCAGCATCAGCCGTTGGATGTGGTTGGATGTGGAGTGAGAAACTAAACAAAAGAAAATCGGATGGTGGGATGACGGGAGATGTTTGTTACAGAATCTGTAACATAGACAGGTCCTAAAATCATCACTAAATGTTTACTAGATTTTTGTTACTTTCAATGAAGTTTCCTTAGGACCGCATGTGATGATGTAAGAAAGAAAATGAGGATCACAATATTGCTTGATTCTCTAACGTTCACTTTCCTAGTCATCAATCTTTGTCTCGTCTTCCCAAAGCAAAAGCAAAAAACATCTCTTCTTTATAATGCTCTCTTTCCCCTTTCATCTCCACTTCCAAACACCCAAGATTGAACAGAGAAGTAATTTTGCCATTTGAGAGAGTGATAGTTAATAAGCTAGCTACATAGCATTGCCATTAGAAAGATGTCAGATTGGGGCCCTGTTTTCGTGGGTGTTGTGCTGTTCATATTGCTAAGCCCAGGCTTGCTCATTCAGGTGCCGGGCCGGAACAGGTTTTTTGAGTTTGGCAACTTTCAGACCAGTGGTGCTTCTATTCTGGTTCATTCTATCTTGTATTTTGCTCTCATGTGTATCTTCTTGTTGGCTATTGGTGTCCACATGTACTTGGGCTAGCTAGCTAATATGTATATAATTTGCCCATAAAAGAATTAATTACTAGTGAAATTGGTATTGGTATGTGAGATTACTTCATTGTTCGTTTTCATCTTCTCTGTATCTTTAATTTTTTGGAAAAGATTTGTGATTATGAATCAAATGCTCATTGGATAGTAAATGACAATTGTACACTTTCCATCAATTAATTTTATTACCTGTTCTGTGGACTATGATTTTGTAGCTTGCTTAATTATTATTGGTTTGTAAATCTGGATCCAAGTTACTCTGGCACCCTTTTATTTGACGCTGCAAATTTGATGTTCATTTCTGGCCTTACTTTTGGGTTGGTGCGTCAGTTTTAACTGACTGGGAAGCTTGTTGCAATATAAAAAGGATAGAATCATAGAATTTTATGTCTTCTTAGCAAGTGCAATCAAAGAGTTGATGTCTCTAACAATTGTAATACTAGCACGTTGATCAGAATCTCTGTAATTCCTGCAAATAAGTACGGTAATTGTATGGCGGATATTGCAATTATATAACCATTTGTAGTGTTCATTTGCTTAGAGAGTTTTTGTATGTCTTGTACAACCTTTCCACCAGGTCACTTGTTGAAAACATCTCAAGTTTTTGAAGTTTTATATTGCTGACTCTACTAATTTGCTACTGCAACTTATGATCTATTATGTACATTATTGTAAAATTTTGAGAGGTTAGTGGCAGCGTGGCAGCTCCAAACTCACCCTAAAGAGTGAAACAGTGAAGTGGAAGCTTTAAATGAGATTGAGAAACAGTTCTACCAAATAATTTTGAGAGTCTAACGACTGCGCAGCTGTCCCAAACACACCAAAGGAGTGAAACGGAGAAATGGAAGCTTCAAAAAGAGATTGAGAGGCGTTGTACCAAATAACAATACATTATAGATATGACCTTTGTTAGTATGATTAAATTAACGAATGTTTGAACGAGAAGAGAAGGGTGCGTGTTCTTCCTCTTGGGTATTGTCTGAATGACTCAGATGTATGGTTAATAAAATTAATACACTCTTCACTCTTCGGGATGATAACTGAACATCAAGTTGATGGATTGATAGCAAATTAATATATTTTCAGGAGTCGAAAACAATCAGAATCAAGCTAGAGCGACCAAAAATCATCATATAAGAAGATTACCATGGAACTGAATAGCAAATTACACAACCCTTTCATAGACAAAAACTTCATTTCATTTCATTTGAACTCACATCGAGCTAGCCAGTGATAGCAGTAAAATGGAAGATACAACAAAACTTAAATTTTTTTTTTTATTTCATTTAGATTATGAGATACCATTTATTTGCTTCCTAGATAAAGAGATGAACATGTAGAATAACAAGCAACAAAATAAGAAACAAACCATAGAGAACAGTATGCACAAATATGGCAGCAATACTAGTCTTCATGTTCAAAAAATCAACCGCTCGATTCTTTGCAGGCATCTGCACCACCAACCCTGGTGACAGAAACGCGAAGAGCGCCGCAGCTATAAGCGGTGCAGCCCAATCATTCATCGTAAGCTTGAAAAATTGTCCCAGAAACTTCCCAGTTGTTCAGCTCTTCAAATGAAGAATAATGGAAGCAGGGGATATATAATAAGTATAACAAAGGGCCTAACTTATTGGCAAGTGCTCTAGTCCACAAGGTAAAAAATAGGAATCCCAGAAAGCCATAAAATGAGCCATCAATTGTCAACTTTATGCTTCTTTTAATAATCTTGTTGTTCTGTTGGGATAAGGCCGGGCATCAATTTCTATCGTTCATCTGTCGAGCATAATTTTATAAATGACCACTTTGTTAGCAGAATATCAAAAGCAGTACCATTTAGCAGCTATTGGTTGGTGGATTAATGCTTCAATTGATTACTACTGGATTAATATATTACTACAGTGTTTATTGGAGTAATTAAGAACTATTAGTCAAACAAAAAGCTCTAGAAAAAAGAGGACGGGTCCATTCTTTCTTATTCTCTCTATCTTTATTTTTTATTTCTTTATGATAAAGCAAAAAAATAAAGCAGAAAATGACCGAGTACTCTTTTATTTATTTATTTATATGTGTAACAAAAAATTTCATGATGGTAATAACAAGAATATTGATGAAATTCTTGTTTTCCGTACTCAAGTTTGATCCTCACGTTAGTGTATTTAATGAGGGACATATGATCTAAATCTAGAATACTCACAATCACAAGGTACATACCATCTCTCACTAGATTCTTATCATGTATAAAATTCAAGTCATTAAAGATGATAAAATTCTCCATAAAAAAGTGTTTTATTTGAATCTATTTTTCATGTCCTCGAAAATCAATCGAGCCGGGATCAAACCTTCTACGTTCCTCACCTTTTTGGTAAGCGTTCAAGAATGATAAATCTTAGCTTATCGCCATCCTTAGTTTCAGAAATGACTAGAATTCGCTACAAGCCTCTTCTGATTTGACGGAGACGAGACTTTCCACTTTTCTTGATTCATCATCTTTCAATCAAGCTAAGCATGGCATGGGATAATAATTCTCAGTTCCACATGTCATCATAAACCTCAGTGAATACAAACGTGACAAGTTGTGTTGTGTGATGGGTAAAGTAGTAATTGCATCTGAAAATATGTCCCATCTCATCACAAATACCGAATCTCGGTGGCGACACCGGCACGCATCAATCGACACTTGCTAGTAGTGTTCGCACGTACCAAGAGCAGACAACCCCCACCCCGCAAGTGACCCAAAATGTCTTTCTTGTGCTTACTAAATTTTATTATCCCACAACAACAACTATCGCTCTTGCGCTTAAAAGGTGAAGGGCAAGGCTACCATTTTCGTCTGCTCATTTGATCGCTCACTTTGCTAACTGTTTTAAAATAAAAAACTTTTGAAGAAAGAATGGCCGATTGGGGACCAGTGGTAATTGGGGTGGTGCTGTTTGTGTTGCTACAACCGGGGCTTCTGTTTCAGCTACCGGGACACAGCCGGCTGTTGGAGTTTGGTAGCATGAAGACCAACGGCAAGGCTATTTCTGTTCACACTCTTATCTTCTTCGTTCTCTATGCCATCCTCATCTTGGCCGTCCACGTTCACATCTACAGTGGGTGATCCGGTTACTCACTGGGTATGAGTCTTTTCCTTGTCGTAAGTTGTAACTGTTCTGTTTTGGGTCAACTTTTAAGCACAGATCTGAATATATGGGATATTTGTTTCCGTTTCTTAATTGTTTGCGTAAAAGCCTGTAAATTTTGGCACTGCTCTTTTAAGCTTTAGTTGGAAAGGGGGTTCAAGATTAATTAACTTTACCATCTTTAATCTTTGAAGCTTCAATTTTTATCTTGTTTTTTCACATTCACTTTATATTATTGAAGCATATGTCCCATATTAGTGAAATGTATTTATTCTGAAATAGGCTCTTTTAGTCTTCTACGTTCACTTGCTAAAGGATTTGAATTTGAAATTGTTTTTATTTTTCTGGGTTGCACCGGCTCTTGAGCCTTTGCCAACTTTGTTGGGTATATGACAGTGCCTGCGTTTAGTGGAATATGGATCTTTCCTATAATTATACAAAGAATAATGACATTATTGAGGGGAAGAAAAACAACAACAACAACTACAGGCAGTGATACTGTAAATCCATTCCCTTTTGGTGCAATGCCCGAATTACCACTGAAGAGAGTAACCTTTTTTTTTTTTTTTAATTATTTTCAGTGATAATAGCATTATTCTTTATTATTAAGGGACATACTAATATTCCAATCAGTAGTGATTTGAGATGGAGATTAGTCTGAAATTCTGCAAGTTTAGCGTCATTAAGAAGACAAATCACAAGAAAAAATAAGGCGTAGCACCACATAATAAAGACGGCATGATTGAGTTATAAACACAAAACACAAACTTGTACATACTAACTTGATTTGATAAAAAAAATTTAGTTCTTTCAGAAAAGAAAGGCAATTTTATAATTTGATTTGATACACTCTGTTGATTGTTATGATGTTTTATAGTGTCCATGTGAGAATCAATATCCGAAACAAACATGTAGACAGATATCGAGTTCATATGAGATTCAAGATAAATAATTTTTACTTTTACATGTTCTTTTTATCTAGTTTGGTTAAAATAAAAATATAAGTGAAATTTTTTGAATGGATTAAGATTTTCTCATAATCTAACATTTCAAAGTTCTTATGTCATGCACCATGTATTCTTATGTCATGCACCATGTAATAATAATGTATGGATATGATTTAATTTTTTTATATTTTAAATTTATTAATAACCGATCAACATATGAACTTTTATTTAAGAGATTCAAATCGGAAGAGGATGAAGATATTTGTCTCCATGTTTGTTTATATATGATTGAAATAAATTAATTGATGAGATATTTTTGACCGTTCAAACTTAAATAATCATTTCAACATGGGTGATCTAATATGAATGCATAAATTTTTTGTCAATAAATCTATTTTCTTAATAAACTCATCATCAAACTGTTCAATTTATTTTCTCTATGCATTCTCCATACTCGATAGAACTGTTCACATCGTTTGCTACTTGCTTCAGTCAGGCATATGTAAATGGGTTGGGTCAAGTATTTAAAGGGGTTGAATATTTGGCTCGTAGCTACCGCGCTGGTCCAAGTGTCTTAATGGCTTTTGTTTCATTTTAACTTAAGTGAAGCTAGTGGCACCCCTCCATTATTATTATTATTATAAAACCTAACTTCAAAGAAAATTTCATCCTGACTTAAGATTAGTTTGATAATACTATAACTTCTAAAAATAATTATTATTAGTTGTGTTACAGAAATAATTAGCTGTGAAGATAATTAATTTAACATTTGGTAAAATTTATTTTTAAAAGCGCTCTGAATATTAAAAGTAGTAATGTGTGTTTGGTAAATTTTATTGTTAAATTGTTGTAAGAATATAAATGACTGAATTAGACATAATGTTAAATTAATTTTATTTACATATTTATAAACATGTGCGGCTTATCGTATTGGGCTGCATGGGACGGCATGCAGGAACCGAAGAGCACCGAATCAAGAGGGTTTGATGATTGTGTTAGGTTGTCAGTTGTGGGTGTGGTGTGGCCGTGTAGGAGAGTTTCAGACTTTTCAGTTAGGGTTCGTTTGGTTGCAATTTGTGAAGTGAAATTATCAAATTGGTTATGTGAATTTGGATCATTAGAATGGGGATCGGGTTTGGGTTTCAAATTTAGATATGTTTATATATATATATATTTTGCGTCAAAACCAATCGGTTTCATAGGTGTAAACTGTTCGGTTTTTAGGACTAACCTAAACCGAACCAAAAATCGAATAGAACTTCGGGTTCGGTTCGATCGGGGATAACCCGACCCGAACACCCACCCTAATAAGAATTAAACATACGCGCACATACATATGAACACACACACACACACACACATATTAACAAACTACTTACATTCATAATCAATCTTTTTTTTATTGTTTTTATTTTTCAACATGTTACTTCGATCTAATTAAAATAAATTGCACAAATTTAGAATAATTTTTATTCTTTTTCTATTTTTTATTGATTAAATAATTTTATTTTTTAATATTGCTTTCAAATTATAATTTAAAATATGTGTAATTTAAGCTAATGATTATAATTAAAAAATTCATCACCTGAAAATCTTTTTAATTGGTATGTAGGGTAATAATAAAATTGCAAAAGAAATTAGAAATAACACAACATTACTTTAAGAAAGATTCTTTAGCATATGAACCCTAGATTTGTTTTGTATTTCTTTAATTAGTCTATGCTCTTTAGAAAAGAAAGACTTTTCTTTATGTTTTACATAGATCATAGTGAGAAGCATACGTCTCAATTTTAGTGCATTTTTTCCCTTTTAAGGGCTACATTTTGTAGGCCATGTTGTTGAGAACAGATTTTCAAAATGGTTTATAAAAGTGGTTATAATTTCCTCTCCATCCTCTATCCACTCATTTTTTTTTTGAAAAGAAAAATGGTTTTCATTCATTCAAAGAGTTAAATAACTCCATAACTTCTTAAGGGTACGAGTCTACCCATACAACAGTTTTACACTTCTCTAAAGCTAGCTTTGCTATAGAGTGAGCAATAACATTACATGATCTTAGTGTTTGCTGGATTTTCCATGCATTGAAGCATTTCAAGCTACTTTTGCATTTCTGCAACTAACCATTGAATCTATGTTTTGCTACTCTTCCTGTTGTTGACAAAATCTACTGCCTCTTGGGAATCCGATTCTACAATGACTCTTGCCAAGCCTTTTTCTATAGCTACACTCAGGCCCCACTTCATTGCCTCAGCTTCTGCAAATGTTACATCACTATGAAGCTTTGTACTCTTGACAGTAGCTGCGATAACATCTTTGTTTGCATCCCTTATGATTATCCCCAAGCCTACTCGATGCTCCTCTAGGTTTATGGCAGCATCTATGTTAATTTTAACCCAACCTGAGGGTGGAGGGCTCCAGCTTGCTCGAGTTGTCATCTGGTCCCCAGCCTTGAGAATTCTTCCTAGAGCTTGGATCCGTTTGAAATAATCAACAACTGCCTCTGCTTTGGTTGCTGTCATGCATGGCTCGTCTCTTTTTCCCCTGAACAAAACATGATTTCTTGCACTCCAAATTACCCAACATAGAGCTATCACCAGATCATCATCATTTTTACCCATTCTTCTCACTGCTTCATGGACAAAACTGAGGATGTCTTGGTGAGCTATATTTCCAATATCAACTGCAAATTTGGTGGTTTTCCAAACTGCACGGGCTGATTTGCACTCCATCAGGGCATGGGCAGTGGTCTCCATCTTAGTTCTACATAGTTGGCAAGTTGGCTGTGATAATACTTTCCTCTTCCACAAGTTCTCAACTGTTGGGAGTAAATTTTTTGCTGCCCTCCATGTAAAAATCTTAATTTTTTCTGGTAAAGACAATGTCCAAATAATTGACCATTGGTTTGTCTTTTGATTTGAGCAGCTCAGGATGTCCGGGAATTTCTCTTTCAAAGCCACCTGATAGCCACTCTTTACAGAGTAGATCCCTTTTTTATCGTAGTGCCAAACTATTTGATCCTCCATGGGTCGGCTGGGGAGGGGAATTCTTAAAATCATCTCGGGATATTCTTTTCCAAATTGTTAATTAAATGGTTATTGCTATAGAGTGAGCAATAACATTACATGATCTTAGTGTTTGCTGGATTTTCCATGCATTGAAGCATTTCAAGCTACTTTTGCATTTCTGCAACTAACCATTGAATCTATGTTCTGCTACGGGAATTCCCCAAGCCCCGAACGTTCTAGCTGAGGACTCTCATGGTTGTCGGCGGGGCTGGCCACCAGCTCCCGCCGTTGTATCTGGAATTGTTGGTGTTGGCATTTTCATTTCCTTTGCTGACATTGATTCCCATGCAGGTTGAGGCTTTGTTGCACTCGAGTGTATTTGCTTCTGTGTTGGTTGACCAAGACTAGCTGTTCTAATTCTTTTTTGATTTGGGCTTGAACTACTATTATCCTGCCTCAGCCTTTTGCACAAATATGTTTCCGATTTAGTTCCACTTGCTTCACGTTTAATCCGGGCTTGGCGCTTCCAACTTTTTTCTTTGGGCTTTATACAAACTGCCTGCGGCCCATTATCCCCACCTTCCTCCTCTTCTCTACTATCTTGGGCCTTCTGCTTTTGTTCCAGCCCCACAATGGCTAAATTTCTATCTCTGGTTGACTTTTCACTTTCCCTCCATTTTCCATCTGCTTTTCCCGCTTCTCCACTCTGCTCCCTGAGTTGTTCCTCGTTGTCAGCTGTCACAAATATCTTATTGCAGCCTTGTAGCTGCTCTCTTGATTCTAGCGAGCTAGGCATTAATTGATCTTCACCTACTTCCTTCTCAGTACCTTTCTGAATAATTGCCACGTGTTCGTCTTCTTTATTGGAGCTTGGTTCTGTTCTGGTTACATTGACCCTGTTCCATTGGGAACCCTGTTGATGTTTAGCTGGTGAATTACCCCGTTGCTCCTTATGCCCTGTCTTTGCTGATTGGTTGGCTGATGTACCAGTAGCATTTGGCCCTTTTTCATTACTTCTATTGACTTTGGATCTTCCATACAACTGCACTGCCTGCATCCACACTCCATAGGCAAGCTTATCCCTTGCCTGACCTTTGTACTTATCACACTTCTTATATGGATGCCCCATCAGACCACAGTAGAAACGGAAATCCGGTAGCCTCTCGTACGCCACTGGAATCGGGATATCCTCCTCCCCCTCCTGCTCTACATAAATTATCTTTTTCAGTGGTTGTGTGATATCAATTGATATTCTTACTAGGGCGTATTTACCAATGCACTCCCCTTCTTCATCTGCATCAATTTCTTCTATTGTACCGATGGCTTCCCCCAGCATTCGTACTGTTTCTTGCTCCATACATCCAACTGGCAGATTATGCAGTTGCACCCAGAAGGCTGAATGCGTAAAAGCTTGTTTTGTTATTTCCCCTATGCCACTCGGTTCTTTTAAAACTATCAGTGCACATTCAAAATGCCATGGACCTCCAGAAAGAATTCTTCTTTTATCTGCCTCCGAGGCAAATTTGAACAAGAACGTTTTACTTCCTAGACTTTCAACTCTGAACCCCTCAGCTGTTCTCCAAACTTGCTGCAATGCAGACTTGAGGCCCTCTCTGCTAACTCCTCTTGGGTGCAAGACTCTCCCTAGCAAGCTTCCAGCCACTAGTTTTTTCCCTTTGCCTTTCATAATTTCACCCATGGCAACTCTACTCGTTTTGTCTTCTTCGAGTGTGATTGCTTTACACTTACGGATCAGTTCCTCTGTTTCCATGAAGCCCTGATATTAACTACTGCTCTAAAAACTCCTGACTCACCGACTACTCCTGCTTGCAATGACTCACCAACTCACAGAAATAACTTCTGTCATGGGGTGCCCATTTTGGAGCAATTCGTTGCCCTGAGGGCTACTCACCTTTCATTCTGAGTTCTCTTTCAGAGAGAGAGAACCTTCGAAGAAAGACTCGAATTCGACATCTCTTTAATTCTAAAGCAAACGAACAACCATGGCTTAAAAAATTCAGTTGAAGAACTTTTTGCTTTTGTCCCTTCTTTCATTCTTGAAACACGAAACCCCAATCTCCTTTCTCAACACCCCTGATCAAAGAGCCCAAGAGCTTGTGGGAATACTTTAGTATATGATAAGAGAAGAAATTAAGTAGATGATGTTATTACTTAATGATTATAAAAAAAATCTCGTTTAATATTTAGTTTTTTATATTGTATAGAATAAAATACTTCTCATATAAAAGATTTGTGAAATTTGAATTACTAGTTATGGAATCAATTCCATGAAGTTCTAAAATTATTAGAATTTTGCCCCTGTACCATATGTATCATATGTTGTGTTTCAATTAAAAAAATTTTTCTAGCTTGTTTGTTTCTTTTAATGGATAAAGTGAATGAATACTGCCAATCTCATGTATATCGCTTTTTAAATATCTTATCGTTCTTCGCCATCTTGTGCAGACTTCTAAAATTACCGGACAATCAATTGAATCGAGCATCAAGTATGACAATCAAATAAGTTAAATTAAAGGAATGGGTTGATGGTTTTTTTTTTTTAATGAGAACTATTGCTCATGATGACATTTTACAATCATATATATACTGAGACCCGTTTACATCAATTCTGATATGGCACCCTCTCAAATATTTGAGGGATGTCAACTCCTATCTTGGGAGAAAGACTGCCTTCACTCAAGCTCTGGGGCTCCAAGGAAGGAAATTTAAATTAAACCCCTGCAATGCGTCTGCGAAGGCTCGAACCACTTCCCTCACATTTGTGAGGGAGTGACTCTGGCCACTTGGGCTAAGCCCAAGTAGTTCATAATATGATGGTTGGGAATGAAGAAAAAGTCTCGTACAACCTTTTAGTTTGAAGCGCACCAAAGCATTGTAAGCTAAATTTTATAGTAAAAATCTTAACCATCCACCATATAATTATTAGTGTTGAGTATCATACTATACATGCATATCAAAAGCTTAGCACAATTGTGTTCAACAGTGAATTCAAATTATTTACGATAATCCTAATTCACTCAACCCAAAAATCACCCCAAATACTATAAATTTATTTGTTCATCTTTATTATTATTATTACCAAAATACCCTCCGTGATATTTGGATAAGTTTTTAATAGTGTACTATAGCTAGAAAATTTCTGGTATGAAATATCTGTCAAATTTGGGAGCAAATGTAGTTACAATTATTGATGAACCCCATAAAGAGTGAAGTTTCGCTTCAATTAAAAATAATAAATCTTGTGATTTATATTTACTTCATTAAGGAAACACTAGATAACAAGTATGAATCTCTCATGTGATGTTGCCTTGAATTTTCCTGCTATTTTATCTATGTTTTGAGCTAATTATAGTATTTTAAATTATAGTATAAGAAGAAAAATTCTAGTAGAGTTTCAGGTGATGTCCTCTTCAATCAGTCCCTTGAATGCTTAATGTAATATTACAAAAATGCGAATAAACTAAAAAACCTAATTCCAGATGCAATTTAGACTGTTATATGTTTAAGGCATACAGGACTGAGAATACGATGCGATTATACATATAAATAAATAAATAAATAAATAAATAAATAAATATATATATATATATAATACTTATCAGGGATTAAAATTTGGGATGAATTTATTATTTATATATATATAGAGAGAGAGAGAGAGAGAGAGAGAGAGAGAGAAAGAGAGAGGGAGAGAGGGAGAGAGGGAGTCATTAATTTATGAGATGGGAGTGACTAAATTTAAAGAATTTCTCTTACACTAGTAAGTTTTTGAGTTAAAAACAATAAATTTTTATGTGCTCTGCTGCTAAAAAGAAAACCCATTAATTTCATAAATATTCCTATTTGACATTATATAATTTCGGCCCGCCTAGGCATTCACAGTCGCATTGTCCTTTTTACTTTGTCTCGAATTTTACATGCACAAGCGCAATCACTTATAAATTCATCACCTCGTTTTTCTTTTTCGTAATAATTTACAAGTGTACGTATTAATAGTGATATTAATTGAGAAGGTTTTTAATGCTTCAAGCTCAAGCTTTTCTCACACCATTTCACTTTCTCATATCATTCCTTCACTTCAAAATTGTCGTCCCTGTTTGAGGAAAAAATGAGAAAGGTAATAGAACGCCACGTGTCAACCAATGGAATGATTCCCGCACAATTCAAGGTACCTGGCATGACTTGAGGTACCCCGTACAAATAGAGGTACCTTGCACAATTAGAGGTACCCCACACAAATAGAGATACCCCATATAATATGAGATACCCCATACAAATAAGGATACCCCGCGTAATAGGGGGTACCCCATATAACTCGAGGTACCCGGCAAAGCGGATGCAAGAGAATCCTTCGAAAATATCTGGCATGAGAAACGTCTCCGCCTCCTAAAAGATATTATTCGATTTTTTCAGAATTAAGAATAAAAAACGACGCCCTAAAAGGACGGACAACCGCCTACGACCTCTGCCAAAAGTGAAGGACATTGTCCCAAGGACAGTGGTCCCCAACCGCCTACCCGACAGCTACTGCAGAGGTACCCTGGACCACTCTTCAGCGCGCGCCACATTTCTAAAAGATGAGATACGCCACGAACATGCAGATAACGGCTCAAAAATTATAAAGAGGTAAAAGGACGTTAGCCAAAAAGGGTACGCCACGTGGCAGCTGCGGTATTCTATATATAAAGGCGCCTAGGTTTCATTCTCTATCATGTTCTGATTCACCCAAAAACACTCACACTCAAAAAGGAGGTTTTCTTCAACCTTAAACCCTAATTTATAGGGGGTTAGCCAGCTCTCTTGGCCACAAAAGCTTGAGTTTACTAACTTTAGCGTCGGAGTGTGAACGCCGGGGTACCCCGGCTTCACCTCTAATCTCTATTTCACTATTTTGCAGGCGTGAAGCTCATTTTGAAGGATATTTCTCTTGTTTATGACCTTCCATCATTGTTACCACTCTCTCTCCCCTTCTCACCTCCCCCGGATTTCAGATACATCGCACCGCACACAATATACTAGTGAGGTACCTCATCTCCCCCAAAAATATAAATTCATTATTCAAGATTGATTTTGGATTTTCCTACCCCAAAATTAGTTGAAAGCAATTGGCGCCGTCTGTGGGGAGACGCACAAAAAGCCTCCTCCACGGTTACCAAACTAGTTGTTGTGTGTACTCTAATACATGGCACCCTGACGTACCTCCCGAAAATTTAATGGTGGATCCTACAAGGATGAGAGATGACAGCAGCAGTAAAGGTAGTGATCCCGCAAGAAGGGTAGCCCGCATCAGCAAGGGTAAGGGTATCAAGCAATCGATGGGTGTTCGCCAAGAAGAAGAACCTATTTCGCACAAGCATTTTGAGGATCTTACCCACGCAATACTTAGGGCGGTCGGATCTCGGGCACCCTGAAAGTTTACTTCCACCAGTGACGCTAGAAGCTCCACCACCTCAAACAGGACGACCAAGTTATGGTTAGAAGAGGGGTACCCGAGGCCAACAAGCCAAAACCTAGGCCATCGGGTACCCATTCTAAATTTCAAACCGTGGGCTCCCGCGACGAGCGTTTCCACCGCCTCTTGCAATTCCCGCAGCAGCTAGGGTATGAGGCGTACAAAGCGTACCCACGAGGATTTCTGCGAGAAGTTAAACGCCAAAAGTGCTTCTCAAATGGCGGCGACATCATCGGGTACACCGAGGGTACCCCTCGAACTTATGAAAAAGATGGAGAACTTAGAAGCCCAAGTGAAGCTCCTCTCCGAGAAGCAAAACATCACAACTGCTCCAATGCCAATGACCTACCAATCGCCATTCACTATGGAGATTCGGAAAACAGCTCTCCCCGAGGCGTTCGCCATGCCTCAAATACCCCAATACTTGGGTACCACTGACCCTTAGGAGCATGCTGAGGTATACCGCGACCAAATGCTTATCAAGGGTGTAGATGAGAGCGTCATGTGTAGGATGTTTACACACACACTCATGGGCCCTGCGAAGTCGTGGTTTCGCTCTTTGAAAGCGGGTAGCATATCTTCCATACACCAATTGCTTTCCGAATTTACTAAAGAGTTTTCCTACACCTCCACTCAAGATAAGGTAGCCTCCAAACTTGCCTTTATCAAGCAAGAGGAAGCCGAACCTTTGGCGGAGTATGTAAGTCGTTTCCACTAAGAGGTACTGCGAACCAGAGCATTTGGAAACCAACACACATTGACCCATTTTGAGAAAAATTTACGGTTGGGTAAGTTATGGCGTTCTTTTCAAAAGAAACGTCCACTTTCATATGGGGAAGCCAGTTCCCGGGCGTTGCAGCAAGTGAAGTGGATGAAAAATACCAATTGAAGCGCCAAGAAGATAAGGCCGATGTTACAAAGAACAAGGAGAAACCCAAGAGGGTGGAGGCCACAATATCGCAGGTACCCCGAGCACGGAGCCCTCTATGGGCTGCCCTGAGGGGACGAGGGTTATAACCCTCAGGGTACCTCAAGGGTACCCCAACCTCCAAGATCGCCACCATCGGATCAACGAGAGCCACCACCGAGGCCTCGAGACGAGTCTTACCACCCACTGAATCGATTCCCAGAGCAGATCTTCTACCATATTCGGGATATCGGCCTCCTCCGTCCCCCTAAGCCAATGAAGATGTACCTCTACATGAACCGTAGCCTGAAGTATTACGAGTTCCATGAGGACTTTGGTCACATCACAGCCGAGTGCTTCACCTTGCGAGAGAAATTGAATCTTTGATTCTCAGCGGGTATCTCAAAGAATTTGTGGCTAGTATGAGAGAAGATCGGAAATCCGCGGAGCAGGATAAAGGCAAGCGAGTAGCTGATGGCAGTCCTGAACGAGAGGTACCCCCTGGACACAAGAAAGGCGTGTATGTCCGGATGATCATGGGCGGACCGACTTTAACGGGCCAATCTAGGAGGGCTATCAAAGGCTATGGTAGATCGCTGTCGATAACGACCAATATTGGTAGAGAAGTCAACCTTAATGAATGAGGTACACCGAAGGTACCCCACCATCCTCCGCCTATCCTTTTTATAGAAAAAGATACGGAGAGTATCTCGTACCCCCACGACGATGCCTTCGTAATTACGTTGAAGGTTGCCACTAGTAAGGTAGCCAGAACTCCGGAGATACTGGCAGCTCCGTTGACATCATTTTCAAAAGCACATTGGATCAACTATTGATTAAGTTGCCAAAGATCACCCCATATGCTACGCCTCTTATTGGGTTCACCAGAGATATGGTTATACCAAAAGACATCATTACGCTGCCCGTTACACTTGGTAAGGTATCTCACCGTGTTGTTCATATGATTGATTTTTTTATTGTAGATCGCCCTGGTGCCTACAATATTATATTGGGTAGGCCGTTTTTAGTAGCAACTAAAGCGGTGGTATCCATGCACTACCTCGCCATAAAAGTCCCGACCGTCAAAGAAGTGATCACCATTTAAGGGGACCAGCAATCGGCTCGTGGATGTTACTCTGTAGCCTCCAAAGTTACTTACCAAATAGCTTCTGATTCGCCAATGAAGGAGTACCCCAGTGGCAGCCAGCCTACACCTTATCCCTCAAGGCGAGCGCTCACTAGACGGCGGAGAGCGGTACTAAAAAAATCTCCTCAGGTAGCCCACCCACAAGAGCAGTTGGAATTCTCACCAATGGGTGTAGAAGCAGTTGTAGGGGATAGCTCGAGGGTACCCCATGGGGACCAAGTAGAGCCTAAATATGAAGTCGAGGCACCCTTGGATCCCCAAATATTGAAAGATGAAAAAAGGGATACCTCAGTTAAAGATCTTATTTCAGTCTCGATTTGCGCCACCGATCCAAAAGTAGATTCCAACCTCTCGGAGGAACAAAGAGAGAACCTCATCACCTTCCTACATGAGCACCACGATGTATTCGTTTGGTCCCACTCGGATATGCCAGGTATCCAATCTTCTCTCTCTTGTTATAAACTCAATGTCAGCCCGCATAATAAACTGGTCAAACAGAAGCGTTGCGCCTTCAATCAAGAGAGGTACGATGCAATTGAATAAGAGGTAGACTGCCTATTAGTAACAAGGTTTATTCGGGAAGCAGTGTACCCTGATTGGGTGTCCAACGTTGTCCTTGTCAAGAAATCAAACGGAAAGTGGCGTATGTGCGTGGACTTCACCGACTTGAACAAGTCTTACCCCAAGAATAGCTTCCCACTTCCCCGGGTAAACCAGCTGGTTTATGTAACAGCGGGGCATGAGATGCTTAGTTTTATGGACGCCTTCTCCGGTTACAATCAAATCCCAATGTATGAACCTGATCAAGAGAAAACGGCTTTCATCATTAACCGTGGGTTATACTGTTACAAGATTATGCCATTTGGTTTGAAGAATGCTGGGGCTACCTATCAGCGGCTAGTAAATAAAATTTTCAAGGAACAAATCGGGCGCACCATAAAGGTATACATAGATGACATGATCACCAAATCGGTGCATGCATGGGAACACCTGGGGCACCTCAGAGATACTTTTACCGTTTTGAGAAGACACAAGATGCGGCTTAACCCTGAAAAATGTGCGTGCAGAGTCACATCGGGAAAGTTTCTTGGGTTCATGGTACAACAACGGGGGATTGAAGCCAAACCCGATAAAATTCGCGCGGTTCTTGACATGAAGTCGCCAAGCACCATCAAGGAGGTTCAAAGCTTGGCAGGTCGGGTAGCTGCCCTGAGCCGCTTCATCTCCAAGGCTACCGACCGATGTAAGCCCTTTTTCAAAGCTTTGAAGACCGGTAAGAAGCTCCAATGGACACCCGATTGCGAAGAAACTTTCCAAGAACTAAAGGGGTACCTCGTGAATACTTCACTACTTGCCAAACCTGAACTGGGAGAGGTGCTTTTGTTGTATCTCGCCGTATCCGAACATGCCACTAGCTCTGTGTTACTCCGAGAGGATGATAATGTGGTACAACGACCTATTTACTACACTAGTAAGGCTATGGTTGATGCCGAAAAAAAGTACCCCACCACTGAGAAGATCATTTTGGCATTAGTTGTCTCCGCACGGAAGCTTAGACCATATTTTCAGGCTCACACCATTGCAGTCGTCACCAACATTCCCCTCCGGCAAATCCTCCAAGAGTTAGACATGTCTGGAAGGCTTCTCCGATGGTCCATCGAATTAAGCGAGTTCGACATCATCTTCAAGCCTCGTTCGGCGATTAAAGCACAGGTCATCGCTGATGTTATTGCAGAATTCACCAATGACTCAAGTGGTGAAGGTGATTTGAGATACCTATTAGATACTCCACCCACCAATGAAGGGGGGTAGGTCTGGAAAATATATATAAACGATTCCTCTAACTCACACGGAAGTGGTGCGAGAGTTATTATAATCGACCCGAATAAGGTGAAAATATGCTACGCTTTGCAATTTGGATTCAAGGCTTCAAACAACAAAGCCGAGTACGAGGCCATCATAGCGGGGTTGAGGATGTCGAAGGCTTTGGGAGCGAAAAGGGTACACGTCAAGAGCGAACACCGAGGTATTCGGCTTCACCTCTAACCTCTATTTCACTATTTTACAGGCGTGAAGCTCATTTTGAAGGATATCTCTCTTGTTTCTGACCTTCCACCATTGTTACCACTCTCTCTCCCCTTCTCACCTCCCCCGGATTTCATATACACCGCACCGCACACAATATACTAGTGAGGTACCCCATCTCCCCCAAAAATATAAATTCATTGTTCAAGATTGATTTTGAATTTTCCTATCCCAAAATCAGTTGAAAAAAGTCCTAAAGCCCGTTCAACTTCTATACATACACTAGTGCCAGCAAGTTACCATGTCAAGGTTTTTAAGAATGACATAACTTCTCCAATGAAGCCTATTGATAAATATAGGAATAGCCTCTGCCGATTTCTGCAATTGTTCAAAAGAAAATGCTAACCATCACGAGGGGTGAGGGATCGGACTCTCCCCCACGTGATGGTCAACATTTGTTAAAATATTAAAAAAAAGGACAAAAATCACATGGATAGCAGCGCTTTTCCTTAGCTTTATAGAGAAACTAGAAAATTACGCGACTTTGAAAAAAAATAGTATTATCTTTTTTTTACTTTATATTTAATGAAACTGATAAAAAATATGAATTTATTTTTTTTAATATGAGGCGGCCTTACAAAAAACAAAAAAAAAAACTATTAGCCAGCAATAAAAATAAAGAAGTAACACAAGATAAAAAATAAAATGAGAGAATATATTATAGAGTGATTTTATTCATTCCAATTGTGTGTGTACAAAACAAAAAAATGAGATCTCCTTTTATAGTTACATAATCACTCCATGAAATTAATGAAAATTTATGGATCATAATTTCTTGTGAGATAGTGGGAGTTATAGGGAAGTTAAAGGTTGCTAATGGGAGATAGTAAGGAGACTAAAAGATATATATTATGAACATATACATTTAGTTTAATAAATTCCTAATACTTCCCCTTGGATGTTCATTACAAAAAATATGCCTCATTAAAATCTTTACATAATTATTACTATGTAATAATAATCAAATTAATTATGAGAAAATGAAAAGTCAAATCTAAAAGAAAATTTATCTATTTATTAAATAATAGATAATATACAAAGATGAAAAATAGTAATGTCACATCACCTCTTCAAGTCTCAACTTTATATATATACAAAAATTAAGTTTACACGCATTTCAATGCATAACTTCTTCTTCTCTCTCTCTCTCTCTCTCTCAACTCCAGTAGCCATTAAGTTGTTGCTCATCACAAGTATTCAATTTAAAAATTTTACTGAATCTCTCTCTCAACTACAGTAGCCATTAACTTGTTGCTCATCAAAAGTATTTAATTTCAGAAATTATTAGCTACCACTACCAAAACTATACACAAACATGGAAGCGTTGTCCGATTTAGATCTGGAAGTAAAACACCAAGCTAGTAATTACTTGATTATAAAGAGTGATTTCTTATTTTGAATACTATTTTTTGTTATATCAATAATAATAGAAATTTACTTGCATTTTACTTAATACTCTTAGATCCAATTTACTAGTTAATGATAATGATAAATGTGTTTGATTTAAAAATTTTAATTTAAATTTTGTGTTCGATTTGTAAATTACTAAAATTTAAAATTTGTCTTCGATTTAGAAATTCCTAAAATTTACATTTTGTGTTTGATTTAGAAATTTTTAGAAATTTAATGGATAAAATTTTTGCTGGATCAAAATTTTGTAAAAATCTATAATAATTTATTCTTAATTCAAATAGTAATTATTTTTTAAAAAATGGAAAATTTAGAAATTGAGGCTGGAGTCAAAGATGTGAAATCGAAAAAAATATGAGCTGACTCTTAAGATGTTATTTGATAGTCATGAGAAAACGTGACAATTTTACATAGCCTATGGTAAACAAGAAGACTTTCCTATGAAGAAGCTAACTAGTAAGAAAATGAGAGATGAAATTGTAAGATACGCGACATTTGCATGTGGCCGTTGCTACAAGCTAGAAAGTAAATCTACTGATGTACCAAAGCCGAAACCTATTGTGAAAACTGGTTATGATACTAGAATTGGAGGTTGTGTAAATGAAGATGGAAAATGGGTCCTTTGAACTTTAAACCTTTAGCACAATCATGGATTGAATTCGGACAAAGTTAAGTATTTTCCTTATAACCGTAGCATTAGTGCAAGTATAAAAATGCGTATTGAAATGAATGATTGTGTGGAATTAACATTGCCCCAAATTTTAATTTTATTGTTGTTGAAGCTGGTAGATATGAAAATGTCTTATTTCTAGAAAAAAAAAGCTGTAGAAATCTTGTTGACAAAGCTAAGCGATTATAGCTTGGAGAAAGAGATGATATGGTAATTCTAAAGTACTTCCAGAAAAAACAAATATAATACAATGAGGTTTTTTTTGTAGTATTGATTTGGATGAGCAAAATCGATTAAAGAATGTATTTTGGGTAGATCCGAGGAGTAGGGCAGCTTACAAATATTTTAGAGACGTCATCACATTTGACACCACATATCTTACCAACAAGTATGACATGCCATTCGCTTCTTTTGTCAGAGTTAATCATCATAGTCAGTCTATTTTGTTAGGATGCAGATTGATTTCACACGAGGATACCAAAACATTTACGTGGTTATTTGAGTCATGGCTATTATGCTTGTTTGGCTCTCCTCCTATTGGTATCATTATAGACTAAGAAAAATCAATGCAAAAGGCATTTGAGAATGTTTTACCTACGATTAGGCATCGATAGTATTGTGGCATATAATGAATAAGGTGTTTGAGAAGTTAAGAGCTTTTAAAAAATGTGAAAGTATTATTTATTCATTGCTTTCTGTTGTTTATGATTCACTAAGTCCTGTTGTGCTTGAGGAGGCTTGGCATCACATGATGACGATATACGATTTATGGGACAATGATTGGTTGAACAATTTATATGAAGAGCGGCATCGTTGGGTTCCATGTTATTTAAAAGACTGCTTTTGGGAAGAATGTCAATAACTTAGCAAAGTGATAGTATGATGCATTTTTAATGGATTTGTTAACTCAAAAACAAATTTGAAGCTGTTTGTGAAGTAGTATGAAACTGCGTTGAGAAGGAAAGCTGATTTAAAATGGAAAGCATATGCCAAGTGTTTCAGTAAAAAGACTCCATGTGTAATAAGATATGAGATGAAGAAGTAAGTTGAAAAGGTTTACATTAGTTCTAAGTTTAAAGAATTCCAACAATAATTAACTGCACTGATGTATTAGTGTATAGTTATTTTTGTGGGATCAGTATATGAAATCAGTGAATCATATGGGTAAAGTAAAAAAAGAAGCTTTGAGATTGTTTTTAAAGAAGTTGTGTGTGAAGTTAGCTGTATTTGCTCTATATTTCAATTTATGGGGATTCTTTGTAGACATGCCCTTACAGTGCTAATTCATAACAGTGTTGAATTACTTTTGGAAATGTATATTTTGTCAAGTTAAAGGAAAGATGTGAAGAGATCCTACAGCAAAGTGAAAGTTAGTTATAATGTGCAGCATTTGTCCATTCACCAGGAGAGATATGACAATGTGTAATACTTTCAGTGAGGTTGCAGACATAGCTACTGATGATGAAAGTATTTACAAACTTGTATTAGATTGGATTAATAAAGCACTGAAAGACCTGCCTAAGCAAATTCGGTGTGCAAGTGTCGAAACAATTATTCTACCAACAACTGCTACAAGTGAAGTAAGTTGCAATAGAAACAATGTTGAACATGTGATCCAGTAGCCACACATCATAAAGGTCGTCCACCTTGTCTGAGGAAGTAATTTGTAATTCGAAAGAAATCGGCCCAAAAGACAAAGACTGTAGAAAAAAAAAACAAAGTTTGTTGATTTTTTATGTTAAATTTTATAGAATTTTTATGTTAAATTGTCTGTTATAATTTTATAGGATTTAGAAAAAGATGCACCATCACCTTATAAAGTGCTCAATGAATTCTCCACACGGTAAAGCAACGTAGGTGTGGTAAGTTTATGAATTTTTATATTAACATTTTCTTTTATTTTAAGTATAGATAACTAAGTATATTGTTAAACATATATAGACATCACATGAAGGAAGTGTTGTTAATGCAAATCTCAACCAATACGGGCAAACATATATAGACATCACAGGAAAGAAGTGTTGTTAATGCAAATCTCAACCAATACGTGCCTTTAGGCTACTATAATGTAATAATTAAATTCGTGAAGAAATTTTAATGTGAGATTTTTAATGTCGATTTTACGTATATATTTTTTTATTTGCATAGGTACCTATATACCCAACCCAAGGTGGTGTGCACAATATTTATTAGTCATTTTCTTACAATTGACACTTAATAAGTTGTCATCTTAAAATCACAATTTGTTAGTGTATACTTATGTTTTTAAATTTCTAAAATCTCCTATGATGTTTTAATTTTTATGTATTAACAATCAGTCCCACCGTATGCTTTGCAATCACATTATCCTTCTCATTCGATGACGTAAGAAGGATCTAGAAGTGCGAGTTTCCAACATTTGCTACATCAACAACGTAATGAAGACAACAATGGATGTGATTGATGTTTGACTTATATTTTGTTCGGATTATTTTCTATTTTTCTATCATTTCGCTTAAATTTGGCTTTAAAGGACTAATTGTAGTGATGAAAATTTAACTGAACAATTTTTATTTTTTTTCGATAACTTTTGTTGGTCTATTAGCTTTTTTCATAATTTTCAATTATACTTTTTGAAAATTTTCCATGGCATAATCAGTACAATAACAACAATAAAAAAAACTTATAATGATAACGTGAATCTTATATTTGGAGGGACAGTGCAATTATATATGTTTACAAGTTTTTTCGAGTAGATAGTACAAATTAAAACATTTAAAAATAAAAACTTCAATATAAAGCATAGTATAATAATCAAAAACATTTTAATGAAATCGTATCCTTAAGCATGTTTCTTTCGAAGTTGCGTATGTTTAAGTTCTTTATGCAACAATTGAAATTTAACAGACAAGCACTCAATTTCGAATGTCAACTTCCTAACTTCCTTCACTAGCAAGTCAATTTTCTCATTACTAAATTTACGGTCTTCTGCCCATTGAAAGCTTTTATATACTCTATATTTCCGAAATTTGTGATTTGGATTCTTTATAGTATGTAATGTTAACAGCTCCATTTGGCCACCATATTCATTATATATGTGCAATGAATTTTGACTTTCATTTGTGTTAAATGATACTGTCAATATTACACTACTTTAACTACAAAAAAAAAAGAGTTCAAACAATGTAGTCATAAACTGCATAGGAAAAAAAAAATTTGCTTGTAATATGTTTTCAACATGTGGAATACATAAACTACATATTGAATACCAAATTCAGAACTACATATTCCAAGTAAAAAATCTAGCAATTTCCACAGCATTTAATGCACAATTACAATTAATATTCCAAGCCAAATAATTACCACTAAAATTTTCAAAATTAATCCATATAGCTAACATGAAATTTTCACCAAATAATAAACGAGCAGAAATTTTCTAAATTTATCACCAATTAATTACCACCAAAAATTCATCTTTATCACCAAATAATCACTACTTAGCATTTTCCTACTTGAAACGGCAAGTACAGTGATTTACAAAATTAATTTCCATAACAAATTATAAATAATGCACAATTAATATTCCTAAGCAAAAATTCATCTTTATCACCAAATAATTACCACTAAAATTTTCAAAATTAATCCATATATGCAACCACAATTTTCACCAAATAATAAACGGGCAGAAATTTTCTAAATTTATCACCAAATTATTACTACCAAAAATTCATCTTTATTACCAGATAATCATCACTTAGCATTTTTCTACCAGAAACGGCAGTACAACAATTTACAAAATTAATTTCCATAACAAATTATAAATAATGCACAATCAATATTCCAAGCCAAAAATTCATCTTTATCACCAAATGACTACCACTAAAATTTTCAAAATTAATCGATATACCCAACTGACAATTTTCACCAAATAATAAACAGGTAGAAATTTTCTAAATTTGTCTCCAAATAATTACCACTAAAATTTTCAAAATTAATCTATATACCCAACCGGCAATTTCACCAAATAATAAACGGGCAGAAATTTTCTAAATTTATCACCAAATAATTGTGCCAAAAATTCATCTTTATCACCAAATAATCACCGCTTATCATTTTCCTACTTGAAACAACAATACAGTGATTTATAAAATAAATTTCTGTAACAAATTATAAATAATGCACAATTAATATTTCAAGCCAAAATTTCATCTTTATCACTAAATAATTACCAACAAAATTTTCAAAAGCAATCCATAAACGGGTGGAAATTTTCATCAAATAATAAACGGTAGAAAAGAAGCTAGATCTGCATTAGCGAGTTTGGAGAGAGAGAGAGGGGGAGAGGGAGAGAGCAGCACGAGTTTGGATAGGGAAAGAGGGAGAGATAGGCGTCATTTTTTTTCTTTTTTTTTCCTTTTATACCATGGACTTTATATAATAAATGTGGAGAATGCTGAGAGAAAGAGAGAGAGGCGAAATGGTAGCTTGTACTGCCGTTTCTCTCAGGCTTCTCTCAATATTTTCTACATTTAGCACTACTGTTGATCAAATGAAATAGTTAGAAAAATTATGTAAATTATCACCCTAAGTACTGAACTCCAGATACACACACACACACACACACACACACACATACATACTAGCACACATGGATACATAGTCTTTAAGGGTATTAGAAAAGACCAAAGAAAACATACCATGATTTTACAAAAGCAGGTACAGTCCCTAGCCATAATGGAAAGCCATCTTTTTGCAATTTCTTCTACCTTGGTCACATTCTTAATGGTCGTTGTCACTTGGTAAAGTTATATTTTGAAAATATTATATTTAAAACATGCACACAACTATAAATAACATGTATGGATGTATATAAAATGCAGGCACAAACAAAATAGAAAGGCAATTGTTGGTACATTTGGCTAATACAGGAAAGTTCGCCCAATTTAAAGGGGTGAGGGGAACAAAAACCACATGTACCAAATATTTATGAGTCCCATTGGTTATGTTAACATGAATGTGATACATAAATGAAATACAATAAGTGGGGAGATGACTAATAGTACTGCTTTAACTTGCCAACTTAAAATTAGTACAGCTCTAGCTCACTGTTGCTTGAGTTGTCTAACTTAGCGCTCCAAAAAGTGTTTAATCAACAAAGCGACACTTTTTATGTACTCATACTAACTGAGCTACAGTTAGATCAAAATAAAGAGTTTTACCTTATGGCTAGAGGAATTAAAATTCCAAACTAAGAGAAAGATCCTCTTAAAAAAACACTAAAACTCCAAAACGATCAAAGGAGAAAGTCTTAACTAAGCTCGAGGAAACACCTTATTTTTTGTGATGTACAAATTCGCTGCAAAACAAATTAGACAGAGCATTCAAGACCACGCATGTTAATGGTATTACCAACAAAGCAATTTGCTGAAAGATAGTGAGAACTGAGAAGTGCCAAGTATCAATATAAAACACACATAGCCAAACTGAGGTAATTTGCTGCAATAAAGACTTGGGAGCACAGTAGAAGATTTCAAATTAAAACAAAGACTATTTCATTATGCAAAGTTAGGTCATACTACTAAACCCCGGCTATAGTGCAATTCATAGTATTAAACCTTGACTACAGTGCAGTTAAAACCCGAGATAAAGGTATCTTCACTAACGATCAAAATCATAGACCCAAATTAGATTGATGTCACCGAAAAAGTGAGAGAGAGAGAGAGAGAGAGGGCATAGATGCATAACATACGACCATGTAGGGGCAGAAATTCAAAGGGACTAAAGAAATCAAAAGTTTTTTATTTGTTTTATTAATTTTGTAAACATCTATTTATCTTATAAATATATATTTTGTTCAAAATTGTCATAAACAATAGAAAAAATTTAAATATTTACCAACAAATTGCAAAGTACTTGGTTTGGGCTCCCACAATTTCATTTCCTGGTTTCACCCGAGAAGCTGAATATTTTTATGCATTTATGCAAAATAAAGAATGCCGCTATTATGCTAGCAGGTCAATATAATCATACACCTTGGCAATATTATGTTTCAATTATGGGGTTGAGCAGACATAAGCATGCACCATTTCCTTGACAAGCTCCTTCATCGTGCTCAACTCAGCTGTCAATTTAGTTACAAAAGATTCAACATCATGCATTTGCTGCTGTGAAAATGTAATGGTATTGTGTGATGAATTCTGGGTGGAGATAAACTAGTGCATATACTCGGTATTGCCTTATAAAGATGAGGACCCTTAAGATTGGCCTTAGTATTGGACACATTCTTTATCATATTTAGATTTCCTTTGGACTTGCTTTGCATTGCTAGCAATTTTAGCTCTCCTTGTCTCATTGTCCCCATCAGCTCTATTGACCTTATTCCCAATTTGATTTCCAAATATCAGCTTCCCTCGAGATTCTGAAGATATTATCATCCAATTTAAATGAGCTAGAGAGAAAGAAAAAAATAAATTCATTAAAACTAAAAGGACTTTTGACTTCATGACATTTGAATGGACAAAATACAAGTAACTTGACAGACCTAAAAAGTCAAAAGCACTTAGGTCATTCCTTTGCATCGTAAAATGATCTCAATTGGAATAATCTAAATCAAAATGAATTTATTTCAGAAACTATAGAAATATAAATTAAGCAATTATAATAATCATTTTAACACATGGAAATAATTTATATTTTATGACTTTAATTCAACCCTATAATGTCTAGTTTGGCCACAGGAACCATCTGTAACTTAATCCCAAAAAAATGGACTCTAAATTTGTCCTTAGTTAAAAGGAAAATGATAAATGAACTAAAAGAAGACTAAAGGACGACAGAAACACAAAGCCCACTGCCGTTTCACACGTTTCCTTAGTCTTCTTTTAGTTTTGCGTGGGCCCATAATAAATAATAAAATAAAAAATTTAGAAATGGAAAGCAAGTCAAATTTCAGCTTTTTATGGCCTCCTTCCTCAGCCAGATTTTCTAGTCCTTAATTTACTACCCTCATTCGTTCTTCCCTTTCCGTTCATCTGGAAGGAAGAGGAAATCGACCCCCAGCAATTGGTCATCATTCCTGGCCCCTTTCACAAGCAAAGTACGATTCTCATTGGCCACCAGCTCAGCCTCGATCTACGCGCATTCATCTCCATAGCCCCTCCACTCATTTTCCTCGTTTGGAAATAGTAGCACTTCATTAATCCCAGCTTTTTGTTCTTGCCCAGCCCCTTCATTTTTTTTTCGCCCAACGTCATTTGCTTCTTTATCGGATGACGTCCGCTTTTTGTTACTGGACGACGACTGCTTCTTGTTCTCACCTAGCCCAAATCTACAACGGACACGATCAAATCTTCTTTATCTACGACGTCGCTATTTTGGTGGAATGATCTTGTTGTGGCTCTTCAGGCTTCTAAGAGACTTCTAGATGTTGCTTACTGCTGCAGTTCTAGTGACCTATCCGTAAGCATTTTTTTATTTGTTTTTATTTTATCTTGTGGATTATGAAATTTTGAATCTTTTTGAACTTTTAATTCAACAATGTGGTATCGTGGTATCATTTATATGATCATCCACTTAATTGAATTAATTAAATGTGAAAAATAATATGTGGAACGTGAATAGTAGCTAGCTACTTGACATTGGGAGATTGTGACATAAATCGAAATACTGAGCACATGTGTTTTATGTGTAATTTGGATACAAATCCTTGATTATCAAAACAAATGGTACCGAAAATCTCGAAAATGGCAAAATGGGTAGCATGCGAGTGTTAATCTCTTAACACAATTTGAATCTTGAAGCAGGAAAATATTGTATTTGTTATAGTTTTTGGCTTTGAAATGCCCACTGCTGAAGAGTCCATTCAAATGGGACATATGTAGAATACAAGCAGTTTCACATTCTATAGCTGTGGCTGTGTACATATCAATATATAGTTAATAAACCCTTGTATTGCATATCAATATATATTATCATTAGGAGTTTCTTAGCATAAATGTCTAGAATATTTATTTGTGATAATATTTGATCTAAATTTTTCCAATGTAGAATTCAAATGCCTACTCAAAGATGTTATATTGTTTTCAAAGAACGAAAGTCGGGCATATACAATTCTTGGCCTGAATGCCAAATGCAAGTAAATGGATTCAAAGGGAATTCTTATCAATCTTATAAATCTTTGTTGGATGCCGAAATAGCCTACAATGATTACAAAAAAAAGACATGAAAAATTGCCAGGACATCCAATATGTTAGAAACTACAAAATTTATTGTGGAAACACTCGAAAAGGGGGTGCAAACTGAAGTGTCTACATGCGACAAAGCTATGCAAACTGATAAAGGCAGAAATAATTGTATTATTCTGCCTATATTATCCATTGTATGTTGTATTTTAGGGATAATCGTTGCTATATGTATTTTGCATAAATTAAATTGTACTCCATGTTATGTACAAATTTAAATAATTTAAATAAAATTATTGTTATGTATGAATTGTAACGTTTAACTATAAGAAGTAATAACGTTTTCCTCTAGACCCTATGCATGTTTAGAGATATTATGTGTATCAAAAGAAACAACAATGATGCAAGATACAGAATTCGCTAAATCTAACATATATCATTGATCTATCACTACAATTGCAAACATTTAAAGTCAAATCTAACATAATTTCAAAATTTAAATTTCAATTTAACATAAAACATTATTCCATCACTACAATTTCAAACATTTAAAGTCAAATCTAACATAATTTTAAAAATTTTAAGTTTAATTTAACACAAAACATTATTTCATCACTACAATTTAACTGTTGCTGCTGTAGTAACTGTTGGAAATTCTCACTTTGAGATCCTTGATAAGTTATCGAAGGAGAAGAATAATGCAACTGCGAAGTATACGGTGGGACTGGTTGCTATAATACATAAAATAAACATCATATTATATTACATAAATATTAAAATATATGTATTCATTAACGACTTGTAAACAACAACTTACTATGTGCTAATTATAAGGAAATGGCTGATAAATGTTGCTTCCACCTAATTGGGATTGGTACATAGGTACCCAATCAAATAATAAAATATGTGTAAAATTCATATAAAAATCTTAAAACTAAAATTTAAATAATTTAATTCATACATTATAATAGCCCATAGTGCCGCATTGGTTGAGATTTTCATAAATAGTACTTCTTCTTATAGCGTCTACATATACGCAATCTTATACTTAATTACATATTCTCAAAATAAAAGAAAATTTTAAAAGAAAAAATTCACAAAATTTACCGTGGCTATGTTGCTCCCCTGTATGGAGATTTCATTAGACAGATGATAAGTTGATGGAGCATTTTCTTTTAAATCCTACAAGATTATTAAAGACAATTAAACTAAGACCAAATTAATTAGAAAATAGATATTTATTTTTAGTCATACCTTATTTTTTTGTGCGGACTTGTTCTTTTGAACAGATTTCTTATGAATCGAAGATTCTTTCCTTAAGAAAGGTGGACGGCCTTTACGACATGTCACTACTGAATCATTCAGTGCAAGTTGAACACTGTTGCTGCTACAACTTACATCGCCAATAACAGTTCTTTCCACACTCTCACTGTGAATTTGTTTGTTGCTGCTACAATTTGCTCCACCAGTATTAGTTTTTCCCACACTTTCACAACGAATTTGCTTGGGCAGATCCTTCATTGCTTTCTCAATCCAAACCAATATCGTTTTATAGCTATTTTCATCATCAGAGGCTATGTCTGCAACCTCACTGAAAGTGTTACACATTTTTTCATATCTTTCTTGCTGGATAGACAAATTCTGCACATTATAACAAACTTTCAGCTTACTATAGCATCTCCTCACATCTTTCCTCCACCTTGATAAAATGTATCTTTCTAGAAGTAATTCAACTGAGTTACGTATCAGCACTGCAAGGGCATGCCTGCAAAGAATCCCCTTAAACTGGAATTTTGAACATATACAATTAACTTCACACTCAGCTTCTTCAAAGACAACCTCAAAGAAACCTCTTCGACCTTTTCCAAATGATTCAATTATTTGACATATTAATCCCATAGAATCTGAGATATCATAATACATAAGAGCAGTCAATTCTTCTTGGAATTCTTTAAACTTGAAAATAGTGTACACCTCTTCAACTTGTCTCTCTATCTCATATCTTGATACACATGGTGTCTTTTTACTGAAACACTTGGCATCTGCTTGCCATTCTAATTCAGCTTTCCTCCTCAATGCATTTTCATGTTACTTTACAAATTGTTTCAGATTTATTTTTGAGTTAACAAACCCATTAAAAAATGCATTCATACATTCACTTCGCTGAGTTGTTGACATTCCTGCCCAAAAATAATCTTTTAAATAGCATGGGACCCAACGATGCCTCTTCTCATATAAACCATTTAACCAATCATTATCTCATAAATCATATTCTGTAATCATGCAATGCCAAGCTTCCTCAAACACATCAGAACTCAGTGAATCATAAACAGCAGAAAGTATGGAAGATATAATACCTTCACGTTCTTTAAAAGCCCATAACTTCTCAGACACCTTCTTCATTATGTGCCATAAACATCATCGATGCCTAGTAGTAGGAAAAACATTTTCAATTGCCTTTTGCATTGCCCTTTCTTGATCTGTAATGATACCAATGGGAGGAGAATCAGACATGCATGATAGTCACGCCTCAAATAACCACGTAAATGTCCCCGTATCCTCGCGTGAAATCAATCCGCATCGCAACAAAATAGATTGTCCATGGTGATTAACTCCGACAAAGGGCGCGAATGGCATGTCATACTTGTTGGTCATATATTTAGTTTCAAATGTGATGACATCTCCAAAATATTTGTAAGCTACCCTACTCCTCAAATCTGCCCAAAACACATTCTTTAATCGATTCTCTTCATCCAAATCAATGCTAAAAAAAATTCATTACATTCTACTTGCTTTTTCTGGAAGTACTTTAAAAGCGTCATAGCATCTCCTTCCTCAAGCTGTAATCGCCTTGTTTTGTCAACAAAATTTCTACAATTTTTTTCTAAGAATGACACATTTTCATACCCACTAGCTCCAACAACAATAGAATTGAAATTTTGGGCAATTCTAATTCCTGCACAATCATTCATTTCAATTCGCTTTTTAGCGCGCTTGCACTAATTCTGCAATTGCATGGGAAATACGTAGCTTTGTCTGGACTCAATCCATGGTTGTGTTGAAGATTTAAAGTTGGAAGAACCCATTTTCCATCTTCATTTAGATAACCTCCAATTTTTGCATCACAACCATTTTTCACATTCGGTATCAGCTTCAATGCATTAGCAGATTTCTTTTTTGACTTGCCGCTACGCCCACATGCAAATGTCACATATTTTACAATTTCATCGATCCCCTTCTTAGCACTTCGAACCTTCACAGGAAACCCCTCTTGTCTACCATAAGCTTTGTAAAATACAAACATTTCTTCATAATTATCAAATAACATTCCAAGAGCTGGCTCACATTTGTTCGGTTCCACAATTTCATCTACATTGTTAGCTCTTGTTTCTTGCAACTCTTCAAATGCATGCTCATTTTCCAAATTCTCCATTTCTACAAAATAATTAACATTTGTATTAAGAAACTTATACAACATTTTTGTCTAGTAACGAAAATTCCTAACAATTTAAATATATAAAACACATCCACAAATTTTTATAATTTATTCCATTATCTCCGGCTATTTAAATTAAAAAATCCTAACAATTTAAATATATAAAACACATCCATAATTTTTTATAATTTATTCCATTATCCCCAGCAATTTATATTATAAAATCCTAACAACTTAAATATATAAAACACATCCGGAAATTGTTATAATTTATTCCATTATTTTCAATAATTTAAATTAAAAAAATCCTAACATATATAAAACACATTTAGAAATTGTTATAATTTATTCCATTATTTCCAGCCATTTAAATTAAGAAAAATCCTAACATATATAAAACACATTCAGAAATTGTTATAATTTATTCCATTATTTCCAGCCATTTAAATTAAAAAAATCATAACAATTTAAATATATAAAAAGCAAAAATCTACGAATTTTTACAATTTAAATTAAATATTCTAACCATTTAAATATATAGAACACAACAAAAATTGTATTTGAATGTAATGAGAGTCACCAACTTACCAATTAATCAGTACCAATTTTATCAAGTTGCCTCTGTTTGCAGATCCAAATCTAACTTCTTCCTTGTGATAAGCGAGATGCAGAGAGGGAACTGATTTTTCCTTGTTAAATGCAGATGGCTCACATTAAATGAGAGGTGAGAGATGGAGAGAGAGAGAACAACAAGAAAAATTAATTGTAAAAAAGTGCTACTATTGTCATCTCTTTTCATTATTTTTGTGGTTTCTTTTTCATTATTTTAATATTTTCTTTTCATTATTTTATTTTTTAAAGGGAAAATATCCACCGTCCACCTGATTTTGTCCACTTTATCAAAAAATACACAAATCCTAATTTTTTTAGCTGCGCTCCACCTGAACTTAAACGTTTTTTCACATTTCCACCTCCGTCTGCAAACCGTCAATAAAACTAACAGAATTTTGTCGAAATTACTTTTTAACCTCGAAAATAGAAAATTACATATTTACCCTAAATAAATGCCAAAATATTAACTTTGGAGGGAACTTTGTAGCCGTTGCCTCCCAACGGTTACAATTTTGGGTATTTAAACCCATGAACCATTACATATGTAATGCATACAAGCTCTACCATTCAAGCAAATATACAGCTGCTCACAAACCAGCCACAACTGAGAATCATTTGTTGAAATAAACTTATTCATACACAACTCATCATCTACACATTGAAGCAAATATACAGCTGCTCACAAACCCACCATAGATGACAATCATTTGCTCAAATAAACCTACTCATACACAACCCATCATCTACACATTCAAGCAAATATACAGCTGCTCACAAACCAGCCACAGCTGACAATTATTTGTTCAAATAAACCTACTCATACACAACCCATCATCTACACTCGCCAAATATCACTTGTTTAACCATTCTTTCAAACACATCATCCACACAATCAATTAAAAAATGGCATCAAGTTATAATTCAAGTTCTGCACCCAGTGGACAGCAACATAGAAAAGTTAAATGCACTCCAATTCACTGCTGGTGTGGTGTGCAAGCATGTGCTATGGTTTCCACTACACCACAGAATCGCAATGCAATGTTTTGGTCATGCAGGTTCAATAAATGCAGGTTTTGGCAATGGTTTACAACCGAAACTCTTATATACCCTAGCAATAGTGACCAGACAGCAGATAATCAAACTTTAGAGCTGGATGCAGTCCACCTTCAAGCTGATGATGTAGCAAAGATAAAGAAAAGGCTAAAGGTCATTGAAGGGAGGCTTAAATGTATAATAATTATACTAGTATTTGTCTGTGCTATTGTGTTTACTAAAATGTAATATATCCTACGAAATATGCATGAATAAAATGAGATTAATTATGTTCTATTTGTCCTAGAGCCAGTCAACTTAAATACATTGTAAATAATATAACTTCAACTATAATAAATGAAAAATACAGCCCAAGTAAAATGAGCTTAAATACAACCATATATAATTATCCAAAAAACAGCAGAAATAACAATTAAACATGTCATGAAAATACAGCCAAGTAACATTCCGAAATAACTAGCAATATTCCAAAATAGCCAGTAATATTCCAAAATAATCAGCGATATTCCAAAATAACAACAGATATAGCAAGTTTAAACATTTTTAGTTTGTTCTCGCATTCATCATTATAAAGAACCTGTCACATTTGAAGCTTGAGATGGATTTCCAGATTGTGACAGTCCCTGACTTGATTGTTCACCTCTTGTTCCAACATCTCCAGAGCCAACTTGAGCCCTTCTTTTCCTCCCTCTAGTATTGGAACTTTGTCCTGGACCACTTGGTACCTAAATATATTGTACGTTAGTTTGAGAACTTAAACAAGAAAAAAAACAAAAAGAACTTAAACAGAAAAAAACACCTTTCTTGCTGTCTGTGATCTAGTAACTTTTGAATCAATTGATTTTGCTACTGTTGTTGTCTGTGATGCCTATGTTGAAGCATAAATAAATTTTATGTTACGCGTTACGCATAAAACAAATTGGACAGCCACAAAAAAAATAAAATAAAACAAGTCAGCACCTGTTTTCTTCTTCTTGTTGCTTGTTGTGAAACAGTTAATGGCTGAATTGAGGTAGTTGATGCCTACAAAACATGATGTTTGTTATTTAATGACAGTAAATAATAACAGCTACATATGATGTATAATAATAAACTATTAAAAATTAATAGTAGTATATTGTCTGTACCTGAGAGTTGTGATTTTTAGCTCTATTTGCCCTTGCAACAGATGGTCTTAATGGACAAGACCTCAGATTATGGTTGGAGCCACCACAGAATGAGCAAATAACAAAGAATTTTCTTTTTTCTTTATTAGGCTCATTTTGTGCTCTTTTCCTGGATTTTTTAGGCATTCCAACCTTTTTCTGCACAATTGGTGGATCAATCAATGGTCTTCCTGTACGCACCCACATACATTGATCCGAAAGAGGGCTAAACATCACTGAATATGTGTTGAGGTAAGTCTGTGTAGCAAACCATGCTGGAACATACTCCTCAATTGCATGTCTTGCATATCCAATGGCAGCCATGGCATGTTGACAAGGGAGGCCAGCAATTTCCCAATAACCGCAATCACATGTTCTGGATTCCAACTTCACCACAAACCTTCTAGGTGGACTATACGCTGCATCCATGACTTGAAAATTCAGCTCACCAGAAGCTTGTACAATCATTTTATGTGCAAGCTTCTTTTTTTTGTCCAACTCTCTTACAACTTTAGGTGTGAACTGTCCCTTCCAAGTGGCTGCCTCGTGTCTCCTCTTTGTAAACCGTTTCATAAGCCGACATCTGATTTCTTCAAGCATTGTCAAGCAAGGCCTGTCTCGGTAAGCTAATATCCAGCTGTTGAAGCACTCTGACGCATTGTTGTCAGTCCGGTCTACCATGCAATTTCTATCAAATGTGTGCATCGACCAACTATAACCATTTAGCTCTCTTTCCAGCCATTCAAATGCAGCCTCTTTTACAGCTTTTATCTCTGCCATTGCCTCATCAAACTCATGCTTGTTACAGCTCTTAGTAGCTTTCCAAAATAATTGTTTCAACTGTGCACCAGCAAATGACTTAGAAAAATTAGCATACACATGCCTAGAACATGCCCTATGATAAGCAGTAGGCCATGTGTTTGAAATTGCATTAATCAGGCCTTTTTGTCTATCACTAATAAAAGTCACCTGCCTCTCATCCTCTAGATAACTATGCAAATGCTCCATAAACCATCCCCATGTCTCTGTATTCTCAATCTCACAAACACATATTGCCAATGGGACAATCCCATTATTACCATCTATGCCAACAGCAGCTAACAGTACTCCCCCATATTTACCCTTTAAGTGACATCCATCTACCCCGATGAAAGGCCTACAGCCATTAAGAAATGCATTTCTTTGTGCTGGAAATGAAACAAAAAATCTTTGGAATAATACCTTATCGGGTATAGAAACACTATCACACAACACCTTACATATTGCACCTGGATCAGCTTTGTGAATAGCTGCAGCATACTCAAACAGTTTCTGATATCCCTTCGAATGATCCCCAAAAACCTCCGTTCTTGCCTTTGCTCTAGCCCGATATAATGTCAAATTTTGAATCTTCAAACCATACGTCTCTTGCATAAAATTCTTTAAAAGATCAATTTTCACATTTGGGTCAATGGCAACCTGACTTTTTATTTTGCTGGCTACCCAAGAAGAAGACACTTTCACTGTCTTGCTGGTAAGTCTGCACTCATGCTTCTTATTGTACTGTCGCAATATAAAACCAGTTCCATCGTTTAGTTTTGCACCAGCCACATACCATGGACAACCAACCTCTTTACAAGTACCCACAAATCTTCTTAGCTCACTGTAAACTGTTTTAATGGCAAACCCTTTCCTAATCATCACTTCATGCAAAATCTCTCTAAAATGAGCAACATCTCTAAACACATGTCCTAATTTTAGTCTATTTTTTCCATCAGCACCCACTTTATACTCATGTTGTTGTATGTAATTGGTCAATTTGACAGTCCCAAGCTCAATATCATCATCAGAAGAATCAACGACCCCTTTTACCTCCTTATTATCACCAGATAAACTACCATCTGAATCAGAATCAACATCAGTTTCAGTTGTGCCCTCACTGTCCTCATCGGCAAGAGTACCTACAGCAGCACCATCAACTTCAGCTTGCATGACTTGTGCATTAACATCATCATCATTGCAATCATTTATGTCTGAGTAGTCAGATAGTAATGCATCTTCGTCAGATTCACCACCCCCAACAGTAGCTTGTCCATCAACAACATCATCCTTTCTAACACTAGCTTGTCCCCCAACAGAGGCATTTTCGCCGACAGAATCATTCAACTGATTAATCAGTTCATCAGGCAACACAACTCCTAGGTTAGTCAATAATGCATGTAGTAAAGCAGAATCTTGAAACTGAGGGTATAGTGCTGGTGCAACTTCAACTGTGAGAGTCTTCACACCCAAAATGTGATGAATTTTAAGCAAAACATCTAGCCCAAAATCTGAATCCAGTGCAACCTTAGCCTGATTCTCTGGATTTATAACGTATAACATGACTTTTGAAGCACAATCTAACCCATATGGACTCGTAATGCTTACAACAGTATCCTTAATCTTCGCAACTGTACAATCAGGTTGAAGCAACCCTAAATTCTTTTTCATGTCTCGAAAGGATATCACTAACTCTACTTGTCGCATCCTGAATGCCCGAAAATAAATAAATAAAAAATTCAGCACTGGTTTACAGTTCTTGAGTTTTGTTGGTAACTCTAATATCTTCCTATTAATGTATTATTAATATTGCAGGTCAGACACTTAAAGAAAAAGCATGTAAATAAACATCTAGCTGAATATGGATCCATGTAGCTAGTACATTCTAATCTTACATGCGACAACTAAATCTTCCTCGGGGGGCTGAGGGATATGCATACATATATAGCCAGGGGTTAAAATATTTCAAAAAACCATAACCCATACATCACCAACCAAAAATTTCAAAACCCCCAAATTTTATATGTAAACCACATACAAAGATACATAATTAGGTAGGGGATAAACATGCATTCAACTATAGTAGCATAATCTTTCATAAATTTGCATCTCAACAACCGAAAACACCATATTACTCCCCAATTTATCATTACCCCCAACAAATATGTCACAAATCAAACTAATCTATATTCTAGGGTTTCCAGTAACAGCAAATGAATGTGTTAACAACAATCACCAGACATTGTTTCAAAAACATGGTTGCATGTCAAAAATTAACTGAAAATAAGTAAACAAAACAAAACTTACTTGATTGTAGCTTCAAACCCTTAAAAAAGCAAAACTTCGCGACTTCGTAACAGCTCACCGCTTTCGTCAATGCCTCTGAATCTTCGATTTAACAAAATATTTGAAACTTAAGCGTGGTTCGTTGATGAAAATGCATGGAAACTATAGGAAAAATGGCGGGATTTTGTTGCTTCTTCGTGCATGTGGTGGGGAATAAACTATGGTTGTTTTCGTTGCTTGCTGTACTGGTGGACCACTATGCCTCCTTTTCCTTTTTTTTTTTGCTTATTACAGATCTTAAACGACGTCGTTTTTTAAGCCCAAGTGAAATTATCATTTTAACCTTATGATGTCAGCAACGTCTTGACGGTTTGCAGACGGAGGTGGAAATATGAAAAAAAGTTTAAGTTCAGGTGGAGCGCAGCTAAAAAAATTAGGATTTGTGTATTTTTGATAAAGTGGACAAAATCAGGTGGACGGTGGATAGTTTCCTTTTTTAAATAAAAAAAGTAACAGACAAAGGATGATGAATGGAGTTGAAACAACTGATAAAGGAACCCACATTTCTGTCGTCCGTCGTCCAAGAGTTCAAATAGCAGAACTCTAGTTCAAAAATGGTGAAGAACAAGAAACTCTAATAATTTGATACGCTCTTAATCATGAGTTGTGTGTTACCAAATTAACAGTGCCATTTGTTCTCTCAAATTTATGATCTAGCCCTCCAGTCTAAATATTATATTCTCGTGCTCTTATCTAAATGTCTGTCATCATTCAACTCAATGGAGTTCATAGAAGTTAGAGAAATGGCCTGAAAATGAAAGCAATACATAAGAAACAATTTCCACAGAACATAAATCTAACCATATCTTCATCAGAGACGTGTACAAATCTTTTTGGTTGACAAGAGCCGTTCAGGAGGACACTGTGGTTCACAATAATGACAATCCTCAGCTCGGCTTATGCAGAGCAATTCCTCAGAGAATTTGTACAAGCAAACAAAAATGGTTGCTTCTCTTCTGCCAAAGGTGAATCATCAGCTAAAGAAACCAAACAAGTATTGGGCTCCAAGTATTGGGCTCTAAGCATAATAATAATTGATAAATAAAATATTTCTTATTTTTTGTGACTCATAAAATATTATTAATAAAATATATATAAAATAATTTATTACAATGTTTTCTATTATCATTATTGTTTAGGTATTAATGATTTGTAATTAAATTCATACAATACAAATTATTACAAGACTTTGTGTTAAATAACCTATTTGATATTATATTTTATACTTAATGGTAACTGATTTTGGAAAATTTATTTAAAAGAGATTATCATATTATAAATTTAAAGAAGGGCTAAAACATAATTTTAAATAAAATATACTATTTAAGTGAAAGTGTTTCAAACTATAAGGGTGGTCATAATTATTTTACAAAATTATCCACCCTCTTAAACAGTGATCATTATTTTTAAATTTTTTTTAATACAAATATCATATACTATTGATTAAATCTAATAGTTTATAATTAATACATTATTAATATTGTACAAAAAATTACAGCACCATAAAATAACCCTTATTATTATTATTAATCAAAAGCAGGCCACCTGAATTCGTATTTAATGGCGAGATATTCGGCTTTTAGAGGAAGATGGGCCTTGCTTCTGCTCCACTTTTAGTCCGCCCCTCGGAAACTCTTAAAACTCCTTTTCGACTTTAAACAAAGAAATAGCCGTACACTATTACACATTTCTTTTTTGAAAAAGCCGCAACTATATCTTAATTTTCTCCCTATCTCCAAAATTTCTAAAATTAAATAATTTTTCTTTAGTGACCATCGTTTTAGTTTGGATTACCTTTGATAATATCAATTCATTATACCACATTTCATATCACTAAGAGCCTTTTCTTAAAGTATCTCCCATCACTTTCATTTCTCAACAAAATCTAGTAGCAATTTTTTATTTTCTCTTCTAAAAAGTAGGGGTGAACAAACTCAATTCAACCCGACCGACCCAATCTAACCCAATTTAATTTTAACGTGTTGAGTGGGTTATTATAGGTTAACTGGGTCAATTTTTTTAAACTGAATTAACAATTAGGTTGGATTAAGTTAATTATGATGAACCTATCTAACCAAATCCAACCCACATAAATAATAATAATAATAATAAGATAATTCTCAATTGTAAAATCCTAAAAATATAAACGGATAATCTATTTTTTATCATCTTTTTATTCTTTTATATAAGAGATTATTTTGTTCTTATATCTATTACTCTAGACTCTAACTCCAAAACTAAAATCACTCTCTTAAATCTCAATTTTCAGTCAATTAAGGTACTTTTCTAATTTATCAATTCTATATTCTTTTAGTTTTCTATATCGAATATTAGACAACAAATAGAATTTTCATAATATAATATATTTATATTTAATTTCAATAAATTTTATTTCAACTTTCGTATTTTGTTCTTTATTTAATTTTTACTTTTAATTTGACTTCAAGTCTTCAACCCGATTAACCTAACCCAACCCAACCCAATGATTTAAGAACTTGACTTTCACTCTTTATGCAAACTATTTCAAATTCAATAGATTTTATTATTTAATTTCTTTTTTTCGTTTTTCCAATCCCATCGTTTTTTTTAATATCCTATCATGTTTTTCCTTGAATCAAATGATTTAGAAAGTTATTTTATCACAGTTTTTCGAATTGTAATTATATATATTGTGAGCTTGAAAACTGAAATGACATTCGATTTCTCCCCAAAAACGACATTTCTTTTAAAAATAAAATGGTTAGAAGTGAGAGTTATGTCTATTTACATAATTAGAATGTCAAAATAGAAAGTTAAAAATCATCTAAAGGACTTTTAATATTCTTTAAATTAAATTTTAAAAAATTTAAGATTTATGAGGCACATAATGTTGCCTTTTTATGCTAACCCCTTTTATATATAACATTGTTGAATTTGACCTTCGAATACAATAACAATTAGATATTTGATATTAGTTTTTTATTTTATTATGAGATTGGAGAAATTTGAGCTTTCAACAAAAATAACTATTAAATATAAATAGTCTATCTTGAATATGAATAAACTTAAATGTTTTACGTCAAAGTTTGACACTTGCTCTCTTTTATATACATTTCATTTCATACGTTCTCAAATCTCACCTCAAATTATGCATAATTTTTTTTTCTGTAACCAAATATTTCATGATGGTAATAACAAGAAAATTGGGGTGGGATACTTAAATTCTTATTCAGGAAGTCTTATTTTCCATTCTCAAGTTTGATCTTCACATTAGCATTTTTATTGAAGAAGTTAGGATCTAGATCTAGAATACTTACAATCAGAATGTATACATTTTCTCTCACTAAATTCTTATATGTATACAATTCAAGTCAGATGTACATAAAAGCGTGTTTCATTCACTCAAGCTGGCATCAAGCTTTCTACATTCCTTAACCTACTAGTAGGGTTTCAAGAATAATAAATCTTCGCTTATTGTCATCCCAACATTTAGAGATGACTAGAAATTTTCTAAGAGTCTATTCTAATTTGACTGAAATGAGACTCCCCATTTTCTCATCTTTCGATCGAGTTAGGGGTGCGTTTGGGATTGAGGTATTGCAATTTTTAAGTTACAGCTGTTGTGCAAAAAAAAAATTATAACTATAAAATAAAAGTTAATAATATATAATAAATATAAATTTTAAATAATTATTTTGATAAAATTATTAAGATATAATAGATTTTTCATTATACAAGTGAAAAATTATATAAATATAATTTTTAAGTTACAATAACTAATATTTACTAAATATTTTAGTACTATAATTTTTAAATTATAGATACGCAACCTTAATTCTAAACAGGACAGTAATTCTCGGTTCCACATGTCGTCAACCTTAGTCAAACTTATTACATATCGCAGGCTGTGCGTATATAACAAAAGAGTTAACTACTTGGGCTTAGCCCAAGTGGCCAGAGTCACTCCCTCACAAATGTGAGGGAAGTGGTTCGAGCCTCCGCAAACGTATTGCAGAGGTTTAATTTAAATTTCCTTTCTTGGAGCTCTAGAGCTTGAGTGAATGCAGTCTTTCTCTCAGGATGAGAGTTGACGTAAGTTGACGTCCCTCGAATATTTGAGATGGTTAAAATTTGAGCGGTGCCATATCAGAATTGATGTAAACGGGTCTCAGTATATATATGATTGTAAATATCATCATGAGCAATAATTCTCATTAAAAAAAAAAAAAAAAAGAGTTTTCTGGACCAAATGGTGATTAAAAGTTATGTTGCGCAATGGGCAAAGTAGTAAGTTGAGTCCGAAAATATGTTCCACCTCATCAAAAATAAAGAAGCTGGGCTGTGGCACGTATCAATCGACAGTTGAAACTGTTCACATGCACCAGACGCAGACAACCCACGCCCCGGCCCCGCGAGTGACTCAAAATGTCTTTCTAGTGCTTACCAAATTTTATTATTCCCACGGCAACAACTGTCGCTCTCGCTCTTAAAAGGTAAAGGCAAAGCTACCATTTTTTTATCTGCTCATTTGATCACTCACTTTGTTAACTGCTTTAAAATCAAAAGCTTTTCAAGAAAGAATGGCTGACTGGGGGCCAGTGGTAATTGGGGTGTTGCTGTTTGTGTTGCTGCAACCGGGGCTTCTATTTCAGCTACCGGGACACAACCGGCAGCTGGAGTTTGGTAGCATGAAGACTAACGGCAAGGCTATTGCTGTTCACTCTGTTATCTTCTTCGTTCTCTATGCCATCCTCATCTTGGCCGTCCACGTTCACATCTACACCGGCTGATCTGGTTGCTTACTGGGTATGGGTCTTTCTATTCAGTGTCCTGTGGTTATAAGTCGTCAGTTGTAACTGTTCTGTTTTGGATCAACTTTTAAGCACAGATCTGAACGTTTGGGATATTTGTTTTCGGTTCTTAGTTATTTTAAAAGCCTGTAAATTTTGGCTCTGCTCTTTTAAGCTTTAGTTGAAAAGGGAGTTCAGAGTTAATTAACTTTACCATCTTCAATCTTTGAAGCTTCAATTCTTATATTGTTTTTTCACATTCACTTTATATTATTGAGGCATATGTCCCATATTAGTGAAATGTATTTATTCTGAAATAGGCTCTTTTAGTCTTCTACATTCACTTGCTAAAGGCTTTGAACTTGGAATTGTTTTAATTTTTCTGGGTGGCACTGGCACTGGAGCCTTTACCACCCTTGATGTATGCAAATTCAAGTATATTGGTTCTGCTATCGATATTCTCTGTTACCTGTCATCGACTGGCTTAGTGGGTTTTGGTTCTGAATTTAGTAACGCGAATTAATTCAAAGTAAAAGAAATGATCCATGCTCTTCTGGTTTAGGTTAAGAAACTGCTAGATTGAGTCCTGCTTTTGGCCAGGGCAAGCATGGTTTATACAAAGAACAACGACATTATCTATGTATATATATATATATATATATATAAATCAACAACAACTACCGGAAGTGATATCGTAAATCCATTTCCTTTAGGTGCAATGCAACATTGCTTAGAATTAAAGTTGTGCAAAATAGCTTTTAGTTTAATTATTATCCTTTGCCCGAATTATAATTTTTTTTAACTATTTTCAGTAAAAATAGCATTATTCTTTATTATTAAGGGACATAGTAATGTTCTAATCAGCAATGATTTGAATGGGAGATTCCTTTGAAAGAATATCATCAAGGTAAACAAATTTTATTTATATATGTGTAATTTTTTATCTAGTTTGGTGAAATAAAAATATAAGTAGAGTTTTATGTATATCATGGTAGAAAAACAACATAAAAGTGGTTATTTTGAGGCTAATTTTGAGGAAGATAAATACTGTGAAAATATAAATGCATGGATGATTCAGAATCTGCTTTGTGAGCTTTTCGCAATGAATTATAGAATGCTCAAATTGGTGGTTGGATGAATGAAAAATTATATTTTAAAGAGTATCAATTGGTATTTTTTTTAAAAAAGAGAAAATTCACATCGAATTTTAACTACATTGGTGTGAAACAAATGAAGGAAAATCCCACGTGAAATTTTAACTAACCATCGACCCCTTGAAACCAATATATATTGATTTACATGTTTAATTACAAAACACATAAAATAATCTAAGTGATTTTCTCTTCTTCTCTTTTAAGCAAATTCTCTCCTCGTTGTCACACCAATGTAGTACGATTTTTACAGGCCTATCTTATCACAGGCCTCGGGTATTTGTTATTTTAATTATTTTTATTTATTTGCTATTTTATTTATGATTTTAATTATTATTATTTATTTGCATTGTTAATTTATTATTATTATTTTGTGATAAGTGAACTTTCTTTTACTGTAGGTTTAATACCTCGAGTCCTAAGATGGCAATGTATGCGTTTGTAGTCTTATTTCCAGTTCTTTTTTTCTTTCATTCCGTCTCTGCACTCAAGCTGACTACTGCTTTGGGAAGGAATCAAGCGCAACCAGTTAATCCGGTTAATTTCTTTTTTTTTTCTTTTGAATTCTGTTATACATAAACTGTTACTGATATCACATCAAGCGCAACTAGTTAATCCGGTTAATTTTGTTGTTTTTAAATTCTGCTATACACATATTGTTACTAATATCACATCAGACATTACAAATTACAATATTTATAATTGTACTAAACAACTGAGGTTACTGTCATACATTAACCCACTGAAATATTTACCCAAATATTTACAAGATATTTACAACAAATACTTACAATCGTATTAAACAACTGGGACCACCGTCGTACATTAACCCATTGAAGTATTTGTCAAGATACTTTAAATCCTCTCTAATATTCGAGAGATCGAGAGATACCTATTCCACTCACATTTCATAAGGGAGTACTAAAACTAATCTTCATAAAACTCTTATGAAGACTCAAACTTTCGCACTCAACATTATAAGTGCAAAACTTCAAATAGACAAACATCTTCACCAATGTCATTGTGTGACATCACGTAGTTGGTTTTTTCCTCTTCTTTGGTTGCCAAATGGTAAAAATTTTAAGTTGTTCCCAACCGAGAAAAGGTTTATGTTATGAGATTTGTATGGAAGCAGTTTAGTATTGCCATAGAATGTTACAATATATACACGTTACAACTAGCATTGTACAAGGAAAGGGCTAGCATAAATAACGAAAGAGATAACTATAAATAACTACAAATAATACACTTCTAAACATAGCACAATACTGCCAACTAAGGCATAACAGTAACATGAAGATCACGTTAGGCTATTACGCCCCTGCAAGAGAGGTGTACCGTCGAGAACACCAAGCTTGGACTGTGCACGCTCAAAGGGAAGCCGGGGAAGCAGCTTGGTTAAGACATCAGCGAGCTGATGCTCAGAGGGAACATGAGCAACAAACAGCAAACCTTGCGCAATCTTATCACGAACAAAATAAAAGTCAATTTCCACATGCTTCATACGATAGTGATACCTAGGATTTGTGCAAACATGAGTGGCACCAAGATTGTCACAGATAAGCTTGGGCATAGGAATCCGAATACCAAGTTCAGAGAACAAGTGTCAAAGCCAATAAAGCTCAGAAACGGTAGAAGCAATGGCGCGAAACTCAGCTTCAGTAGAGGAACGCACCACAAATTTTTGCTTCTTCAAAGACCAGGCAATGGGGTTGCCGCCAAAGAAGATAGTGTAAGCACTCGTAGAGATGTGATCATCAAGATTGCCCCCCCAGTCAGAATCATTGTAAGCAGCAAGTGTAGATGATGAGGATTGATGAAGATAAAGGCCATGAAAAATTGTAGCTTTCAAGTAGCGGAGAATGCACTTGGTGGCCTGCCAGTGCAACTGAGAGGGACATTGCCTGAACTAAGATAACTTGTTGACCGCAAAACAGATGTTAGGACGAGTGAGAGTGAGATATTGCAAGGCACCAAGAAGCTGGCGATATGACGTACCATCGGCAGAGACAGAACCATCGGTTTGTTGAAGACCAACGGTGGCAAACAGATGAGTGGCAATAGGTTTAGCATCAGTCATGCCAAACCGATCCAAGAGAGAACGAACATAGTGATGCTGAAAGAGAAACACGCCAGACGGAGTGCGAAACAACTCAAGTCCGAGAAAATAATGCAAGGAGCCAAGGTCCTTAAGACCAAAAGCAGAAGCAAGGCTATGAATGAAGTGCTGAATAACCCGGCCATGAGAACCAGTAATAATTAAGTCATCCACATAGACAAGGAAATAAATGTGATGACCATCACGGTGATAGAGAAAAAAGAAGCATCAGTCTTGCTTTGGCGGAACCCATATGACATCAAAAACTTGTACAATGTAGTAAACCATGCACGAGGCACCTGCTTAAGGCCATACAGAGATTTGAGTAACCTGCAGATAAAGGAAGGCCGGTTCGAATCAATAAAACCAGGCGGCTGTTCATGTAAACCTCCTCGTCAAGAGAACTATTCAGGAAGGTGTTATTGATATCCAACTGACGAACCGGCCAACCAAACTGCAAGGCTAAGCAGAGAATAACACGAACGGTAGAGGTCTTGACAACAGGGCTAAAGGTATCATGATAGTCGAGACCAGGACGTTGAGTAAAGCCCTTAGCAACCAGCTGCGCTTTATACCTATCAACAAAACCATCGGGGTGGCGTTTGACATGAAACACCCACTTACAATCAATCAAATTGTGAAAAGGTACAAGAGGAACAAGATCCCAAATATGATTAGAAATAAAAGCATCATATTTAGTACGCATGGCCTGAAGCCATTGCGGGTCGGCAAAGGCAGCTATGCACTCTGTTGGTTTTTCACTTGGGATATGAACCGTAATCATCGATTAATTCCCGAGAATATAAGATTAGAGTTCTTAATAGCTATTATGGCGTAGTTAGTTTTTCAGTATTGGTGTAGATACAGAAAGTTGTAGGGACACCCACAAATGTGAAAGGATTAATGTGTTAGGCAGGATATATTATAGGTTTGGGGATGACAATCAAAATCTATAACCCAATAACGGAGTCAGGGTTTTTGGATATAGCTATAGGTATTGGTTCTTGTTTCATATTTAATTACATCTCCAAATGGTATGCGGCACCATTTTATACAGTTGTTTGTTTGTAAATATTCATCCGTAATCATTTCGAGGACTTTCTGAGAGTTATAAGGTCAATCCTTCAAAAGTCACATTCAAGCAAAGTCCTTCCAAAGTGATGTGGAAGAACATAGCAACCGCCTTCCACCATTAAGTCCTTTTAAGAGCAGGCCTTTCAGAGTCTGCTGTTGGTAACAGCCGCCTTAGACCATGGGCTAATCAGCAAGAAAGTAACAGTCTCCTTCCACCATTGATTACTCGGCAAGAAAGTAACATCGACCTTCCAGCAATTGATGAGCAAGGGATTGCCAGGCCATTACTAGAGATTATTGAGCAACAGATCGCTGAGCAAGTGATTCATCCGCAGAATGGTGATCAAGGGATTGATGGGCAAGAAAATGATGTGCCACACAATGATGATCGAGAGGAGATTGGTGAGCCAGTGTTTCATCCGCAAGTGATTAATCCGCCATCAATGGGGAGCAGGTCAAATGGATGCAACCAAGTTACAAAGATGGAGATTGAATCTGGAGATAGTTTGAGGTTATTGTTTGCAGAGGAAGTTGCAGAGGTGGAGATTTAATATGGAGATAGTTTGAGGTTACTGTTTGCAGAGGAAGTTGCAGAGGTGGAGATTTAATATGGAGATAGTTTGAGGTTACCGTTTGCAGAGGAAGTTGCAGAGGTGGAGATTGAATACGGAGATAGTTTGAGGTTACTGTTTGCAGAGGTGGAGATTGAATATGTAGATAGTTTGAGGTTACTGTTTGCGAAGGAAGTTGTGGTTCACACTCTTATCTGCACTCTCTATGCCATCCTTATCTTGGCCGTCCACGTTCACATCTACCCCCGCTGATCTGGTTACTTACTGGGTATGAGTCTTTTTATTCAGTGCCCTGTGGTTGTAACTTGTAAGTCGTAAGTTGTAACTGTTCTGTTTTGGATCAACTTTTAGGCCCAAATCTGAATACATGGGATATTTGTTTTGGTTTTGAATTATTTGCATAACAACCTGTAAATTTTGGCACTGCTCTTTTAGGCTTTAGTTGCAAACGGAGTTCAAGATTAATTAACTTTACCATCTTGAATCTATGAAGCTTCAATTTTTACCTTGTTTTTTTACATTCACTCTATATTATTGAAGCATATGTCCATATTAGTGAAATGTATTTATTCTGAAATAGGCGCTTTTAGTTTTCTACATTCACTCACTAAACGTTTTGAATTTGGAATAGTTTTAATTTTTCTGGGTTGCACTGGCACTGGAGCCTTTGCCACCCTTGATGCATGCAAGTTCAAGTAGATGGTTCTGTTATTGGTATTCTCTGTTGCCTGTCATCAGATGGCTTAGTGGGTTTTGATCCTGAATTAAAGTAACATAAATTAATTCAAAGTAAAAGAAATGATCTATTCTTCTGGTTTAGCTTAAAAACTGCTAGATAGACGCCTGCTTTTGCCAGGGCAAGAATGCTGCCTGGCGGTGCCTGGGTTCAATAGAATAGGAAGCTTTCCTCCAATTATGCTAAGAATAATGACATTAACAAAAGAAAAAATCAACAACTACAGGCAGTGATATTATCAATCCATTCCCTTTGGGTGCAATGCAACCTTGCTTGGGATTAAAGTCGTGAAAAGTAGCTTTTAGTTTAGTTCTTATTCTTCACCAAATGAAAGGGGATAGTTATTTATTCCAATGGCTCTCTTGGGGAATAGGCTAGCAAAAATAAAGTTCTTAATGTTTTACAACATCCAGGATTTGGAGGGATACATACCTTTTGATCTATAATCCAATTAGACCTAGGTCAAGGCATCAAGCATCAATTCTGAAAATGGCACTACAGGTTAGAGAACTCCATAAAAATTACAGAAATCTTAGTCGGGTCAAACCTCGTATAGAGCTGATCACATACATTTTTAGAGAGGATTCATTATAAGTTTCTATTCATGTTTAACCAAATACACCAGGAAACTAATTCATACAACAGTTAACAAGGATTCCTCAGAATGAAAATGAAAAGAAAAATAAAATTAAAAAGATTGAGATGAAATTAGAAACCCCATTTTGTCTGAAAAAGAAAACATATGGGAAAAATAAGGAGGAAAAAAATAAAAAGAGCAACCCCAAGTATGGGATAGCGCATCAATTAACATGTATATGAATACCAATTGCTACAATCAAGATAGTGACTATGCAGAAGTAGATGATTGCATGAACCAGTATAGCAATTCCACTTGTGCACATGTTGCCAAACTCCACCACCCTGGTTCTTGCCGGTAGCTGGAAAAGAAGCCCTGGTGACAAGAGAATGAACAAGCCCACAGCGACGACGACTGGTCCCCAATCTGCACTCATCTCTTTCTCTTTTCCTGTCTTTCTCCCTCTCTTTCAAAATAGACGTATGAAGAATAGGCAATTTCTCTTCAACTTAGTGCTGGAGAAGAAACGAATGAACATTCCTTTTATGTAGAAGGCTAAATAAACTATATTTTCTTGGTGGTTAAGGCGACGGGGATGCAAAACTTAGCGAGGAAGAAGATGGTAGGTTTAGAGGGAGGAAAGGTATGTAAACACGGGTGGGTTTTTAGCTTTATGTGAGATGGAAAGAAAACACATTCTTTAATAAATTCCCAATAATTGTTCACTTGAAGGCTTCTTTTTTCATGTGCTTTTAAGATATTAATCAAGGTGGGAGTCTTTAGTAAAGATACCATTAGAGACAAAATACAAAAAAGCAAGTCCTTTTGTAAAGGAGGGGTTAGTGCTAGGCTGCTGGCTGTTTCGGTAATGCTTCCCCTTTTTGTTTACCTTCTTTAAGAAACAACTAATCTTATGCATTCGTAGGGAAGATATACAAAATAGAAAGAAAGACTATAAATTACTTAAACAACTTCACCTTATGACTCCAAATGGAAAAACTGAACAAAGTGATCAATATTTTGACTAAACCTGAAAGTAAGCTTGATGCGAGAGATTTGACTGAAGAAGATGAATGTGTACAAAGAAGAATACAAAATTTTACAATATATTTCATATGAACCCATTTCTCATGAAGTGCTCAGAGGCTCCCTGCCACGCTATTGGAGCCTTTCAGGTAAGTTTTCTTCAAACTTTCCAGATAAAACAACACAATCTCTTTTCAATATGAGTCCTGATCCATGTCAATAATCCAATATACTGATCTTCAACTTATCCAGGTATCTAAACATAGCTACAGCTTTAAATTTAAGAAGTCAGCCTGCATTCTACAAGCCAAAAACTATTTATTGAAGAAGGGACCAAATATAGGAAACCTCGCAAAGAACTGGATATGTCGTCCAGTAAGCAATTATGCTGAAACCCCTCAGAGTCCTATCTATTTGAGCCAACTTGGAACATGTCACAGCATGTGTAGGAGACTAATTTCCTACATCAGATAGTGGGCCTAGCTCCGAAAATGCATCAGTAAGCCTAAATGTGTATTAGGTTCATCTTTTGGGCCAAATTTTAGCATAGATGAGCTTCTGTCCAAATTTTGATCAACAAAAGCAAATAGACCAATCAGGTCTCTATCACAAAACTTATAATTGTATCATAAGCTATAACAGCCGTCCACAGAGAGAACGGGAGATGACAAACGATATTTCCATAATATGCCACAGGGAATGGGACCATCGAAGTAACGTAGAATCCAATGACATCGTCCGGTCATGGACTTTTTCTTCGTTCTATAGTTCCCTCCGTGTCCCGGCTCTCCTCTGTCTTTGTCAAGCCAACTCTTATCTTTCCAATAATAGCACTGGCTCACATAGTTCTCACATCTAAATTCATCACATCTGGCAACTTCTCTTGTAACTTTTGCTACCGCTCTCATCTACTCTTCACACTCTCAGCTACTTGATCGGAACATGGCGGATTGGGGGCCGGTAATAATAGCCACAGTGCTGTTTGTGCTGTTGACGCCAGGGCTGTTGTTCCAGCTGCCTGCCAAAGGCAGAGTTGTGGAGTTTGGGAACATGCAAACCAGTCCCGCTTCCATCTTTGTCCACTCCATCATCTTCTTTGGCCTCCTCATCATTTTCCTTATTGCAATCGGTGTTCATATCTACACAGGATAGTACAACAACCCGTCTACCAAAATTATCATCCCTCCGCTTCCCCTGTTTCTTGTGTTTTGATCTCTGACGACCAGAATCTTCGTTTGCCACTTGATTTTACGAGTTTACGCTATCCAGTCAGAACAAAACTAGATAATTTAAGATATACCAATCTGCAAAAGTAGTCGTGTCTCCATTTTTCTTTATTGCTATTGGAATTATATATATGCTATGTTTGTAATTTTGGCTTGAACTTATGACTGTGTTCAGAGGTGATGAAACTCTTGGTGTTTATTGCTTGCAGTAGTTTATATCTAGTACATGAACTACCTGATGATTGTATTATATCAGATGATATTTCAGCGTTGCATAATGAAAGAGTGGTTCAAAAGATCATTTTGTTATCAGAATCTTTTAAGAGTACTTAATTAAGTGATACACAAATTAAATCCTATTTCATAGTTTCTCTCTAATACTTAGTACAAGTGATTACCTTTGTTTTTAGTACCAAAGATCAATTGCACCTACTTCATCTAGGAAATTCTAGGTTTCTGTAATTGATTAAAGCAGAGTTATTTAGCATCGATCTGATCTGTAGATTGACATTTCCAAAGCAATGATGGAGCTATAAAAGAAAAAATGGAAGAAAAAAAAATATTTTGCCTATTCAACACAAATATAACACAGAATAAGTTACACACAGCAAACAGCTATGGAGAAGAGGAAATATTCTTGCAGCTGAACAGGCTGGAAAATACATGTTGAAGTGTACATAACAGAAATAGAATAGCAGAAACCCTGATCAATCGATCAATCATTCTGAGGGGTACGAGAGAAACATATTTATCAATATTGTGCATCTGAAACTATGCATCCATGATCTAGCTAACCTCTAAATGTTTCCAGCTTAATATACTTCAACCGTTTATGAATGAGCCTTGCTTAGCTTCACGAAAATTACACGCTGCAAAAAACAAAAGGAAAAAACATGAAGGTAATATCGAATGAAAAGTCAAAGTCTGTAACTCATCCAATCAAGGAACATATATTTTCAAAAGAAAACTGCGGGAATTGGTGTGGTCTTAGAGGGCTTAATATATGCAGGTGGTTTCACAAGCACTGCTAAAGAGCCAGCAACGCAATCTGGTGATGTCTGAATGTGTTCAAGCATATGCACTTGCTACAGCCATTCTACAATTTAAAACCCTAAAAACCTTGATTGATTCACAAATACAATTAACCCAGCAATAAGAACTCACGAAATGGACTAACCCAGATGATCTCAAAGTAGAATAAAAAGCAAACCCGGAACGAATACTAATTCAAGTGATTCAAACAAAAAGTAAGCAAAAATCAACAATCTTATCACTGGATCAGCCAGTCGTATCAACAACAAATCAGAGCATAAAAAGAGAGGCTTTACTTATTACTACTTACAAGGAACATCCCCGGAGCAAAAGAAGGACTGAGCCAAATCTGATAACTTGGAAAAAAACCCAGCAAGATAAAACAAGAAAACAAAGGCAACAATCCAGGGCATCAAAATGAAACCAATGACAAACGTGATGGAACCAAATAGCATCAAAGCAAGAGAGACACCAAGAAACAGAGAAGCAAAGGCAGCTGGAGAGACTTGTGTCAGGACCAGGGGAGACCGCTGTCTCGAAGAAGAAGAGAGTCCAGAAAGTAAAAGTGAGTTCGGGATTGGCTTGAGGAAGTGAATGATCATGTAGCAGAGCTCGTAGTATATGCTTGAGCTTGACAGCCGCTGCTCTTCATCTTGTTCTTTTCTCATGGTTTTGGTTTTGGACAATGAACTGAGAAGCAGGTGTTAAAGGAGATCAATAGTTGGTGATGTTCCCCATGAGGATAAGTTCTTGGAGCGAACAGTTCAACGGAGAAGATGATCAATGACGCAGATACACATGTTGGAATACGTGCAGTTTTAAGGCAATCCCTGTCTTATCTTACATGTAAGATACTATCTAAGATACATTCTCTATACGTGTGATATAATTTAACATCAATTTTATCATACTAACATCAATTCCACATAAATAACATATAAGATACTATCTAAGATACATTTACTATTTATATGAGAGAATATATCTTACATATATATAAGATAGGGGGATCTGCAGTTATGATATTGGAGAATTTTAAGCACAATCCAAAATTTAGGCCATCATCATTAACATTAAGTAGATTTTTAGTATGTATGAATTAGACTTTTTTTTAAATTAATCCTACAAAATTAGGAATGATAACAAAAAAAATAAGTATAGTTTTTTTTTTGGTATGTATGAATTAGACTTTTTTATATAAATATAAATAAATTTAGATGCATATTCTAAAGAATAAAATTACAACCACAAATTTTTATACAAATTAATATGACATGATTATTTAAATGAAAGTATAAAATCATAAAAATAAATCATGTGGTTCTGAAAGTCCTTTGGATGAGTTGTTTTAGAGTTATTTCACATTTCATTAGATAGTTTGTACTGAAATCAAAATAGTTGTTAAGCGGAGCTACCACCGACCAACCATCTTGGTTGGATTCAGGGCGCGGCAGCTTTGGTAATATCAGTAGAATCAACAACAATGGAAATAGCTTAAGTAAATCTAGAGATGGCAAAATTCAGATCCGAATTAAACTTTTGACATTCGAATTTGCATTCGGATCCACAAAAAAGATGCGGATTCGGATGCAGGTAATATTCGTATGAATTGCAGGCAGATATTCTAGATATCCAGATCCACATAATAATATATTTAAATATAATTTTAAATTTAATAATTTACATAATAATATTAAATAAAATTCAATTATAATTTAACATCAATTCAACATAAATAACATATACCAACATCATAAATTTACAAACAATAATTTCACAATATAAATCAAACATAAAAAAATATAAGGTAAACCAATTTATTACAATATTCTCTCATAATAACAACAACAACAACAACAATAACAATAATAATTATATTATTATTATTAGTATGAGTTTTTTAACATATTTTTCATAGTTATTGAAGATTATAGAGTTAATTATGCTTATACAATATACATTTAAATAAATAATTTAATTTATATATTTTTCAATTGAAGTTTAATTAAATAAATAATTTAATTATAAAAAATAATACGGATCCGTATTTTTTAACATGTGGATCTGGAATTTATTACCAACCCTAACTGAAAACCCCTTTTCTCATTATAAACATGTGATGTTTTCATTCAATCTATCGTGTTATCGTTTACATTTGAATGACATTTTTGTACTTTATTTTATTTTTATGTATGCATATATAAGCATTAAAGTTTTTGTTTTTCTATATTAAAATATCTAAAAAATAGTATTGTTTCATTGATGCCATTTGAAATATTTTAATCATTATAAGTTCTACAATCTAAATAGTTTCATAAATTCTAAATATTTTTCTTGACATATTTATAAGGTATGCATTTATATTTTAAAAGCTTCAAAAAGATTAATTAATATATATATATATATATATATATTTGAGAATTTAAACTTAAATGACATTTTAAGACTTCAAATTTAAGATACAAGTTAGAAATTTCTTTTCTATTTTATTAAGGTAAAATAAAAATATCTTGATGAAATAAGTTATATTTTTTAAAATAACAAACAACCTACAAATATAAATGTCGTGAAATAAATTATTTCCAGACTCGATGGAAAAATAACCCCAACTTGCAGTGGGAAATTAATTAGTTTCCATGCATACGCGTCAAAAGATCGGTTCAAGGTATCAATGGGCCGAAGCCCGACGAGGCCCAAAATCAAGGGAGACGTTGCAGACATATCATTTGTCCAACTCAATCGAAGCCTATGTGGGGGTGAGCAGTGTGATAATAAAATTAAAATTTTAATGAAAATTATGTTAACTATGTCTTTCTTGGGGTAACTATGTAAATTCAATAAAATATTAAAAAAAAATCTATACAAAAATTTAAGGGAAAATAAAAGTCTACCGGAGTCAACTAATGATACACCACAATAATTCCACACCTGCTGACAGCCCTCAAAAGTCGAAAGTCTTCATGATTCTCTTTTTTCTAAATATACCCCATTAAAAGAATTAAAAATGATTTTAATTCTAATGATTATTCCAAAACGACCAACATGCCAAGGGCTATAAAATTTACAAATATAGCGTATGTTGGGTACCGATGAAATTGTAGTAATATAGCAAATTAAATATTACTATGAAATTGTTTTTACCACATAACTCGATGGGAACCATTTTGAGTACTTTTAAGTACTTTACCAGATTCTTTATGTATCTTCTTTAAATTTGATTCTTTTTTTTCTTTAGTTCCTTTAATGGATGAACTTGCACGCACTAAAAGAATCTATCCTTAAGCTAAATAATTATTTCGGGCCAGCCATGTGTGAAGATAGTTCTTGATAATTATGAGGGAATAATGAATTTAATCCTATCTAAAAAAATAACTAAATACTTATTTTGGGACTAGTTATGTGAAAAACTAAAATGGATAAATTTTTTATTTTCTTCTCGTAAATTAAGTTCGGATTAATTCACTTATTTTTGAAAACCTCAAGTTACCTTATTTTTGTTCAAAAGATAAGGGAAAAGTGGGGGTGGGTTGACTTTTTTTTTTTAATCTTCTTAATAAAAAGAAAGTTAAAGTGTGGTTTTCAAAAGTAAGGGATGATTTGAAAATACTAAATTTACAAAGAATAATCCTAAATCACTAACCAAAACCACACATCGCCGTTGATGAAAAGGGAAACCAGCTGCCATTGATATTATCTTGAAGAAATTCCAGTTCAAGGAAGGGAATATTCTATTATCCGAATATATGTATGGTTACTTTACATATATATGTTTTGGCTTTGCAAATAAATTTATGATTAAGCACTAACCTGCTTTTTCCCATAACTTTACTAGAGGATTTTTTCAAAGAGAAGAGCATTAATTTACATAACATATATACATACATACATTATTAAAAAGGAAATTAAGTATTAATTCATTGAAGAGGAAACATATGAAAATTATTGAACCTAATGAAAACGTGTTGTTAATCTCAATAGTTACATGCAATTGATATTAATTAATTGTTTGCATTAACTCACTGTACAAAAAGATTGGGGGTGCGTTTTTGGGGAAAAAAAATGGTGTTGCGGTTGTGAAATAACAGCTAAAAAAATGTTAATTATACAATTAGTGGTGAAGAAGGACAACAGTTCTAGACATATATATTTGAGTTACTTATAATGATGGTTAAATTTTCCATTCAATTTTACATGTTTAAACACTTTAACTAAACAAGAATTAATTGATCAAGTTCTCTGTTGATATTTTATTCGGAAGCATTACAATCTCTGGATGTCTGGCTAACCAATGTACGTGGTTATAGATGGAAAAATTAATATGATTATAATTACTATCAGTAAGCTTTGGTTTCATAATATTAATCTCTAAGTGTTAGCTTTTTTTTTTTTTTTTTGATGTCCCAGAATCATAGGTCTTCATTATATCCAATTAAAAACAATATCTCTAAAGATTCATGATTCATGATTCATGCATTCTATTTGATATAAACCATTATCATTTTATATATATGGCAATTAATAAGAATGATATCTAACTATTGTTTTCAAATAGGTAGGTAACGATCAAATCAAATTACAAATAATTGAGAGTGATTACTTTAATTAATTTACTTGAACGATCGACAACTTACATGCATAGGCTTATTAAACTTAGAGATACATCAAAATATGCAGAAACAAATGTAAATAAAACACAATTCTGCAACCTCCTTATAAATTCTAGCTAGCTAGCTAGCTATCTTTCTAGATCATGATGAGGAATTTAATGGTATTAAGAAACTAAATAAGCATAATCAGGCATATCCCCTATTAATTCTAGCACGACAGTGGATTTATTGTTGCTTCTACTGCGCGCTGTCTTGATGCTTCATAATTCGTTCTGAATTAAGACGTTCAAGCTTAAAACGTTCTTGAACAGAAGAGATGTAGCTTGCAGCTTTGATATCAACACTTTCATCACCAAACAACGTTTCAAAATGGCTCAGCTTTGGATGATGATCACGATTAACATTGTTATCATGAGGAACAGATGGTACAATAAAAGAAACGTTTTGCTTAGGCTGAGCAATCAGATAGTCCTGGTGGACCACATAGCCCACGGTTGCCGCCGCCGGCGAAGACTGGCTTGACTTGATGGCGTTGTTGCTGTATTGCACCGTCGAGGAGGGTGATGACTTTGCTCCTTGATAGAGTGGCGTTAATTTGCCCTTGATGAACCCTCTGCCCTTGCGACTCGTCTCCATATGCGCAATTTAATTTGCTAAAGAAATTTGATGTTGGTATCGAGTTGTGAGTGAGCGTTTCAGTCCGATGAAGAGGGCCTATTTATAGAATTTCTTGGGGTGATTTTTCGTTTTAGAATTTAAAGAGTTTAAGGATAGGTATGAATCTTATATAGCTTTGTGGTCCCTGCACACGCTAGATATCAGGAAGCATAATCACTTTTAAAACTAGGAGTTATATTCCAATTATATATGTGTTAAAGAGCTATAAAAGCTGTAACAACGACCAATCACTTGAGTTCGTGTGAATTTTGTATATGGAAGCTAATGCGTGTACCTGTGAAGAAAATATTTTATGTAAGACTAAAGGCCGGCCATTATAGGTTAGGTTGTAGTGTGTTAAAACCTAACAAAGCAGAATATAATCATATTATTAAAATGATTCTCTCTCTCTTTTTTTTTTTTTTTTACTTTTTTTTTTACACATGGATACTTCTAGTAATTAAGACTTTAATTAATAAGAGCAGCTTTACTAGGGAATGTTAACTAGTTAAGAATTTGAATGAATTCCATGAGCCATCTTATTCTTCCAGTAAAAATAAGACATAACCGGAACCGAATGGTTTCTTTCTTTAAAAATCTCATGATGTGATTGAGTTGAAAAACTTCAATAAAAAATCAACAAAATTTACTCTAAAGAAATTAAGAGTTAGCATGTGTGGATTAATTTATGTATAGGTTATCAAAAGGTCGACACTCATGACCAGTCTTGTTCAAACGGGCTAGCCAAATCATATCCTCAATCAAATGTGCTCCATTTTGGAGAAGCATGAATATTTATGCCTCACTGTAGGGCACCATCAACTCTTTAGAATAAATAGAAGTGAGGGCTTCATAAATTTTCAGTTTAATAATCTGCAATATGGACTAGAAATATAAGCACTTTCAGGACCACCAAGCACTAGAATTGGCCTGAAATAACAGAGGTATATAAACATATATAGGAGAGACAGAGTGTAGAATCCTGCATGTTTTACTTTTAGTGGTTCATAGATACGCTTATATCTGCTCTTAATTGCTTTATTGGTCATCGAGGATATTATGTAAGATTACAAAAATTATTCTTCATAAAATGATCAATAACTTCTAAATTATCTTTAAATCATCAAGTAGATATTTTGTTCAGTCAATGAAATAATTAATGTTTGGAATCTTCTTTTCTTTTCTTTTTTTCAAATTTTTTTAGGATAGAATCAATGCTTGGTATCCAGTCCAAGCAAGAAGCGCATATTCCAATTTAGCACCACTTGAATTTTTTGTTTTCCTTACTTTTTGCTCGTATCTTGCCCGGTGAAATTGAAGTCTCTGATCAAATTGTTGGACTAGATCAAGTGAAAAAACTTATCGGAAGCTTTGAGGATAAGAACAGTGTCTTTTTCAACACCATTATCGAACTCTCGCATTTCTACAGGAATAAAATTACTACTATTCATGTTGCAAGTTTTCAAGTATATACAGCAAATTTAGCAAATAGATAAAAAGCACGCAAATATCTTATGTTAATCAATCGAACATGCAAGAGTAGATCTATTAAGAGATTGGTATGTGCCACTGTAAAAAAAATATATATTTAATATTCAATATTTATATTAAAATATATATATATTAATAAAATACCTATTTTATAGGCTTGAAAAAATTATTTGGCCCCTCCAGTCAAGATTGGCTTGTTCCGCCCCTGCGTACACGCATTACTACTATATGCCTTACCACTTGTAAGTTTTTTTTTTTTTTTAAGATTATCCATACACATATAACATTATTAATTACAAAGGTAAATGATTAAGCACATCAGAGATTGTAAAATTTAGTGCACTAATTTGATCATTCTTTTCAATTTCAAGTATTCAATATAGGCTTGGAGATAAGAAAAACGCCAACGGAGAGTTTTCATATTATTCAATTTAAACCTGAATTGTAGATACTATATACTTTAATTTTGTGTATGTTGGAGGCAGATGCGTACATATATAATATATAAGCATAATATTTGTTGTGCATTGGTGTTGCAAGTGGGCATGATTTGCTTTAATGGGACATGTACTAGCTAGACACCCAAAAAGTTGAATGATATTGAAGAGTCTTGCAGATAAGATATTCCACCTGATTGACACAACTCGTTCACCGCACAATCTCAAGTGGAAGTGTACGTATGTTTAGATGCTAGCTCTGTTCACTTCTTAATTCAATTTTTTTTTTTTATATTAGGGTTTAATTAATTTTCATTGAATTCATACAAAACATCACGGATTAGTGTTAGTGATCATTCTAAAATTACCATGTAATATCAAATTTCTTCTCGCTCTATACATTTTATTATTGTTGGTTCATATTCAGCTGTTTAACACATTTTACGTTAATCATTTTCTTAATCTCTAGAGTTATATTGATTTATTTCAATAAAGTTAATTAACTGACTAATAATAGTATATACTAGCCAGTAACTTGTGCACACTACTGATCCATTTGGAATTTGTTGACTGAGTACGGTCTATTATTACTTTCGTTCTTCCATTTTGCTTCTCATGTGTAAAGCCATGCCAGAATATATTTTATAATGGTCCAAAAGTGCATTTGCTTTATATCCAAAATATCTTGAATTTGGGATTAAATAATGAATGTAGAATTTGGTTCCAAATTATGATGAGAGTTTATCTCCTTGAATAGGCTCGTTTTTCTTCACTCTCTAATGCTCAAGTAGCCATTGGTTGTAAAAGAATCGTTAAAAATAATAACAGAATATTAGTAAATAGTTCGGAGGAGAATTGTTGCCCCTCCAGAGATCTCTCTGTTTCTCCCTTGAGAGAGTAAAGAAATGTGCTCCCCTTCATTTTAGGGTTATAGACACACTTTAATTTTTTTTATATATATATATTTTTCATATCCTTTAATTTGAGTATTTAAAGATATAGGATACGTGGCAGAATAAGATTTGATTAGTCGCAAATGACACTTGTAATTTGCTTATTGGGATCCAAATTCCGATATCTACACTCACAAATTCAGATAAATTTTGAAGAAAAAAAAAAAAAAGACAAATGGTATTTGTTCTACGAGTAACTTAAATCTTTTTAGCTAATCAAATCATGGCCGCTTGCTGCCGTCTGGTCTCTATCGTTTGGCTCCATCGACCCTACCTATATTGTTGCCGTGATAATCACCTTATTCTTTGCTTTTGAATTGATATTTTATCAATCTTGTAAAAGAAGAGACTATAACCGCAAGTTATAACAGACTCGTAACCTGAGAATTGGATGAATTAATGTGGTTCGTAAATCCGTTGGTGGGTTAACTAAAATCAGGCATCTCAATTAACCTCTAAAATATCAAAGTTTAAAAGACTTGCAGATCAATAATTTCTTGATGCTGGGTGCATCAGTAGACTGCGTTCATTCCCATGCAAGAGTATACAAATGACCATCTTTTTAACGTTTCAATATTCCATATTGCAGACTTGTTATGTAGAATTTTACCAATAGCATTTTTTCAGTACCCACTGTGTACGACAATTGAGAGAATTCAAAGTTTCAAATTATATCGATGGATTATTTCTTGATGATTTTGAGATTGCATTATCTCGTGTAATTTGGTTCGCCCTGTTGCCAAGGCCTATTTTTTTTTCTGGGCCTTGGGATTTAAGTTGTGCTCGGAAAAACTGTTTCGGGATTCGGCCTTTGCGGCTGAGATGGTTTGTAACCCAAAGGAAAAAGATTTGTTCCGTGTGAATTATGAGATTTGGTTCTGTCCCACCATTTTGAGACAGGTTCCATCAGTTGCAAAAGAAACCACGGCTGGTGATATATATATATATATATATTTTCTCCTAGAAACATATAATAGAGTTGTGTTTCCATCACACAAATCAATTCACATGGTGTAATGTTAAATGTTAATAACACCAATATTTACTAACAACCTTCATTATACAAAGCTGCTAGATCAAATTGATTAGTGTTTAATTTCATTACTTCTTTTTGCGGCTATTTCATGTCTACATGAATTTCTTGAATTTTTAATAGTCTTTTGTAGAAGTTTTTGAGGTAAAGAAATAAAAGGAACACAAAGCTACAAATTGGTGTGAAGAATTTTTAGATTGTGACTTCATGGATTTTTATTATTTCATGGATGAATTTTTGGGGTTTATTCACTTCATTGGGTTATATGATATTATTACATATGTACTAAGGTTGATAATTCAATTTAAGCCATAAAGATTGATTCTTGAAAGATTGGTTGGATTTTCTAATTGTGCTTACAATAGAAACATATATGAGTGGCTGCATTTGACCCCCTTTTTATATTTCACCAACCTTCATTTTTTAATTAACCCTATTAAAAATTTTAAACTAATCTTTATCTCTCAATATACCCCACTAAATTTTGAATTTACTCTTATCGTAATTTTTATCTTTTTTTCCAAGCATCCACTGTATAAAAACTTATAAAACTATTTTTTTAAAATCTCATAATCACTATAATTAATCATCTCTTTCTTTCTTTTAAAGGTTTTATCCATTATTTCCATAACTATAAAAAAAGATTTAATACTTTTTCATCATCCTTTTATTGAATATTGTAAATTAATTTCTTCCATGATTACAAAAGTAGAGTATATAATATTTGAGAAGAGATAATAATTAAAAAAGTTAAATGAAATTAGGGTTCAAGAAATTAGATTAACTAAATTAAATGTTAGTAGAAATTATTATGTTCGTGGACTTCAAAGTTAATTTTCCTTTTCAATCATTTCATATAAGGATAAAACAAGTATTAGTATAAATATAATTAATAGGGGTTGATGAGATATTATGAGAGGGTTAAATATTACAACTTGACATATTTTAGATCTATTTTGACACATGGTCCTATTTCCTTAGTCAAAATAGAGTTTTACTAGCCATATAAGGATTAGGACAGTAACTTTTGTATAAGGCAACAAGTTAGAAGCCCTAGAGCAGAGAACATGTGAATAATCAATTCCAAAGGAGAGAATATTACAAGGAAGAGAGGAGTGGGAGTATTGGAGAGAAGACCTGTCTGCCATAGTTATAATCCAATCAATAAGCTTTCCTTTTGTCTTTTGTTAGTTTTGTTTAATGGATTTAATATTGAATAATTCAGACATATGTGAATAAATTTTTTATTGGTTAGGGTTGATTCAAAATCTTTGACATGAATTTTAATTAATAAAGTTTCAGAATAAGAATTTCTTCATCTTTCTTTAGAAAATTTTATATATCAATGAATAATCGAAGAATTGCTTGTTTAGGCGCGCAACTAGATAAATTTGTAGGTGATTTGTTTGCAAGTTTAGGGTTTTTTATCCGTAGTTATAAAAAACTAAACCTAAGTGCCAAATTTTAATCAATATTATGTGATATTTTCATTTAATTGCATGTGGAATGTAATTTAAGATAAATACACAAAGCTCATGTAATTAACTTAGGGTCGTTGTTTTTAAGAGAAAGTGAACGGTGATTTTGATAATTGGTCTAAAATTCATTGTTTAACGGTGAAGAATGATTCTTTAACCATTTTCACATATATATATATATATATAAACTTCTTTAAAACTATTTTCTACAATTTTTTTTTTGCTTTAAATTATTTTGTTTAGTTTACATAGCAAATCAACTCTATATCCCCTCCCCCAATTTTGTGCACGTGTTTAGATATAGCAGATTTGGAAAGTTTGGGTTAGTCTCATTGAGTTTAGATATAGTTTTTAGTTAAATCTTCATTATTGATCAGCTTTTGTATTTTATGTGTTCATTGTTGATAATTTATTAATTGATAGCAATCTTCTGCACTGAATTACTACTATACTCAGTAGCAATAAATAACTTCGGGTAATATTTTAAGTGATACGCTTTTTAGTGACGTCACAATTCACAAATGCTAAAAATGGCAGACAATTGCTTGTAATTCATTCATTAAAATTCATTTTTAATCAAATGAAATGAGAAACATACGAATTGAGAAAACAAAGAAAGTTCTGCATATTGCAGGTCTTTTGAATTAATAATTTTCAGTGTTGAAAAGTTCTGTTTATTGCATGTGTTTTGAATTAATAATTTTCACAGTGTGGAGCTTTATCTTCAGCCTTGCGGCATCATGTCGTTTTGTTAAAAGCGACATCTAATTTTCATTGAATAAAGAATTATTAAGACTCTTCTCACAGGAAACATAAATTTCATTTCCGTTTACCACATTGATGGACCGACCATTGATGTATATATTGTTGTCATATTATGTTATTGGGGAATTGTCAATTCCCCCATTATTGAAATAAAAAAATATCACTTATTCTCCATAGTTTTTACAATATCTAAAAATCTCATGGCACCAAAAATTTAAAAGAAAATAAGGTAAATAAATTATTTGTTTGATAATTTACCTTTAGAATATAAAATATATATAATATTAAAAAATGATAAAATCTTATTATTAATTTTTTTATTCACACTGAAACGTATATTTTCTTATTTTTAGTATTTATTTTTTTAAAATTTTATTAATATGATTTATTTAATTTATAATAAATAAAAATAAAAATATATTTAAAAATAGAATAATATTATGAAATTATGCTACTAAAAAAATTTATTAACTATTAAAAAAATAAGTGTTATATAGTGATTTCAGACGGATGGTAAATGGGAAATTCGCAATCACCCTGTGTTATTGTGGCGTTCAATATATAGTCTCGGATCATGTCAGGATGATGCTCTGATGACATCAATAATACTGATAGCAACAATTATTATTTTAAAATAAACTACAACAGATGTGTTAAAATGATTATTTATTGGATAGCATCAGCTGCAACAGAAAGACGTAAAACGATTATAACTTCCAATTATTACATACACGTACAGCATACAAGTTTTTTTTCGTTTCCTATATAAAGCAAAGATTTTGGACATGGCAGCCATTCCATTTTCTGCTCATTACTATACCATCCTTTCTTCTTTTTTCTTGCTCATGAAATCTAATCGATGCTCTTGGTTTCTTTTCTAATTTTTTTTCCCATCTTTCGGTGTGTTTATTTAATTTTAACTGTCAAATATCAATGCCATGGATGAATGAACTGGTGTTTGATGAATAGGCTTTTGTAACTTCATTTTCTAATTGATGTTTTTGGGTTTCAAGTGATATGAGGTGGTAGGAGTAAAGTTTGATGTTGGCATAGCTCAATCCGATCAAAATTCTCAGTGGAGCTGAGTCCTTTATTCTGATTGAGCCGTGCCAATATCACATTCATTCTCTATATCATCAAGAAACTCAATTGATTATTGTCACATCTTTTTTTTTTTTTTAATTCAATCTTGATCCTTTTATTTTTAATTTTTAGTCTTTAGAGTCCTTTGCTTTTTTACTCTTGATCGTTTTGTCCCCGGATTATCTATATTGATGTGAATATGTATAACAATTTTAAAGCTGATCTTTAGCTTTGACTTTAATATTAATGTTTTCTTTCTTTTTTTGTTTTGGTGAGTGATCATGTGCTTATACAATGATTTACGGGTAAGATGTCTACTCAAGTGAAAGAAATTTATTCTCATATATAACATATGGTGATAATTAACTCTAGGGGAGACTCGAACTTTTTTATATAATAAAAATAAAATATCAACTCTTATCACTAAAAGTTATAATTTTAGATCTCTTTCACATTTGTTTGCTCAAGTTAAAACTTTACGTTTCCCATTTAATTCTTTTAGGTTTACGTTTTCAGTATCGTGTTTTGAGCCTTCACGTTTCTATCTGAATCAATCACTTTCTGTTTGTAGTATGATTTTCAATAAACATGACAAAATTAGCTGAAATATGAAGAGATAAAAATAGTAAAGGAGTGCATGAACACAGTCACATTTAACTCTTTTTTTTTTTTTTCGTTTTTTTCACCCTGTTATGTACTTTTTTCAAATCCGGTTTGCCGGAGATGAATGCGCTTCTTTTTGCTTTTCATTTTTCTTGAGAAATATCGGCTACCAAACAAAAGGATGATTTGACTAATTGCGTTGCGTTATTCAGTGAATGAAGAGTCGAGACCAAGAAAATTATTGAAGATTACTTAGAAGATCGGCAAATAGATAATAATTTGCGTAACACTTTTACCAGAGCCAATGGGTAAATGGCATGTGTCATTTGCCACCAAAACGAATTCGAACATCGGACCCATTCCAAAAACATTGATAAAAATAGAAAAAAGGAGCACATGAGGAAACTAGTCATTGGCATGAGGTTTTTATAAAGTAATTCGGAAAAAAGGTAATAACTCAGAAAAATAGGGATTAAGAAAAAAAAGTAGATGAAGCGACAAATTCTTTAAGATAAAAAAACCATCTTGAAACTCGTGTTTATAAATAGGGTACTGTCACGTCGACGCTCCTATAACTTTTCATTCAAGCTCAAAGCAGAGAAGGGTGAACCTAATTTGTAGTGGGTGGTAATAGGATTCGTTTATTCGATTTAATTCAATGTAAATTAATTGAATTTGATCTTTAAAAAAATAAATTTGTTTAATAAATAAATGAATTCGATTTGAATTGCTAATTAAATGAATTGAAATTGAGTTTGAAGATATTAATTCGTTTATTCGTTTATGACTCGTATAATAAAAGGGTTATAAGAATTGAATACAAGTCGATTTGTTTAAAATTCGTTCAATTAAATTACTTTTTTTTTCTTTTTTTTTAATTTGAAGGTTATTTGTATTATTAAGGATTTGCTATTTGCTATTTGGATGATTGTATATTTAATCTTAGAATAAAGTTTGTGTTATTTGTATTTTGTTGTAGGATATTAAATTTGTGGCTTTTTTATATTTTATTTTGCTTAATTTTGTTTATTAATTGTATTTTTTAAACGAATTGTAAAAGAATCATGATTCAATTTGATTCATTTATTATTCATTTAGTAGACTTAATAAATGAATCGAATCAAATATTTGTTTAATTAATGAATCAAATCCGAATCTTGATATTTTAAATTATTTAATAAACAAATCGAATCTAAATTACTAAAATTTTAACCGAATTCATTTACGATTCGAATCAAATTCGATTCATTTATTCATTTTGCCACCCCTAAATTAGTAATATGTGAAGATGAAAATCAATCCCCGCATATTCCCTGTCAATTCACACAAAATCAAATTCGCATAGTTTGGAAACATTAATGTAAAATGTTGTGTTACTAAGGGCGATTTGGGCAATCCAATCAAATAATATCTCCTTTTGCTGTCAATCAAGTATCCATTAAACGTCTTCTCAAAAAAAAAAAGTATCCATTAAACGTTTATCATGTATCATATTTGATGATGCAATGCCAGCATTAACAAATTACCCAATGTCCTTATCGCTAAACAAAGTTAAACTAAATTGTTTTTCTAACCGCTAAATAAACAGTCGTTGGTCGCATCTTGTCTCTAACTAATTGGTACTACCGTCCCAAATTGTAAAGACGGTGATTTAGTTTGGTGAGTAGTTTCTTTAGTTAGGTCAACTTTAATTCAACTTATTTTATTAATTTTATTGGGAATTCTAAACACTAATCCGATGTGGTTATTAAACGTGTCATTTTATTGTCACACATCTAATATAATTTCAAAATTTTTTGTGCTATCCATTCCAATTCTAATAACTCTTGTTGGAGTCAATTAAGATCAGTTGGTAAAATCTCTTAAGTGAAACAAGATTTTTGAGATTAGAACATTTCTCACATGGGGTGGAAAAAGAATTGGGTTAATTGCCATCAAATTGTACTTTTTTTTTTAATTCTAATTTTTGGTTCCAAAATAAGTAAACTCAAAATAAAAAAAAATGACAAATACGTATAACTTAAGGTGACATTTTACGTGACACTAATGAGTTATTAATTTGAAAATATCATAAAGCTCACATATTTAGAATCAATTTGGAATTGGGTAGCTTGAAATTGATTTTAAAAAACTAAAAGCTAATTTTGATTACTTTAATAATCCCTTTTGATAAAATTATTCTATTATACAGTAGATTTTGAAAAAGTGGAGAAGGAATAGTTTTTCAAAATCTAATTTTGATAATCGCTTTTATACTTAGGCTCCGTTTAGTACAACATTTCAAGTAAACCTTATTTAAGTAGAACTTTTGTTAGTAAAGCTTTTATAAAAAAAACAAATAGTTGTTTGGTTGTTAATAAGAGTTTTTATTAAAAATTTATGAAATTACTTTAATAGACAAGTTTTTTAAAGTTATATTATGAAAAGAATAAAATAAAATAATCAAATGAGTAGATGATATTTTAGATATTTTAACATTTAAAAAGAGTTTTTCAACATTTATTCCTAAAAGCCCAAAATTTGAGTTTTTACTAGTAGAGGCAAAATAGTTTATTTAGACTTCAAAAGCTCTATTATAAAAACAAACAAATAACAACAAAAATTACTATAAGAGCTTATGAGATTAAATAAACACTTCTGACCATTAAATAAGCCATACCAAATAGGCATTTAATACAATTATATATATATTCTTATGTATATTATAAAAGTCCAAAATTATCCTTATTAATTAAGAAATAAAATTATTAACTTTAAAAAATTATTATCATTTCCAATTATGTTTGAGATAACAAAATAGAAAAAATAAAATTAATAATATAAATATTTATTTTAGTTATCAATTATTGTAGATACATAATAAAAAATATTTTGCATACATGTTTATAAATGTAAAAATAAATTTAACATCATGTTTAATTCAATCATTTACATTCTTATAGTAGTTTAAGTGTTTAATAGTAAAATTTAACAAATATATAAAATTGTTTTTAAAACTCACAATACTTTTAAAAATAAAATTTACCAAACGTTTAATTAATTTCTTTCACAATTAATTATTTTTATAACACAACTAAAACAATTATTTACCCTTATTAATATTTTTTTCCTCAAATCTTTTCATATAGCGTAAGTCAATGTTTTAGATTATAGAAGAAAGCATGTGTATGCAGTATGCGTAAGATCTGTTATTTTTGACAAGCGAAAAAAACCAAAAATTGAAAAAAAAAAGGAGTGGGCCCAAATTTTTAAGGCCCATGGGATCCAAAAGATAGCCCAATAATTTTGTTTGAATACAAAAACTCCGAAGCAGCAAAACCCTCGCATCGCAACTGGCATCAGTTGTAATTTGAAGATTGAAGAAGCAAACGATAAAAAGAGATGGCTTTGACCAATTTCATTCTGACAGTGGCTGGCGTCAGCGCTGTGGTTCTTCTACTGAGAAGTGACGTCAAACAATCGGCCTCTATTTTCAGACGCAACGTTAAACATATTCGCAATTGGCTTGAAGAAGAATCCACCGCTGCCTCCAAGTAATTTCTTTTTTTCCATTTTTTTTTAAATTTCAATTTACTTTATATAATATGATTTGTGGCTAATTCTTTAATATATATTTTTATTATTCTTAAATTTTATAGAATAGGGAAATTAATCAGTAACTAACTGTTGTTGCGGAAAGATGATAGTAATATTGCTTTTTAATTTTTATATAAACGAATTTAGGGTTCAACAATTGTCTGGTTAGCAGCTTAATGCCATTGTAGTTGAAATAATTCGAGTCTCTTCTCTAAGTTAGAAAGGGAATGATGTTCTGTTCAACATATGCCCTAAATGATTAATTTGACATCTTTGTCCCATTAGTTTAGATATTTGGGTGCTGCGATTTGTTGTAGCAGAGGATTTGGTCCTTGATTGAGTGAAATTAATCGTTTTAGAGGAATCCAATTAGGAACACCTAATAGTTGAATTGCAGAATGCTTTAAATGTTATATAAATGCTTTGTTGCGTCTAGCAAAGCAGCATTTTCTGAGGTTATGAATATGTGGGTAAACAGTAGGAAATGCATTTTTTTTTTCAAGAATTTATTGCTAGGGCCTCGGAAGTTAACCATTACTTCAGGTTCTTAATGCATTGGTTTCTATTCTAATATTGATGTGTTGTCGAGAATGAGGGTATAAATTTCTTTAGTTTCCTCGTATTGTTAGGCGAGCATAGTGTAGTTAGCAATCCTGGTCTGAAGAAGGTTCAATGTTGAGTCCATCATGTCAGTCTGATAGCTTTAATCCTCTGCCGGATGTTTATATAGCATCCTTGATGTTGATTTGATGTCTTTTAGCAATCCTTTATCTTCTTTTTATTTTTTCCTTTTTTCAAGCTTTCCCGACAAATTTAGCTGCGAAATTATTTAGTACTGAATTCATGGAGTTCTCGTGAATTGGTTTAGTCAGCTGTGATAATTTGAAGTTGCACTGATCGGCATGTTGAGTGGCAATCTGCTACCCTTTTAAGGCCCTAAACTGTAATTTTTTTTGGCTTCAGCTAGATGATTTGTGTTAGATTCCAGCCAATTATGAAAGACTTCTGTCAAAACTGCACCATGACAATACTGCTTCTCAAGTTCTTGTGATTACTTTAAATAATAGGAAAATAACCTCTGAACTCAGCTTGTAATTCTGACTGTCTTTGTGGTGAAGAAAATCTAAATTTATCTTCTCCATGGCCTTCCTAATTATGCATAATAGTTGCGGTAGTTTACTTCTTTGCTTATTGTTTCGTGAATATTTTTATTTATTATTTTTTTCCGTAAATGCCATTTAAGTTGTTTTTGTATGTGAGATTAATGTGACTTTGATGAATGTTGTTTCAGAGCTGCAGAGAACATAAAGCCCAAGGAGCTGGAGACAAAGATTCCTGAGAAGGACACCCCAAAGGAGAAACACTAAAATGTTTTGGAAGGGGAACCTGAGTGTTGTTTTATAAGAAGAGTTTATAGTTTGATCTTTAACTTTTTGTCAATTTTTTTTTCTTTTTCGGTGTACTTGGAATAAATCTTGATTATGCTTTCTGGGACCTATTCCGTTCCCTATTTATACTGATGTGTGTAAATTACCAAAAAGAACCTTTTATTTAAGTTATATTTTATTCTAGCTTTAGCATTAAATCTTTTTGAGAATTCTAAGTGAGGTTGTTCATTGCTGAAGCTCCATGTGCCCTGTTTGTCAATTTTGACATTCTTTTGGCTGAAATGTATTCAAACCAAGCCCCTTATGTAGAGGCTATTCTCTCCATGCAAACTCAAATCTGTGTTTTGTTCAACCATTACCATCATGAACTCGTTTACAGGCTATAATCATCACCAGTCCTTGCATCGGCCTTGAAGGAAGAATGTTGGAACAAATGAGGCATGTGTTTCTTTGAATCTCTTTCACAAATCATGTCTTTAATTAGTAATTAGCTTGCGAAAATCATCCTTACCTCATCTTCATGTCATAGAATCGTCAGAACGAGCAACTTTTGTTATTTAAGTTGATTCTGACAAGTGATGGTAGCTTTTGGTCTTTGCTCAAAACACAAAAGTCTGTGGGCAGCGTCATTATTAACAAAAAGAACAACCATTTTCTGGTGTCAAAATTTTTGACTTCATTGCCCAATCATCCATGCACGGGCATAAGCGTACAGGATAGAAAAACGAAAGGGATCCCATGCTAACAAATTATAGGCCAAGATTTTGGTCATTGTATTTGTATTGTTCAAGCAGAAGGAAAGTTATTGCTATTAAGGTCCCGGTGCAGCAACATAACAGCTGGCTTGCTGTGTAATCGCTGGCAACAGCAAAAACTGTTATACTAAGTTAAGGTAGAAGGCGAGCGTGGGAAATGAATTATTGAACAAAGCATTGGATTGACTGAATATATTTAAGGACAGCAACTGTCCTGTAGTTTGGTAAAATGGTCATAAAACCCCCTTATTTTCAGAAATAGTCACACATAATTTCTTATGAGACACACAGACCTTTGCTTTTTATTTTTTATTTTTTTAAGCAATGGTCATATGAACCCTCGAGGTTTGTCAAAAAGGTGGGTCTGTCTGTCCCAAAAGAGGCCCAAGTGACCATTTCTGAAAACAAACAAAATATTCGTAACTATTTCACTAATCCAAAGTGTGTCGATATCCTATTCCCTTGATTGAATTTCTACCAAGAGGCTCACACTGATCCCTCAGGTTTTTTTTTTTTTTGGGCTGGAAGCGGCATATTGAAGAATGCCCGGCAAATGGAAACAGCCGGTGCTGTTGGATTTTTGGAAACACTTAACGCAACAAGTGTAAACGACTGAACAAAAAGTTCCCTGAACTCAGGGGCGGGACTATGTAACGGCCTGGGGGACTTCGAGTCGAGAGAAAACTTCATAATTTGCCTCTCAGGTTCCTTGCTTCCATATTATATAGCCCATTCTGAACTAAAATCCTGATTCTACCTAGTTAAGGATTTCTACATGCCTCTTCTGTCCACCAAAAGTTCTGTTACAGGTGCATCGTTTGATGCTATTTCAGTAGAATTTCAAGGAGTGCCCCCCAAGTCCTTGCCCTATTGAATTTTTCAAAATGTTTCCCTTCAACCATTTGTTTATTCTCTCTTTTTCCACAACTTCTATTTCTGAAGCACGTCTCATCTCTTAATCGACAAGAAAAGAAAAAAGAGACGACTGCGGGGTGGGGGCCCCCGTCAAATTTATGGCGGAATATTTGACTCAATTAATCTTAATATATTGAGCTCATGTAGAACATAGAGATGGGAGTTGAAAAAACAACTCAAATGAAAATCAGTTTGTTTTAATTTAATTTGTCACTTGTGTGAATATTTCCTTAATTTGAAACTTCTATTCATCGTAATTTGTAGGCCCTTCAAAATAATCTATAGGTCCTTCCAAATTAATAACAATAAAAAAGAAAAAGTGATTGAAAGAAAGATACAAGATATGGATACTTAGCTATAAATTTCTTCTAAACATGACCTACCCTACCCTACATCTATACTCGTGCATATGTAAAACAAACAACAGTTCAAATAGAAAAAGGAGAGCGGAAAGGACAAGCAGCCAGCCACATCCATACGTCTTATAAATTATATGTTCTAGAATCCATGAAAAAATTGTTCTTGCAGAAGTAAAATGCAACTTGAATTCTTTCTTCAAATAAAATTTCATTTCATGCATAAAAGACACCAACCCTTTTCAATTTTACGCTCATCATTTCTGGGTTATTATGAATCATGAAATTTAATATCAACTGGCCTACACGTCCGCTTTAATTTTCTCCTTTAAGAGAAGCGGTAACACAGCTGGAAGCCATTGGAGTTAGCAGCTTCGAAGTAAAAACTGTACAAATTAACACTCATCATTTTTGGTAAGGCCTCCAGCTTCTCCCTGTGAGAATTAGCTGCCTTATGGTGGACTTGTGATCTTTATGGGTGTGACTATATTTGCACCCTAAAATCATTTGCACTCTAAAAATTAAGAAAATTAATGGTACATAAAAAATAATACAACTAATTATTACATGTGTGACAAGTATTATTTAATTTAATACAACTACCACACACACACACACACATATATATATATATATTGGTTTTCAAAACAAATAAGTATATGTCATAATATTATTTGCTTGTTATATTACTGACATGATATCTCTGATGTATTCTAAAATTTATCTAAAAAACAACTATAACAACTTATTTTAATAAAATAATATATTACAAACATGTCCATAATATTAATTACTATTAAGTATATAGATTATAAATTAATATAACATAATTACGCTAAACACTCATCCATTGTTCAATGTGTAATCCTCTTACTTAATCCCTAAAATTTTATATTTAATTGAACAAGGAGTAGATCAATATTTTGACTACAGGATATATGTGACACTCTTGATATACCAAAAGTGAAAAAAGATTAAAAGAATACGATTAAAATGGTCATATTTTTGCTTTTTGATTTTCAAAAGAAGAAATAAAAAGTAACACTTTTGGTGCCTTTTTTTTTTGAATTTATGTTATTGTTTTCTCTCTTAATAATTAAAATTGATCGACTGCCTTTTAGCATTGATGAGGAGGCAAGTAGACTGTTGATTTGCTTAGTTTTTCTGAAGCATATATCTTCATGGCGAATAATATGATTCAGGAAAGTAAGGCAATCGATGAAGTTGTTAACATCATATATAATATATATGAAAAGTAGAGTCAAAGGTTGCTAGCTGCCAGATTATTCAGCTTTGCATTTATTCAAGACTATGGGTGATGCCCAAAAAACTTTGTAAACCTCATTCACACTGGGACCACCGGTATCATAATTTTCCAGCTTTGTCTTTTCTAGTCTACTAGAAAATTGCAACATAACTCATTATATTATTGCTGGCCTGTTAGGGTTGCAATTTATGAATCTTCGATGAAATTCCGGACAGATGGACGATGGCAGTGACATGCTGAGAATTGAGATTTTTTTTGTCCCCCCCTCCAAACCCAGTGAGAACAATAAAATGGAGGTCAAACTTGCACACATAATAAAATAAAATTGAGAACGGAGTAGAAGGAGATTCAGGCGATCCTACTCTAATGCTTAAGTAATTCAAATTAGTGTTATAATGCATCTGCCTCTCTCACTACAGTAGTTTGGTATTCATAACTTGGCGAATGTGGGGAGCCGTTGGCTCTTGGTCACTTCCTAGATATGGAGGTATGAAGTGGAGGTACACAGTGGTTGTAACTTCATCTCCTTTATTTTAAGTGATTGCAAAGTAATTAATGTGCATTGCAATTAACTGGCGAAGCTGGCCTTGTTCGATTCCCTCTAGTACTGGTAGTCCGTATTTCCCGAGATAATTCATCTCCTTGAGCTGGTTTGTTTTTTTTCCACCTGAGCTGGTTGTTTGGAGAAATTAATTTCCTATCAGCATGCACGTATTCGTAATGAATAAACGTTCTTCATGATTTTTTTTTCTTCTGGTACATGAAAGTAGGAATTTTCATTGTTCAAACTATGCAAAAAATAAAAGCCTGAGATCTAAGCTTTAGCAATGAAGTAACTGCTGCAAGTTGTGTTCAATTTATTATAGTATTTAGCAAATGTATAAAAAGGAAAACAAGTCTAAAAAATCAATAATGATAGCGGTATCAATACATTATAATTTAGGTTGATGATTTTCACATAAGTCTCAATTTTTTTTTTCTCTCAGCTACATTGAATTTTTTGTATTAATTAATATGTTCACAGTATTCCTCATAAGTTAACAAGGAAGATCCCCTCCCATAAGTATTAATTAATTTTAACTGGTTGCTTAAATTTAGATTTAGAGTCATCACATAGATATTCTAAAATTAAGTTTTTTCAATGTTCAAGAGTTAACACGTGACAACTAAGGCCACGTTTGGCATTATGATTATGCAGTTGTACTTTAAAACTACAACACTTAATTAATTTTATCGACACTTGTATGATAAAACACCTATAATATTTTTTTATTTTTGTAAAAATTATTATTTAAAAACCATATTTACCATGAACTATCAATTTCTTTTATAACTACAACTTCTTTTTCACCTCAATAACAAACAGGCATCGTCGTAAATAAAAAATGATTTGAAAAATTGAAGTAGAATAAAACCTCTATATATACATAATATTTTTTTTAATTGTAGTGAGTCCCTTATATTAAAGCTCCCCTAACTTGCAAATCACATAAATATATCATAAAATTTAAAGATGACTGAGATGATCACACTTTGAGCATTTTAAGCATTAATTAGCAACCAGGAGATCTTGAACCGAGTAGAAAATTTTAAAGAGCATTATTTACATGTCTCACAAAACTAAATCGACTTTTTAATGTTTAAAATTTATCCATACATCTAAATTCTTTCATTCAATAATGCTACACATCCCAAATTTTTTTTCCAAAAAGTTATCCCAAATGATGTGTCTTTAATTGAGTGGTTGGTGAGATAAATACAATTAATTTACTTGAATTTTGTAAATAATTATTAACCACTCAATTAATGACACATCATTTGGGATAACTTTTTAGGATAAAAAATTTAGGATGTGTAGCATTATTGTTCTTTCATTAGTACTTAGCAGTACCATTTCTACAACATGATGCTTACAATTAAGTCCTGAAGTCTCTGAAGATCCTTATATATATAAAGTCAGATCATCACTAGGCATTCTTATATAGCTTGTTGGATGAGCAAACCTGCTACAGTGTTACGGCACACTGAAGAGTTTAACCAAAACACTCATATCCATTAATGAGATTATCTCACATTGTTCCAAAAGCTAAGTATAAAAACTTGAAGCTACACTCAACTCATAATTAGCTAACTTTTGAATATAAATTAGACTCATAGATTTTCAATGTTGTTATCAAGATCAACTTGTGCATAAATAGGTTTATGTTATCTTTTTACCTAATAATAATCAGGCAAAAAAGACTAGTTAACTCGTGCATTTAAAGATTTTTTATTACTTAATAGACAAATTTACATTAATCTTCCAAACACATGCCAAACTAAAAAATAACATTCAATTTAATGTAAACATAAGTCTTTAAATTATGTAGGATCTTCTTCCAATATTAATTTTACAATGAGTGCACAACTTTATTTCCACATCCATCTAAGAGTAAATCCTAAATGTCATGCGTCTTTTGTGGAGGCATACAGATGTAATTTCACATTGACCATAAGGCTTCAAAATGGAGTGTAAATTTGCAACTGATTCAAGATATGCTCAAAGTTGTCAGTGGGCTTCTCAATTCGATGATTATGCATCCCTTCGTAAGTAGTCACTACGATTCCTTCATCCTTTGTTAGACGTTGAACTTGCTTCTTTAAATTGCACCCTTCGTGTGTACAACGGTAGTAGCTTCTGCATACCAAATTTAATAATCGTACTATGAATTTCATTACTCTCACTAAAAACTATCATTAACTGATCATGACATAATTAAATGATCTGTGTTGTAAGTATGTTTATAATTACAACAGCTGTATGTGCTTTAATATAATTCTCAGCACCTCAATTTCTAGATGCATCAAAATGGAAATGGAGAGTGGAGGAATTTACTGGAAAGAGAGTCGTATGTTTCATTCTGAACCTACCTTTCTGAACGTGGATATCAATTTCGATTAGGTTACATGGAAATAACTGTGAGATCTATACTGATAAATTCAGTTGATTCATTTTTTGTTTTCGGATCTATAAATCAAGTACCTGGGGCTTCTCTCTACGTATATGTGCTTGTGTGTGTATTGATATTGCAGTGTCATAGAAACCCAAGATCTAATTAGCAGATTTTCTTATTTGGACATCTAAGAAAGTCAGTGTATTAATTTGATTACACATTTTACTAACGTCTTTAGAGTCATTTTGAGAAAACCTAATATGCCCTAATTTGTTGTACAAAAAAGAAACAGAGTTGAAACTGTGATCTAGAACTCTTGCCTATCTAAGTTCTTCTCTTCCAAAACGATTCGTACAGAAAGGAAATTCGGGGTAGAGTAAGAAACCCTAGAACTAAATTAGAACTAATTAAAATCTAATTCCTTTACTTATGTGGCAACCAAGCAAGGGCTCCTGCATATATCTTACATGGATCCGGAGCTAACCCTAATCTGAAAAGAACAATTGCACTAAGCTCTTATCCCCGCAACCAAGACAAATTGATTTCTTTATCAAATGAGATCTCACTTTTTGGAGAAGCCTTAAAGCAGTAATAAGGCTAAGATGTACTTGAATATATCAAAAACCAACTCAAAATCTATGAAATCAAGAAGTTGTAATTAATTTAACTAATTACGTACCTGGGGAATTTGTTGTCCTTAACAGCTTTCTGACCATATTTCCTCCATCGATAGCCGTCATCGAGTATATCAACTTGGCTTCTTGTTTGGAAAGCAAATCTTGGCTTCTTAATCTTCTTTTCTCCCTTCATTTTACTTGATTTCCCTTCACTTTGAGACCCATGAAAAGCTCCATTAATAGAATCGTTTTTAACTATGTCTGTTTTTGGTCCAAAATTTTGTTTCAACCCTAAGAACCCACCTGATGATGAGCTTTGATCCCCATGACTAAAAACATGATCACTAGAATTTGCTATATAATCTGTTGTTGTCATCACAGGATAAACCGATTTCCCTGTAGATGAACAAGGGAAAAACATTTGGTAATTTTCCATGCAATCAATCAAGCCAGCACTTAATTAATTACCAAAAAGAAAAAAAGGAAAAGGAAGAAGAATTTAAGTTTCTAAGAATGTTGAAAATTAGCCAAAGGAGAGGCTGCAGGTTGGGAAGAAAGAAACCTCATTCAGCTATATATAGAAGAAAATAAGTATTAAATTAAAGGTGTCGTAGACGGCAAGAACATTTTCCACCGGAATGAAAATAGATTGATTGGAATTTAATTAGGAAAAAAATTAAAAGTGGAAAAATGGAGGCGGCTTTATCATTAGCAACAAGACCTCTAGTGTGTTAATTAAATTAACCGAGTTTATCAAATAGATACGACTGTAACATTAAGTATTATAGAATCATTTGATGTGGGAGAAAGTTATGGCACGAAATTCGCTTAGTTAATTTGTAAAAAAGTTGGTGATGACCTTCATAGAATTACTGTCAGCTTTGACTAACACCAGTTGTCTATATCGCACGTGTATGCTTTTTGTGGAATTTGACTCATAAAATTTGGAAAATCTTGGGCACTCTGAATGTTCTGTAGTGCTTTTGTTAAATTTTTATCACATGCTTGCCTTCCAATCAATCAATAGTACAATAAAAAGAATTCATACATGCATATATATGAACAGAGTCCGGGGCTAATCACATGGACGACTTCATTATATTTGCGAAGACCGACGGCCCATGTAATGAGCTCTTATTGGGCAAATTGTTGGACCCATATGCCGAGCTCTTTCAAAGAAAGATCCTCACGTGGGCCATTGCTCCTCATAATCACCGATGTAATCAAAGCTCAATATATGACAATAATCTAGCAAAGATAGATGTGACTTCCTGTTGCGATATATTATTTGTTAAAATACATCCATCCATAGACTATTGATATGAAGAAGTGAAAATTTTGAATTACCGCTCTCGTGAATTAATTATTTTTAAATTGTCTCTCACTTTTAAAAACTTAAAGTTATTTAATTATTTTTAAATTATCTCTCACTTTTAAAAATTTAAAGTTATCTTAATTTTTGTTCAAAAAATAAGAAAAAAAATATGGGTGAATTGATGACTTTTTCTGTCTTCTTAGCAAAATACAGAAAATTGAGATTTTTAAAAGTAAATGAGTGATTTGAAGTTATTCAATTGATGAGGGGTAATTCAAGGGATAATTCAAAATTATCCCTAGAATCATCAAGAAAATGTGCATTTCTCATGGTTTTTCATTATTTTTGGTATTTTATTTGTTAATATTTTCTGCAATTTTTAGCTGAACCTTGATTAAACAAATATGAATTTTGCGTTGATTTTTCAAAATCAGTTGTGTGTGAACATATTAGCATAGATATTACATAAAATTTGTTTATAATAAATAATTAATTGATTATTCAGATATTATGTTATGGATATGTCTGCGAGTGCGTATTTCTCAGTTTCCTTCCAGGAAGTAGCATCGATCAATATTTCCCCTCATGATGCATGAACTTGGCCACTTTCTTTTTCTCTAGTTGTTCTAAAAGCAAAAATGGAATGATCTCATTGATACTCACACATATGATGACTTTACTAAACACGGCCCCTGATTGTCAACAACGCTTCTTCACTTTCTTCTTTCATTGGCTGATGCTAGCTAACAACAAAGTGGCAAAACTAGAGTACACTCGCTGTCAGTCACAACGATTCCTAATCAATTTTCGTCGACTCTTTTATACCCGATCCTTAATCAATTTTCACACATATAAGTATGTGGTTTGAAATGAAAAAGTTGAAAGTATAACCCATATTAAAGGGTTTGCAACCTTAAGTCAGATCAATATTTCTTATTATATATGTTCCATGATAATATCTCTCATAATATAAAGTGTGGACTTATAGTTTTACACCGTTATAAATTAAAATTTTATTGAAGTACATCTATGTATATAGGTATAAAATATTGAAAATATATGGTACTTGATTAAATATGGACAAAAATATGTACATTAAAATTTCTCTATAGTTACAATATTTGGACCAACTAGTTTTATTACTATGAGAAAGTTATAATTTAATAGAGGTGTATTTACAAAAATTATTATTTTGACTTAGTTATCCTTATTGTAAATAATATAGAGATAAAATACCAGTTGTATTGATAATTAATAGAGCATGTCAAATCCAATATATATATATAAATATTGATAAAAGAGGTAGATATAGTATAAAAAAACTAGTATGTAAAACTATCTAGAGTTGGTAATATGCAAAGTAATTTTTGAAGTCTAAAGAGTAACTCATGATCTCAAATAACTTTTAAAAAATATATATTATTCCATTTTAATTCTTTAATATAAAATTATAATTATTACTATATGAAGACTATTTTGTCAAGGCGGGATTCAAAAAAATTATAATTTATTAAAATGTGGAGTTAATTATTATTTATAACTAGCCTAAATTTGAACCACAATTTTATATTTTTATATAGAGGTTATTTTTATATAGAGTATCATTATAGAGAGATTTGATTATATCATCTTATACAGAGATAATCTATTAACATGTGTCAAGTAGGTCATTAGTAGACTCCACGACAACATATTTACCCTTGAAATTTCAAACATTTTATTGATGTTTGACATTTTAAAATATTTTAGAAAATTACAAACAAATAGAGAAAATTTTACCGAAGAAAATATGCTACCAAATCGAGCAGTTGAATTTTCAATATACGAACCAAATCAATTCACCAGAATTTTAAAACAAATGAAAGTCAAATTGGTTTGGATGCATGGGGTTACATATTAAATAGTTCTAATCAACAAAAAGTATACAACATTGATATTAAATAGTTCTAATCGACAAAAAGTATACAACATTGATATTTGGCCTGAAATCTTGTCTATCAAAATTGTTTAAAATTATTATTATTTGGTTAAAATCAAACTAAAATTAGACAATGGCACATTGCCTACCAACTATCTTAGGGCAATGGCTCATCGCTCAGATTGGAAGATACGCTATTGCTCTGCCATCGCCATACCCCCAAAAAAAAAAAAAAATTGGGCATATTCAATTTAATAAAATTTCGGACCAAATATAATTTTTCTAAAACAAATATAAAAAGCTTCGGATTGCTGTCATTTTGAAACCAAATTTGTAATTAAAAAAAGTATAAAAAAAAAATGGAATTCTAGGTCTAATTAATGAAATTTGACAGCATATATACAGTAAGTCGGTATTTTATGAAGTTTTTCATAATATGGTACGCAGATTTTATTGGAGGCTTAAAACTACCATCACATTGAAGGTGTTGCCTCCAACATGAATCGGATTGCGTATTTAGATTTAACATGGCGTTCAGAAACAAAAAACAAGAACCAAAAAAAAAAAAACAAAAAAAATTAACTGGAAACTTGTGATAACACATTTATAAGTATTAAACAATATAGAACTTATTTTTTTTTTGGAATAATAATAAAATCTGCCAATGCGATTAGACGTTTATCCAAAATTCTTGACTCTTAGTCTTAGATCACCTAGTCCTTAGATTAGTTTTAAAATGACAAAATTAATAATGATAGTGACCACTAAGCCATCGAGTAATCTTATAAATTTATAACTTAGAATTTATAAGAACTCCAATGATTTATATTAATTTATCTCACAAATCATATCTAGATTCATTGCTATTCGCTACGAGTAGAACTATAGAATTTAACTTCTTTTTTTCAAACATTGATCTATGACCTAGAAAAATTACATTTGACTACCGTAGCCAGCCACTCATTTCTTAAGAAAAATAAATTGCATAAATAATTTAGAGAGAGCTATCCAGAAGTGGATGAGTTTACCCGTAATGGTCACAGATACTTGAGCTGTCCTATCATATACTGATATACACGCTGTTACATTATCTTATAGGGTCTCATGATAATTAATTTTAAAATTTTTACTTTCTAATCTAAATGATGAATTTTAGTAGTGTTACTAAGTTGGATACAAATTTATAAATGCAATAATAATTTTTAAATACATTAGATAAATTAGACCGGTCTATTAGTAAGATCCCATTTAGGTACAATTCTTTTTCTTCTTTAATTTAAAAAATTGAGACTTTGTTGAAAGATTTTACTAAATTACATATGATGAAATTTACATCTACCTAAAATTTATTTTTTTATATGACTTAATTGTTATTTATCAAATAACTAAAATCTCATTAAAAATTATTTTGAAATAAATTCTAAGCTAACTTAGCAGTTGCCTTTGTGGGATTCCTCCTGAGGACAAACACAAAGGCTTGCTTGGAACTTTCAACGTACTTTGAAAAGTACGTACAGGACTAGCATGCCTATGAAAGAAATAAATAATAATAAATAATTTTTTTGAGCAAGACAAATTCTAAAACATCCCATTTATTTGGTTAGCTGGGCAAATTTTCGGGACGATTCGCGAGAAATAATAAATAATTATTTTAGTTGGCAATGATTATCGGGCACCCCGCCTTCTCAAACTTCGTTTTATGTTGCCAAAAATGTCATACTTATTAAATGAGGAAAATGACTAATAGACCCCAATTGTTTATGAAAATGGACACAGTCGTTAACGTTTGAAAATAACACTTAAACCTAAAATTATTAATGGATTCTGTTTGGTTAAATAATTATAAGGTTAACTTAGCATATTCCCTTCTAAATTCAGTGAATTTACCTAAAATTATTTGTCCAAAATAACGCTATCAAAAAATTATTTTTAAATTCAGTGAATTTACCTAAGATACTAAATCGATGAAACAAAAAACGCTATCAAAAAAGATACAAATCCTTAATTCCCTAACCAGCGCTGCTGCTGTTTGTGCCGCTGCTTGTACCTAGCTGCTATTTGTGATGCTGTTTGTGTCGCTTCTCTTGTCTGGCTGCTGCTTATGGCTAGCCAATCATGGCGCTGCTCTTGCCTTGAAGCCGTTGCTCGTGCCGCTGTTCGTGCCACTGCTGATTAACTTGTTTGATTTTAGAGAAGGCAGCCAACTCTGATTAACTTGCATTCTTACAATGCAGCCATCATGAATTGAGTTAAAAATGCTTCTAACAATCCTTGGTAATATATATTTTTTAAGTTTCTAGTTCTTTTTAAATGCAAGAAGCTCAAATTAGAAGAGAATTTTTGTGCAAAAAAGAGGATCATTAAGTGAGGATTGCCCCTAATATATACCTGGTTTTTCTTAGTCCTTGGTCTTTATTTTGTTAGTTATCATGTATGTTTTTCTTGTTTCTCCCCTGCCAATAATCATTAAAGAAAACAATGAATTTACTTTTTGTTGTGTGATCATATGTTTTGGATTAAGAAGTTACCTCCAACCGTGAGGAGAAAGTTGAACTGTTTTCAGGCAATATGAAAGATTTATATAGGTGCTTGTGACTAATGAATATGAACTTGAGATAATGGATGAGAACAACAAAACAATTATCGTTAACCTATTCTATCAAATTAGATTTTTATAGCAAAATTTCAACCTTATTAATAAGGGTATATACGTAATTTTATTAACAATTTGTGGGCAAAATGGGTAAGTCAATACACTAACTTGTATGTTAGAGGGAGATAGCGATAATTATAAATTAAAAATAAATTCTTTGTTAAAATTAACGAAATAATTAACTAATTTAAGGTTTAAATATTTTTTTCAAAACATTAAAATTTTACCCATTTATTTAAACATTTAGGGTGTATTAATCATTTTCCCTTAATAAGAGCAAAGAAAATTGTGACCGTACATTAAGTGTCTATTTCAGATTTTTAACAAACAAAGGGCTCTTGCTTTAGTGGATACGCTCCACTGTGGAGCCAATAAATCTAAACCATATGATTAAAGGCATGAATTTGTGGTTAAGATTAGAAGTAATAGAAGGGAATTTGAATCGCATGATTGGACACAGCAAATGAACGGTCAAGAATAAATAGACAAGGGTTGTCATGTGACTATACAATTATTGAATCTAAATGTTTCGTACGTAGTTAAAAGATATTGGATACAATATTATACAATTTTTGTAGTTATGTATAACGACATGAAGATAACTTATTTCATAGTAACAAACCATCATTAATAAAAAGCTAGCAACAATATAATTCACAAATTCATATTCACTCAACATAATTTCCTTTTCGTCCTTCTAAATCAAGCAGACAATGAGCTTCGACAGTAGCTACAAGTGATGACATAAGCTCTAAAACCAAATGGCAGCTCGAAGAAATTTGAGGAATATCGAAATAGTTCCATTTATTGAGGCTAGTCAGTGGAGTTATAATATGAGATAAAGTGGAGCGGATATGACCCCTATCATAAATCATGAATTTTACCAGTATAACTTTAAAAGTGAACCTAAAATCAGATAATGCATAGCAGTCCAACGTGTTGTTACTATGGTAAGTCATTGATCATCATCAGCAAGCTCGGATGACAATGTGTTCATGTCGTCTGATGCCGTTAGTGAGGCATGTTGATAACTTTATGAAATAAGAGTTATTACAGTAATTCTAAACTTAAATCAAAATCACTTCGAGAGTAAATGATGTATTTTTATTATCGTTTTGTTATATTTTACATAAACATTCATTTTATTTTAGTCTTGATAAGTTTTGTTTGATTTAAAGTAATTTGTGCTCAAAACATTTGCATAATTGTAGGTTTTCAGAAGTTTATAATCCATAAAGGGATCCTGAGGTAATAAGATAGCAAAAAGGAGGAAGAATATGGCCACAAAAAAAGTAAAACACAACTTGGAGCAGTACAGTGTTATAGCTGTTGCTGGAGCAACCATTACTGTAGCAATTATAGAACAATGGTGGAGAAAACTTAGCGCGGGATAGCTGCAGAATTGCGATCTGTAGTTTTCTAATTTGACTCATGTATGCCATAAGCTTTTGTTTACCCTAATTTTTAGTTATAAAAAGGGGCGCGCATCACATAAAACGACGGCAAGGAATTAACATTGAAAAATCAAGAGGAGAAGAAATAAAAATCAAAATTCAAGGGAACCGAGGCCGCATCATTGAAGAATCCAACAAAGTTATTTGGATTCACTATTTATCGTTCTTCACTTATTCTTTCTTCACTCTTTGATTGAATCAATGAATTTCGTGACCATTATGCTGCTGTTTGTCTTTCTCTTTCAAAGTATGAACTGAACTTACTTGTAGTTGAGTGACAAACAATCTAATGGGTTTTTTATTGTTCTTATGAGTTGCTATATAATTGCTATAGCATTTTACTATAGTAGATATTATTAAAACTGTTATTTCGGTTGACCACCCATTTAATAGTTCAAGTTAAGATAGAGCCGCAAAAGGACATGTCTTAGTGGAAATTATTAGAGTAATACTTTATCTTAATTTGAGTTTCCTAAATTAAGTTTATCTTGAATCTCATAAGGGCTATAGTTGAAATTAAGATTTGTGACAACTTAAACATATGTACTCACCTTGTAGGGTGGAGAGAATAGATGCACATAATGTCATGCCGTAGGTAGAATAGCAACTGGTCATTGCTAAGATACTTAAGGGTATGAGAATTCCAACACGCGGCAGCTAAAGATGCAAAATCAACTTGCCCAGTGCTATAGGAATTGTTGCAGCAACTGGTATTAATTTGATGAAAAGCAGTCAACTCATAAAAAGAGTTTGATCATTCAACTAACTTATTCTTATTTGATTCTTCTATGCTATTTATTTGACTTATTTTACCACTGCATTATTTCGTTTTATTTTATCACAATTATCTATTTCGGTAGAAATCAACTTTACATTTATTTATCTCAAAATAAAGGTATATTGCACTACTGTGATTGTTGTAGCATTTCTAGTAAGATCAATTTTTGTGGAGACACTCTTGAATACTCATCACTTTATTACTTGTTGTGTACACTTGTACGTTAGCATCAATAACATTTGATTGAAAATTTACCAACACATGTGAATAGTCATGTGAATCACTTAAATCAATTTGAATTAAATTACGTGGTTCAACTACCATTTTGATGGCTAAGACATATACACACGGGACATACAGAGCTTTGTTGTTCAAATGACTATTATAAGCTATTGAAAAGGGTGGGAAATTTCTAATTTTGTTACAAAACCCAAAAACAGTTGCTGATTGCTAAGTGATCTTTTTAGATTTATATCTAATTGTATATAAAGCCTCAGAGCTTGTTATTTGATTCATTCAATTCCTCTATGGTTCCTTGATAACATTTAATGTTGTATTTTCTCAAAATAGCAAAATCTCTTGTTTTTATAGCCGAACTACTCTAATCCTTCATGTTGATATTGTGATTCTCATTTCTTCTTTGTGTACAAGTCTTGTTAATTTGTTTTGATCAAATTAGAAACACATTAATAGGGTATTAGGTTTAGATTTAAAGGTTAAAGCATAAGATTGGATTTGAAGTGACTTAAAATCAACATCTTGTTGGTTGAACCCTAATAAAGTGGTATCAAAGCTTCTTTTTTAGCTTTTGAACTTCAAGATGCTAATTCTAAAGCTAGATGTGGACAAGTTTACAGGGGAAAATGATTTTCATCTCTAAGGGCTCAAGATAAGAGCATTTCTAGTGCATCAAGGAATAGAAGAGGCTTTTGGAGAATTATCTTCAACCAAAAAATGAAGAAAGGTCTCAGATGATAACCTACCCTCTATTCTTAATTGAGGCACATAGTGCCATTAACTTAAGCCTTGGTGATGGTGTTTTGAGAGAGGTTGGTGATGAAAAAACAACGGTTAGGTTGTAGAAAAAAACTTGAAGATGCTAAAAAATCATGGCAAAGAGGCTGGCTACTAAGAAGAAGTTGTATACTCTATAAATGGAGGAAGCATCATCAATTTTATATCATAATTATGCATTAAACAAGATTATTCTAGATCTTAGAGACATATGATGAAGTCAAGGCCATGATATTACTATGTTCTTTGCCATGCTCTTATGAGCATTTACTTGACACATTAATGTATGATAGACAAACACTTACAATAGCAGATGTAAAGTAGACTCGAGTTTGAAATAAAACAAATCACAAAGAAATATGTGAAAGAAATAGAAGGCTTAAGGATGTTCAGTGTTGTTTTAGAACAACTGTTTTTTATTTTGTTTTCAAAGTACAAGTGAAATAATTGTTTGGTGGCTTATATTATAAAAATAAATTATAAAATGCAGAAAACAAACTTTAGTTCACCATTACAAGTTGTAAAACATGTTTGACATGTTTTAAATATTTTATAAAATAAATTACAATATTATTTATCTCACGTTTTCCAACACTTTCCTCAATTACTCCATTTTTCTTATCTCAACCTAATCTCCTTATCCCAAACATTTACAGTGAACTTCTCTCTCAATTTCATCCTTTGATATTTCCTTCATTTTCCAAGTTTCTTCAACCACCGATTTCCTTATCTTTCCACCCACGGTAAAATCAGGTAAATTTTCCATAATTTGTTTTTTGCTCAAACGAAAATTTTCTCGCATCTGACTATGTATTTTTATTTATTTTAATCTTGTTTTATTTGTCATATAATTTTTTTCTCATCTTTATTTTTAGGAAGTAATTGCAACCTTGTAGAGTTAGGTAATTTTTTTTTGGGAAAATATCCACCGTCCACCTATTTTTTACACATTTTTCAAAAATACACAATTCCTTCATTTTTTGGCTAGAATCCACCTAAAGTTATATTTTTTTTCACTTTTCCACTTCCGTTTGGAATCCGTTAAGAAAACTAACGGAAACTTTAAAAAATGACCATTTTACCCCCAAAACGAAAATTACAATTTCACCTTAAAAATTATAAAAAATAATCAGATTAAATCTAATAATTTTCCCTATCGGTCAAGAAAGAAATTAATTCCACAACCATCAAATGCATGTTTTTTTTAAAAAATATGTCGGTAATTAGAATGCTAAATTATAACAGTAATATTAAAAATAGCCCAATCTCACAAACCATCAATTGAATTTAAGATAAGTAAAGTTTTATTATTCATTGAGTCATAATCTCTAGTAGTTAAGATTTTTTTGTACTTCATTAACGTACCAATAATGATATTCATCATTAAATCTTATTATTTTTGGCATTTTTAGGGTGAAATTATAATTTTCGTTTTGGGGGTAAAATGGTCATTTTTTAAAGTTTCCGTTAGTTTTCTTAACGGATTCCAAACGGAAGTGGAAAAGTGAAAAAAATGTAACTTTAAGTGGATTCCAGCCAAAAAATGAAGGAATTGTGTATTTTTGAAAAATGTGTAAAAAATAGGTGGACGGTAGATATTTTTCCTTTTTTTTTTTCTCTTTTGTTGTCATTTTTTAATCTTGCATTTATTTTTGTTGTTCACACACAATTGTATATGTTTTTACCTCTAATCTTTAGGAAAATCACATGAAAACACAACATATTTATGTGGATCTTTGATAATAATTATAGATATATATATATATATAGGAATTGATATAAATTTATTTTATTTTATTTTGTTTATTATTTCCTTTTAATTGAACCAGAACTTTTTCATTTAGTATTTTTATACTGATATTGGTGATCCAATGGGTCTATTTATATTATTGAGCCAGCACTTATTGATGATTTAGGTAGTTACTAAAATACAAGTTATGCAATTCAAGAGGGTGGGCTGAATTGAGATTTTAAAATTTAAGCTAAGCAAACCACATAATAATTTAATCAAATGCCTTAATGGAATTGAAAATAATAAAGTCAATAAATCAAAATAATAAAAAGAGTAAGGAAAGATAAAACAAACACAAGAATTTTTACGTGATTCAGCAATCATCGCCTATGTCCACGCCTCCAAGTACACTAGGCTTGAGGATTTCACTATTCAAGCCTTTTAAGGTTTCAAATGCTTACAATTGACTTCTAAGGTGTCAACAAACCTTTACAACAAGAGATTATCTCCGATCTCTTAACTTAAGTGTTTCCCAACACTTACAACCTCTCAATTTGATTTTACAAAAAGGATTACAAAAATTTCTTTCACATAATGTGTGTTGAATACAAATGAAAGCCCAATATGTGTGAATAATTGAAATGAATACACAAAATTTATACTTTTAGATTTGCAGAAAAATGCTTAAAATATTAATGGTTGCATCATCTTAAATGAGTTTGATTTGAGCCAATTTATAATTGAAGAAGAAAACTAACCATTGCTGACTTTTTGGTGATAGCCGGTTTGCCGCTTTTGTGAATCCAGTTAGCCGCTTTATGTTACCGTTATGTTAAAAAATTTAAATTTTTACACATCTGATTTGTCGCTTTCTGAATCCGATTAGCTGCTTTTATTCTAGATAGTGTATGTCCATAACTGGTTTGCCACTTTGTAAGATCTGGTTAGCCGCTTTGATACAGTGAATTATTTTTTAAAATTATAATTTTACACCAAAACTTTTTATAACTACATTATGACCCAAAATGTAACAAAACTTTACAAAAAAGTCCAATTTCAGAATTTTTAAATAATACTTATAATTCCCAAAATTTTTTAAAATTATGATAAAGCCCAAATTTATAGAAATTATAATATGGCCCAAAATGTTTTAAATATTTATAAATAGGTCCAAATTCAGAATTCAAAACAATACTTATTAAAAGCAACATTTTTCATTTTAGTTCACATCTTGAAAAATAACTAATTTCATAAAATCATTTTCTTGTTTTAAAAGCATAATATGTAATTTTTGTTTATCTAAAACATGTGGTTTGTTATCATCAAAATCAACATTTTATAGCCAAATAGGCTAACAATTGCTTCTTTTGTTTGGTTAATTGTTGGATTAACACTTATTACACTTGTCATCATGTGTGCAATTCATGGCCAAATGCCTTGTTTGCTGGTGAGTTTGGTATGTTGTGTTTGCTAAGGAAGATAATGCACCAATTTTATTTACTTGTTTTTATTATTATTTTAGTAAGTAAAAAGTTGATGCTTATGTATGCTTAGGACCATGGCCTTTATAGAGTACAAGTTCTTTAGGTTAATTAATTCTATAGTTTTATTGTTTGGGTTGCTTTAGTGATCTTGCATTAAATGTCTATAAAAAACATTGCAATATAGAATTAGAAAGTATTTGGTTTGGATTATCACTTAAATGATCATTGATCAATGTATATTCCCATTTTCTTGCTGACAATGATAATTCTGTATTGATTTCTAAACTATATCTTTCATTTCATGACTTGAATCAGGAGTATGAATTTTATAAAGTCGCAATGACATGTGAGCATGGTCCCAAACTCTGAGACCTTGAGAATGCAAAATGTACGGCATCATAACCGAAAGCATGTGTTCATGGCAATTTTTGTGCCAATTGCCATCTATTATTGCACAAGAAACATGTCCTCTTAGATAATTTTTTATGGATGAATTTTGTCATCACTTTTTTCTCTAGTATATGTGTTTGTCTGGTGTCTTTTTTTCCCCCATACCACGTTGTTTTCATTGGATTGATCCCATTTAGTTAATTAGTTTTGTAAATAACTAATTTGTTGTTGTATGTTAATTATAGTGTCAAAACAATGACAATGCAAACTTTTTTTTATTAATGCTAATACTAAATTTTTATTCTCATGTAATTTTTTATAATTATTTTGTTTAAATTATTTATGGTATGTTAGTGTATGTATTAGTTAAAAAATTATTTTCTAACTGTAACTATGGCTTAAATGTTTAGTAAAAATTATTTTTGAAAATGATACTATCGAACACATATTCTATATTTTTATCATTTTCAATTGTATCTACCAAATGCCTATTACTGTTTTCAGTTTTAAATACATGATACAGAAAATGATACTAGATGCATACTAAAATTCGAAATACAATAACTGTAAAATACCATTTTCATTTCTGTTTTTAGAAAATACAAATTCAGCAACAATACGAAATAGGCCCTTAGTTTCAAGGGGGAGATTAGAGAAGAGAGATGGTTCAAAGGGTAAGTAAAAGGCGTCCAAATCAAAGCCAAAGAACTTGAGATGTTTCCAATACCATAAAGAGCGACACTTCAAAAAAGATTACCTAAAAAGAACATACAAGACCAAAGATGGAAATGAGAGAAGTTGTGATACTGCTGTTACATCATAAGCTCAAAATTCTTATATGTATGACTCATCTGGGGTTCTCATAGCTACAAATGGCAAATCCGAAGGTAATTGGGTATTTGACTCTAGCTATTCATTTTATGCATGCTTCTATTCATTTTACGCATGCTTAAATTAAATGGTGGGATATTTATGATGGGGAATAATGCTTGCTGTGGAGTTGTAGGTAAAGGTTGATTAGGCTTAAAATGTCAGATGGCAAGATTAGGGAATTAGATGATGTCAAACATGTACCTGAGCTAAACATAAATCTAATTTCTTTTGGGATGCTATATAAGATGAGATGCTTAGTTAAGTTTGAATCTTGGACTTTGAAGGTGCCCAAAGGGTCAATAGTATTAATGAAAAGTGTAACAAGTAATGAGTTGTATATTCTTAAGGAACAACTGTTACTGGTGAGGTTAGTGTGTCGAATCAAAGTTAAGACAAGGCAATGTTATGGCATTTAAGATTAGGCCATATGAGTAAAAAAGGCTTGAAAAAACTAAGTAAACAAGGGATCTTAGGTGTGGAGAGAATAGATATATTGAGGTTTGTGGAAAGTGTGTCCTAGGCAAGTTTTTAAGCGTCAAGTTTAGAAATACAATGCATAAAAGTAAGGGCACTTTAGAATATATCCATTCTCATTTGTGGGCGCTAGAACAGACAACATCCTTACGTGGAGATAGGTACTTTATGTCTCTTATTAATGATTATTTTATGATGGTTTAAGTATATGTGTTGATGAATAAAGATAAAGTTTTTGAGAAATTCAAAACCGAGAAGACCTTGGTAGAAACCCAAACAAAAAAAAAGATCAAAATGTTGAGAACTAACAATAGTTTAAAGTTCTATAATAAGAGGTTTGATGATTATTGTACTGAAAATATAATTGCAAGACACAAGACAGTCAATCATACTCTTCAGTGGAATGGACTAGCAGATAAAATGAATAGGACCTTAATTGAAAAAGTGAGGTGTATGTTGATCCATTTTAAATTACCTATGACACTATAAATAGAAGCTTTCTCTATTGCATGCTACATTGTAAACAAAATCCTTTGTCCAGTAGATTATTCAAGCATAAAAATCTTTGGTTGTCTAGCCTATACATACATTAAATAAGGTAAATTAAAACCTATCGCTTTAAAATATGCATTTTCAAGATGCCCTCATAATGTAAGAGTAAGCTATAATGTATAGAACTGTAGCCACCAAAAGCAATCAAAAGGATGGATGTTGTGTTTAATGAAAAAAAGATACTTCATAAACATTAAACATGTAATAATAAGGCTATTTGGTAGAGTTATCTGGTGGTAATGCAAAAATGACTTTTTTTTAAGAACCTAACCATAATTTTGGCTCTAAAATGGAGATTTCTAAGTAAAAAAGTGAGCCGGTTAATGATAAATCTTTGAAAGGTTATCTTGCAAAGGAAAAGGGAAAGAGAGTAGTTAAACCACTAAGGAGGTATGCTTATATTGATTTAATAGCATATGTATTGATGACAACTCTTGAATTGTCAATTGAAGAACAAAAAATAGAGAGACTATTGAAAGCGCTGAATAGAAAAGTGGAAGGCAACAATGAATGAAGAGAGAAGCTCATTGAATAAGAATTAGACATGGGAATTAATTCAGAAACCAGTAAACAAGAAAGCGTTAGGTGTAAATGGATATATAGAATCAATGAAGGTATACCTAGATTTGAACCATAAAGATTTAGAGCTAACTAAGAACTCTATGAAATGAGAGTTATCATAACACTTTTAGACTTAAATCAATAATGCTTAGAGCGTAAATGATGTGTTTTCATTGCATTTTTGTTACATTTTGTATAAATAATCATTTTAGTCAATCTTAATAAGTTTTACTCGATTTAAAGTAATTTGTGCTCAAATTGTGTGCATAATTGTAGGTTTCTAGAAGCTTATAATTCATGGAAGGAATGCTATGCAATAGGCTTGAAAAAATAAGGAAAAAACATGGTTACAAAAGAGTTGAAACAAATCTGAAACAGTGCAGTTGCTGTAGATATTGTTGTAGCAACCATTACTGTAGTAATCCTGGAACAATGACAGAGAAAATTCCGTGCGGGATACTTGCAGAATTGTGATATGCAATTTCCTAATTTGGCTTATGCGCGCCCTAGGGTTCCAATTACCCTAATTTTCAACTATAAAAGAAGCACACATCATAAGAAATAGAGGGCCGTCACCTAAGGGGAAAAACACAAAGAAACAAAAGAAAAATAAGATTCAAGAGAGAGATTAAGGGCTACATAAGAGGGAAATTGCAGAGATCAATTGGGAGTTCAATCTTTCTTATTCTTCTCTTGTCTTCTCGTTTTCTATTTATTTATGGGGATGTATTTCATGGTCGGACCTTTGTTCTTTATTTTTCTTTTGCAAACCATGAACTAAATTTATTTGTGGTTGAGTGATAAACAATTTTGATGGTTTATTTACTGAATATATGTGTTGCTGCATGTTGTTGTAGCAGTTTGTTTTGATAGTATTTCTTTTTAATCATTATTTCGGTTGATAACCCATTTAATGATACTAGCTTGGGGAGAGCCGCAAAATGACTTATCTTAGTGGAACATATCAAAGCAATACTTGATCTTAAATTGAGTTTCTTGGATTGAGTTTTACTTGAGTCCTAAAAGGGTTATACTTGATTTAAGATTAGTGACGAACTAGACATAATGATTCACCTTGTAGGGTAAATAGAAACTAAGCGTGTAATGTTATATCTTATGTTGGCATAACAACTGATCTCTGTTAGGTTGCATATAGATATAAGATATCTAACATGCGACGGCTGAGGATACATAAAGATTCTGCCCATACTGTAGCAAATAATGTAACAACCGAGCCAACCATTAGAAAATAGTCAAGACTATTAGGAGAGTTTATTCACTCAACTACTATATATTCCCATTAGTTTTATCCTTGAATTTGACGTGATAATCTATTTTGTTGCATTTTATTTACTGTATTTGTTAACATATATGTTTCCATAATATTGATTTTGATGATAACAAACAAGATTAAGAATGATTAATCTTTTAAAGCTCAAATTATTGAAAGATATATTTTTAATAAATCATTATTTTCATATTGTAAATGTTTTATATTTAATGGAAAAATGATTTTATACAATTGATTGTTTTTATTCCTTTTGAATAAATCATTATTTTCACATTACAATAATGGAAAAATGATTTTATGAAATTGGTTGTTTTTCAAAGTTTATGGTTTAATTGAAAGAATTTTGAAAACTTTGAAATAAATAAGTATTGCTTGAAACTTTGGTAAAGGACTTATTTGGAAAGTGTCATAACATTTTGTGCTATATATTAATTTCAGAAATTTTTGGGATTAACAAAGTATTATTTAAAAATTATGAAATTGGAATTATTTGCAAAGTTTCATAACGTTTTGGGCTATAGTATAGTTATATAAAGTTTGAGGGTCAAACTGTTATTTTACAAAATAGTGCACTGAAGTAGTCACTGTAGCAGTCACTGTAGAAAACGGCGATCCGACATTTGATTAACGGCTCGCCGACATCGAGCAGAATTGAAGATCAGCCTCTGGACACTAACGGCGATCCGACTTCTTGCTAACGGCTAGCCGACATCTAACAGAATTGAAGATTAGTCTCTGGACACTAACGGCGATCCGACATATAGATAACGGCGATCCGACAATTTGAAAATCAGCCCCAACGGTCATATTGACCAGTCAAACGGCGATCCGATATCTAGATAACGGCGATCCGACAGTGATAAAAAAGTGAATAACGGCTAGTTTTCAGCTCCAACTATAAATAAGCTCAATCCAATTCAAACAAGGGTGATTCCAACGATTATCATTGAGCAAAACATTGAGAATACGACTTTCATTGAGCTTTAAATCATTGTATTCATCTCATTCATTCACACATTGAGCTTTCACTTGAGATCAAACACATTGTGTGAGAGAGATTCATTTGTAATCTTTTTTGTAAAATCAAGTTAAAAGATTGTAAGTGTTGGGATACACTTGGGTTAAGAGATTGGGGATAATCTCTTGTTGTAAAGGTTCATTGACACCTTGGAAGTCAATTGTAAGCGTTTGAAGCCTTGGGAGGCTAGCTTAGTGAAATCCTCAAGCCCGGTGAGCTTGGAGGCGTGGACGTAGGCGGGGATTGCTGAACCACGTAAAAATCCTTGAGTTTGTTTTCTCTTCCCTTACTCATTTATTATTGTGCTTTCTTTGAATTTATTGTTTTCGAATTTATTAAGGCATTATATTGGATTGTTGTATGGTTTGCTTAGGATAATTTTTAAAATCCCAATTCACCCCCCCTCTTGGGTTGCCTAGATAGTATTTCAATTGGTATCAGAGCAAGGTGCTCTTGTTTAGACTTAACCGTCTAGAGTTAAAGATCAATGGCAACCTATAGTGACTCAACCTTTAGGAAAGGACAATCCACAATTAGACCACCGTTCTTTGACGGTAATGACTACCCATATTGGAAAACTAGGATGAGAATTTATTTACAAGCTTTAGATTATGAAATTTGGGAAATTGTTTGTGATGGTCCATTTATGCCTTTGACTAAAAACGGAGTTGTGGAAGATATTCCAAAACCTTCACGGGAATGGAATGAATTGGAAAAGAGAAAAGCTTCTCTAAATTCCAAAGCCATGAATGTCTTGTTTTGTGCACTAGATAAGAAAGAGTTTCATAGAGTGTCTAGTTGTGAAAGTGCTAATGAAATTTGGCACAAACTTGAAGTTGTTTATGAAGGCACGAATCAAGTGAAAGAGTCTAAAATTAGTAGGTACACTCGGCAATATGAATTGTTCCAAATGGAACTAAATGAGAGTGTATATTCTATGTATACTAGATTTACGGACATAGTGAATACTCTAGGAGCCCTAGGAAAGACCTTTTCAAATAGCGAGAAAGTTAAGAAAATCATTAGGTCGTTACCTAAGGAATGGAGACCAAAAAGGACTGACATTGAGGAAGCTAAAGATTTGAATATCTTACCTATTGATGATTTAATTGGTTCTCTTATTTCTTATGAGGAAGACATGGCAGCCGAAAGAAGCAACGAGGAGAAGAAGAAAAAGCATTGCTCTCAAAGACTCGAAATATGAAAGTGATGAGGAAAGCGAGATGGATGAGGAGGAGATGGATATGCTGGCTAGGAGGCTTAGAAAACTTTTTAAGAAATCCGGTGAGCGAAGAAAATCTAGAGACCTCAAGAACCGAAAGGAGAAGAAGGAAGTAATCAAATGTTATGAGTGCAAGAAGCCCGGTCATATAAGAACGGAATGCCCTCTTCTCAATAAGCTCAAGAAGAGAGCAATGGTAGCCACATGCGATGATAGCGATGAGGAAACAAGTGATGGTGAAGAACATCAAGAAATGACAAATCTAGCTCTCATGGCAATTGGAGATGAATCGGATGATGAACTTGATGAGGTAAATGATCTTTCTACTTATGATGAATTATATGATGCTTTTAAAGAATTGCATCATAATTGGATGAAAATTGGTAGAAAGAATGCATGTCTTAAAAAGAAAAAGGCAAAGCTCACAAATGAGAATGAATCTCTAAGTGCAAAGATTACATGCCTAGAATTAGAGAATAAAACATTGCATGATAAAGTTGCATTATCGAATGAGAAACCTAGCACTTCACATGAGCATCTAGAATCATATGTAGATGACTTGAAAAATGAAAAGGATACTTTACAAAAATGCAATGATTCATTAAATGAAAAGATTAAAGGACTAGAGTTAGATAATAAAATGTTGCATGATAGAATTGCATCATTCACATGTAAACAAAGTAATTCGTATGAGCATGAGAAATCACATGTTGATGAATTAATAAATGAAAATGAAACACTTAAGAAAAGGAGCAATGAGTTGAATGAGATTGTTTTGAAATTCACAAATGGGCAAAAGATGTTGGATAACATGCTTAATTCACAAAAATGTGTGTTTGATAAAGGAGGACTTGGGTATAAGCCTTACTTGAAACAAAAATATTATAAGAATTATTTTGTTAAGGATACCTCCACAAGTGATCATAAAATTGTTTGTCATCATTGTAATGGAAATGGTCATATGAAGAATAGATGTCCAATTAAAAGAAATGCGTATTATGGAATCAAATGTATTTGGGTTCCGAAAGGAACTAAATCTAACACTCAAGGACCCAAGAGTATTGGGTACCAAAGGGTACAACTTGAATTTGTTTTGTAGGTACCACAATTAAGGAATGGTGGAGAAGTTCCTTGATGAAAGCTTGTGAGGAAAATCATTTGAGCATGATCTAGGAGAAAAAGATGAGGCAAGATGATTTAATTATTTTGGTAACAATTCTTGCCATATTAATTTTGTTGAATGAATCATGATAAATGAATTTGCAAAAGTATGCTTGTATGTTTACATGATGGAATTATCATTGTGTGTAATATTGAGTGATTTATCATGATGAATTTGTTTGATGTTAATGTCTATGAAGTGTTTAAGCATGATAGTTAAGTGGTGTGTTTGATTTATTTACTTTTGAATGCTTATATGTTTAATTATTGTGAAAATCTCTAGTCTGCACAAGATTTAATAAATTGGTCATAACTCCTTCTAGAGAACTCCAAATCCAGATCTGTAAAATTTATTGAAAAGCTAACTTAATTATCTTTCCAACGGTATATAGCTTGCATGTTAATTCTTGCTCAATCAATACAGTTTTTATTTTGAAATTGACCTTTTTGCATGTTCTTAAGTTTTGAATGCTTATATGCTTCATGATGGTATGCTTGTTGGATGCTTATTGTTTCATGACTGTGATGAATGAATTATATGCATGAATTCTTGTGCCGTTAATTGTGTTACATCATCATTCACTTATAGAATTGACATCATTATTTGATACGATTTCATAAGTTTGGTCTTGTATGCATTTATGTCTCATGCATTAAATGACTTATTGAAAAGTTTTAAATCTCAAAATGATTTAAAATTAATCAATTTTTAAGGCCGGAAATAAAATGGTGTGTGTAGTACAAGTATAAGAGCAAGCAAATATTCCCTTTCCATTCATCTGGAAAACCATTATTTCTTATTGATTTCTCTTGGAACAAATTCCGAATAACCGGATTTTCAATCCGGAAAATCGGATTAGCTTTAGTTTCTCTTGGGACAACTTTCGGATAACCGGTTCCTCTAATCCGGAAAACCGGATGCATTTTGAATGCTCACTGCCTCACAACCGGACTACCGGTTCTCAAAACCGGCAAGCCGAATTTGCATGAATGGATTTGTTGCAACACAACCGGATTTTCGGTTAAAGGCATCCAGCAAGCCGTTTACGGGCTTCACGATTCTGCCCAATAACCGGCTAACCGGTTAGGAAATCCGGCAAGCCGGATTCAGGTGCTATTTCAACTATTCATCTTTTCTCTCTCTCTCTCACTAAAAGCCGATTACTCCTCACTTGATTTCATTCCAAAATCCATCAATCTCATCCTTTTTTCACTTCAAATCCTTTATGCTTGCATTTTGAACACACCAACATTTATTATTTTGCATCTTGGATTATATGGATGTTTGCTATGATTTTGAATTATATGTTTCTTCTCACCTTAAGTACTTAATTTTAGGAGATCCATCACAAGATGTAATTACTAGATCATCACTTAAAAATAGATGTGAGCATTTGTAATAATGGATTTGATCACTTGTTCTTTAGCTCATAATGATGGCTTTTTAGCTATGTTGATTTTGATGATCTATAATGGCATATGTTAATTTTGATTATCTATATATTGCTATTATGTACTTATGTGTTACTTAAGTTTTGATGATAAAAGAATGTGCTTGATTTGAAGTCTTGATGATTGATAGGGGGAGATAAATATGATATATTTTTGGACAAAATCGTTTCGGTTAAAATTTTAAATTGGCCATATATTTAGGGGGACCATATAATATGATTTTGGATAATATGCATTTTTGAATTTTTTTTGTTGTCCAAAGGGGGAGATAAAGTAATATCTCATTTCGATGTACTTAAAAGGAGAGTAACATGCCTTTTGAGTAATTGTTTTGATAATTGATATTTGATTACGATGATTATTTTGATGATTTTGAGATATGATGATGATTTGATTACATGGGTGTTTTATATGATAATTTCATGTTTTGAGTTGTTGATTTGATAATTAATGGATTAATAGTTAATGATCATTTTATGGTTGATGGATAATATGATGATAATAATTTGTGAGTAATATTACTAAAATTATATTTGAGGTGATGCTTGTTGTTAGGGGGAGATTCTTTCAAAATTTCTACTCAAACAACATGGGTAACAAATTTGCTACTTTTATTCTTTTCCTTTACATTTCCTTTTTTTTTATGATGAAGGGAGAGAAGAATACATGTTTTCAAATTTATAAAAATTTGCTACTTTTGTCTTTGCCAATTAAGTTTTTTTTTCTTTTTGATGATGAGGGGGAGAAAAATCCATGTATTTAAATTGTTGGCAAATTATAAAAGAAAATTATTTTTAGGAGAAGCAAATTTTGGAATTATTCTTTAAATACATGAAATGTTTGTCATCATAAAAAAGGGGGAGATTGTTAATATATATGTTTCCATAATATTGATTTTGATGATAACAAACAAGATTAAGAATGACTAATCTTTTAAAGCTCAAATTATTGAAAAATATATTTTTAATAAATCATTATTTTCATATTGTAAATGTTTTATATTTAATGGAAAAATGATTTTATGCAATTGATTGTTTTTATTCCTTTTGAATAAATCATTATTTTCACATTAATTCATATTAATGGAAAAATGATTTTATGAAATTGGTTGTTTTTCAAAGTTTATGGTTTAATTGAAAGAATTTTGAAAACTTTGAAATAAATAAGTATTGCTTGAAACTTTGGTAAAGGACTTATTTGGAAAGTGTCATAACATTTTGTGCTATATATTAATTTCAGAAATTTTTGGGATTAACAAAGTATTATTTAAAAATTATGAAATTGGAATTATTTGCAAAGTTTCATAACGTTTTGGGCTATAGTATAGTTATATAAAGTTTGAGGGTCAAACTGTTATTTTACAAAATAGTGCACTGAAGTAGTCACTGTAGCAGTCACTGTAGAAAACGGCGATCCGACATTTGATTAACGGCTCGCCGACATCGAGCAGAATTGAAGATCAGCCTCTGGACACTAACGGCGATCCGACTTCTTGCTAACGGCTAGCCGACATCTAACAGAATTGAAGATTAGTCTCTGGACACTAACGGCGATCCGACATATAGATAACGGCGATCCGACAATTTAAAAATCAGCCCCAACGGTCATATTGACCAGTCAAACGGCGATCCGATATCTAGATAACGGCGATCCGACAGTGATAAAAAAGTGAATAACGACTAGTTTTCAGCTCCAACTATAAATAAACTCAATCCAATTCAAATAAGGGTGATTCCAACGATTATCATTGAGCAAAACATTGAGAATACGACTTTCATTGAGCTTTAAATCATTGTATTCATCTCATTCATTCACACATTGAGCTTTCACTTGAGATCAAACACATTGTGTGAGAGAGATTCATTTGTAATCTTTTTTGTAAAATCAAGTTAAAAGATTGTAAGTGTTGGGATACACTTGGGTTAAGAGATTGGGGATAATCTCTTGTTGTAAAGGTTCATTGACACCTTGGAAGTCAATTGTAAGCGTTTGAAGCCTTGGGAGGCTAGCTTAGTGAAATCCTCAAGCCCGGTGAGCTTGGAGGCGTGGACGTAGGCGGGGATTGCCGAACCACGTAAAAATCCTTGAGTTTGCTTTCTCTTCCCTTACTCATTTATTATTGTGCTTTCTTTGAATTTATTGTTTTCGAATTTATTAAGGCATTAGATTGGATTGTTGTATGGTTTGCTTAGGATAATTTTTAAAATCCCAATTCACCCCCCCTCTTGGGTTGCCTAGATAGGATTTCAGTATTTTTATTTTAATTAGTAAATTCGTTTAATTAATTGTTTTATTTTAATTTAGCACAAAATCTACACTGTTAAGATTGCTGTAGCAAATTTGATAACATCAATCCTTGTGGAGACGATCTTGAATACTCATCACTTTATTACTTGTTGTGTACACTTGCACATTGACACCAATATCATTGGTATTTATACACCAACATTAACTTATTACCAAAGACTTTACATGGAGGGGGCAAATAAATTCTATAAAGGTATTCTCACTAGTGGTCAGACATTCTTCTTTGAAAATTTTTTTAGCACTTGTTTCCACAACGATTTACATCTTGAACGAATGGATATAAAAATAGCTTTTTTGCATAATGGGCTGGGTAAAACGATTTTGATGTCTCAACCATATGGCTCTATCGTTCCAGAAAAATTTGATTAGGTGTTTTATCTCAAGAAGTTTTTATATGGTCTTTGATACCTTCATGACTTAGCATTGTCTTCAAAAGTGCAATTTTGATTGTTGTGTATATTTTAAAGACTTAAAAGGTGGTAATGAGATCCATTTGCTGCTCTATGTTGATGACGTGCTAATTGCATGCAAACATATGAGTCGGATAGATATACTAGAGCAACATTTAAAAAGTAAATTTGAAATAAAGGATCTTGCTCCAGCTAAAATGATTTTAGGAGTTGAATTGATTGTAAATAAGAAGAAAGGCACAATCTTTTTTACACAACAAAAATATGTCCATAAAATACTTGAAAAGTTTGGAATAGCTAAAACTAACTTGTTTAAACAATTTAGTAGCTCATTTTAGGTTATCTTATCAGAAATGTCATAAAACTACTGAAAACGAATAAAAAATGAGTTCAATACCTTATTCAAGTGTTGTAGGGTGCCTGATATATATCACGGTGTTAATCATACCATATATCTTCTACATAGTAAGTGTAGTGAGTAGACATATGTCTAATCCAGGAAGGAAATATTGGAAGGCTGTGATATGGATTCTGAGATATCGAACAAGCACTGTTGACCATGGTTTATTTCATGGTAAAACAAAAAGGATGAAGCATAAGTTATTAGCTTTGTAAATGTAGATTATGCAAGTGACTTGGGTAAAAGAAAGTCACTCACATGTTATATGTTTTCTCACACTAACTATACTATAAATTGGAAAGTTACTTTGCAAAATAATGTTGCTCTATCAACAATAGAACCAAAATAGATTGTAGCAGTATAAGCTATAAAATAAGCAATGTGGCTTAAAAGGATGGTGATAGAATTGGATATAAGTAAAAGCAAATAGCTGTCTTTGTGATAGTCAAAGTGCAAACTGCTTAAACAAAAACCAAATCTATCATGAGAAAATAAAGTATATTTATATAAAACTTCATTTTATCAGGCTTTAGGTGTCAAAGGGAGTGGTAAGTTAGAAAAAAATCCACACTAATGATAATGTAGCTAATATGCTTACTAAAACTATACTAGGATCTAAGTTTGAGCATTGTTTGAATTTAACTGGGATCTACAAAATCTGTAGATATGAGTGAAGAGATGAAGATGAGGAGTAGTTGTTTTGAGTTCAAGGTAGAGAATATTAGAAGTGAACATAAAGTCAAATAATGCAGAGTAGTTAGACATGCCGTCACTATGGTAATAAAGGCATTGACATGTTTTTATCATCATCAGCAAGTTATGATGACAATGTGTTCATGTCATTTAATGCTGTTAGTACGGCACATGACTAGCCATGTGAATCACTTAAATTAATTGAATTAAATAGCATGGTTTAGTAGTTGTTTTAATGGCTAAGGCATATGCACATAGGACACATGAAGCTTGGCTATTTAAATAGCTGTTATAAGCTATATAAAAGGTCAAGAAATTTCAGAAACAGTTCTTGGCTGCTGAAGGATCTTTTTAGATCCATATATAATTGTATATAAGAAACATATCAATAAGGTATTAGGTTTTAGATTTGATGGTTAAACCATAAGATTGGATCTTGGAGATTACTTGAAATCAGCATCTTGTTGGTTCAAACCCAACAAATAAGAGTCGGGACGAAACAAAGTGTAAGCTAGTAATGAATAGTCATTTCCCAAATGCAAAGTCATTAATAAATTTTTCCATCTATATAGTCCGACGAGGTAAAACACCTTATACCCAAAATTAAATGGTCAAGCAAGGTGGGTAAACGAGACCCTAGTAAGTGTTGCTTGTTATCTGAAGTAAAATTTCCTGAAGTGTTCTATTGATTTTCAATGAAAATATAAAACATGAAATATGTGCAATGGTAAAAGATATTATTTGTATGTAAAATTATTTGATGGATTTTTTCTAAACCAATTTGCCTATTAATGATGTTGGTGACTTAATTGTGTAGGCTGCATTGTAATCAATAGTTATAGTTGGAAAATATTACACATAGGTATTAGACAAAGATATATTTTTTCTTCTTTTTCACTTTACAATACCCAAACAAATATTAGCATATACAAAGAGTCATTATAGGAAGTTGTTATAGGCTATACACTAGTGGTGCATTTACTAATTAGTAATCAGAATGTGCTAGAATCGGAATAAAAAATGAGAATTAAAATAAATTGTTTACTTAAGCTGTAAGAATTGAAACTAGAAAAGGCTTCATTTTCATTGATGTGTTTATTTTGTCCTTAATTATTGTCTTTTAGTAACAATAATAATATAATTAATAATAACATTAAATGTAGATAAATAAATAAATAAATAAATAATAGTATTAAGATGTGATGGAGATGTTGATCGACTGGCGATGAGTTATGATAGAGATCACTATCGACGTGATAGAACCAACTAACTGCTCAACTAGTGCAAATTAAACTAGTGATGAGTTGCTGTGATGTGGGGAGTGCTACATGACGTAGGGAGACAACGACGATAACAAGCACGAGGCAGCCGACGATGAGCATGAGGGAGACAATGGTGACAACAAAATGATGCAGTTGATGGTGATCAAGAGGGAGACAACATCGAATGAGTAGTCGGCTGGTTGCTTGCTTAGGGTTTTCATCTTTATTCTTTAATTTATATTTTTTAATTGTAAAGAGGTATTTTGGGGATATTGAAAATATAGTGGTGATAATTTTGTTACTTCAGGGAATAAGGTTCTAAATCCCAACCCCCTTACTGGAATCAGAACCCTTTTAATCAATTCAAAATTTATGTGGGCCCCATGCTACTCATTATAATTTCCAGCTTTAATTTAGTAAATAAACATATTATTCATTTCGATGTCTCTAATGCCTAACTTGTTGAGTAATTTGTATAATATTTTATTGGAATCAGCCTTTATAAGTACATCAATTTGCGAGTTGATCTTTAGATTTAACAAATAGGAATTGAACTATCTTGTCTTTGACTTTTTCTTAATAAAATGTTAGTCCACCTCAACATGTTTTGTTCGATCATGCTAAACTAGATTTTGAGAAATGTCAATTGTTGCTTTATTGTCAAAAAATAAATTCAAAATAGAAATAGAGGTACATGTAGTCTTTATTAGTAACATGCTCACCCATATTTTCACCAAACTCGACTAGTTGACATCAACGAATAGGCGTCAAGTTTAAGGACTCAAATCCAATAACATGTCCTATTCTAAATAGGATAAAATAATACAAGTCCTAATCTTCGTCAAACTTGAATCCTATAAGATAAGAGATCAATTTTTCTAACTTAATTATATGTCTGATTATCTCACTTATATAAATAGGTCATCACTCTAAGGTAGATGTATACAAGATAGATGAGAAATAGGTAGGTGTAATATTCTCTAAGCCTTTCTCTTACTTTCTTTTCTTTCTCTAATTTTTTATTTGTTATCGTCTACTTTTGATCTCTGACTAAAGCATTGAAGGGACTATGCTGGTAACATCCCCAACGACCCCCTGATTGTTTTATAGGATTCTGATCATCAATCTCTTTACTCTCAACAATGGCACTACCAAGGATATCAAGCTCTCTCATATCTTGTTCCCCAAGTAAAATAACTCTTTCTTAACTTTATTATTGTGCCTAATATTGATATCAATATAACATTTTCAACCAAAAAAGTTGATATAGCTCTTTGGCCATTCCTCTGAATTCCGCTTTTGCTACTATTACCTTCTACTTCTTACTCCTTCAAGTGACTGAGTTACCTCCCACAAAGGTGAAATAACCATATGTGGATCTCTTGTTAAGTGACACTTCCTTCTCAATTTTTGCATATTTATAACTATCAATATATTCTTAGAGAACATTAAACTTTTCCCAAAAACAAACTTTAGATAGCGAACAATTAAAATTTTTACATCCATGGGAATTGCCCTAGGATAATAAATGAAGGAAATTACTAAGCTTACGCTATTAAACTATTTGTAGCCTTGTATAGGACAAATAGGTTAGTTTCTTAACTAATCTTTATTGCCTTTTTTTACTAATAGGTACTTGATCATGACACTATATCAAAATGTGATCTTGAACAATTGAAGTGTCAGCAGGCTTAAGTCAAGTAATCTTATCTGTGAAAGTAAGTCTAAGATATAATATCTTTAGGATACAATGTGCTTTGCTTTAACCAAGCCACTTACAATGCCCCAAAAGCAATATTTTAAGCCTCAAAGATCTTTAATTTTGAACTTGGGTTCTAAATACCTTTGGAGTTAAGAAATCTACTCCTATCATCTCTGATGATTATCATATCATCCAGTGACAATGTCAAAAATTATTTTTAGCGGGGGGCTAAGTTCAAATGGTAATTTAATTCAACAAATTATTTAACAAATAACATATGACAAAATAAAAATTCATTAAAGTATTTAATTCACTACACTTATAATTGTCCTCGATGAGGTTTCATATATTGAAAACGTTGAAGAATAACCCCATTATTAAGACTACAAAATATATCTTTTTGCATGTATACAACAAGTCTATCATTCAACCATTGATCTCCCATCCAATTTCATAGATGTTTTTTCACAAAATTCATAACTGAAAATGCTCTTTTTATTTTAGCTGTGGCAACTAGTAAAATAATTATTAATGTCACCAATAAATAAATTAATAAATATAATTGATCCTTCTTAGTCTCAACTAATTTTCTTGGTAGCTCACCAATGCCTTTCAATCCTGGAAAATCTGTTGTCAGAACCCGCATCCATAATATAAATATCAAGTTGAGTTTTAAGTACCACAAGATCTACTGGAGAAAAATCATTTGGATAAAATTTAGCAAGGCGAAGGAGTTTTTTTTTTTTTTTCTAAAATGAGTCATTGGGGTACAGACATGCCACGCAAAGAAGCAATTCAATATTTATCTCATTGAAATGATTGCTTAATTCTTGAAGTTGCATGTCCAAAATTACATAAAATAATTCAACACAAAAACGATATAAATTTGTGATCTTTTGAGTCTTGTGTTGTGATTTCCCTTGAGTTCGAAACAATGATTTTCTTGAGTAATATTTCTCCATAACTATGAAAAATAAACACAATTAATTGTGAGAATTTAAAGAAAAATTGAAGAAAATTTTCATGTCAAAATTTAAAAAGAATGAAAAAATTACAAAATATTAATTTAATAAACCAAATGCTGGACTAAATTCTCAACCACTAAGTTACTAGCCCATCACGACATCACCCATGGCATTGTTATTCTATTGTTTATAATCAGTAAAGCTAAAAGCAATGACACTTTATCAACCCACGAAGCATTGCCATAATAACTGAAAGCTAATAATATTATTCAATTCAAAACGGCATAAACCAATTTAGGAATTAGAATATTAAATCATAAAGTGGCAAAAGTATTTAACTATCAAAATAATTTAATCAATTCAATATGAAACCTACAGAAGTGCGACGGTAGTACCAGAAAAAATGGTGGTAACTTGAGGCTTTTGAAAATAAGGTGCTTATTTGAAAATAATTAATTTACGATAAGGTATTCTAAAATGAACCTGATTTGAGGTAATTTCTATTTAAAAATTTTGTGCTGCATTTTTTTTTAATTTTACTTCTACAATTATGAACAGACGACTTTTTTATCTTATGTATAAAAATAGTAGGTGCCAATTAATTCCACCATAGAATTTTTGACCTTGTTTGTCTCATTCTTGAATCACGGTTTATGATAATTTATTAAATAAATTTTACTTTGATAATTAATCACAGAGCATTTCGTGTATTAAATCTTATTATTATTTAGAGTGGAGCTATTGCCACTATTGGCACTCTTACATTATTTTTACAAAACCTCATTTTAAATAAAATTACAATTAAGAATAATTGAAAATTAAACACATATAAATTTTTTTCCAGCAAATTACTTAATTCATAATCAACCTTTAAAAAAAATCTATATGTTACTTCTTATCTAACTAAAATAAATTGTACAAATTTAGAATAATCTATTGTTCTCTTTTAATTTCTTATTGTTTAAATATTTTTATACTTAAAATTGCTTTGAAATTCTAATTTGAAATATGTATTATTTCAACCAATGATTAACATTAAAAAACTTATTACCAATATAACTTTTTAATTTATGTGTAGACTAATAATAAAATTAAAAATAATTAAAAAATAACACAATAATAATTTGAATTTTAAAAATAAAACAAATCAAATGAAAATTGAAAACTTAAAAAGGTGTATTTAAAAAAAATATTTTTTTAAAATAAAATAAATATAACTAAAAAGAAATTTTATGAGGAAATAGAGAGGTGCCAATTGTCCAACTCTATTATTTATTATCATCAAAAATTTTGATTCTGCTTCTTTCTACGCCCAAACTTTCTTTTCCAAGTACCACGCTGGAATGTTGCATCAAACGGTTAGATTTGACTCCCCTTTGCCATGATTGGAATGGAATCTAGTGGGCGCTGTCAGCAATGGTGGGCTTGACGGTTTTCAGGTCAAAGTTGTTTTGAAATTTCAACAATTATTCTCCAAAAAAAAAAATGAAATTTCAACAATTAATGGCATCAAGATTCCACCAATTACAATTTATAATATAAACAAATTATGATTGAACTTTAAACAATTTAGACCTTTCCGCTAACTAACATAGAACTGGCAAAGGCTACGGTTATTTTTTCCTAGAGAAATAAATTATAAATTGCTATTCTACTAACAAGCCTTGTTGCATTAACAATAATGAAATAAAGTTATTGAGAATCACATGTAAGATCGCATCCGCGGCCTGGTTATAGACTGTGCCCCGTCAACGTATATGGTTGTACCAGTCATATAGCGGGAACCATCACTGATTAAGTAGATGACCGTCGAAGCCAGATCATTTTTAACGTCCAGCCATCTGTGCAGTGGTGCCGCCTCCTTGACCAACTTCACTGCCCTCTCCTGGCCCACTGCAATTGGATATTCGTCTCGCAGATGCAAGCCACGGGCAATACCATTAACCCGGATCTTGTGTTTCCCAATCTCCATTGCGGCTGTCTGGAAATAGTATGGGACAAATTAGAACAGAGTAATACAAAAGATTAAATAGAAATGAGTCGGACTTTTTAATGTTTCTATGATGACGAAGCAATTACATAGAGAAAATAAAAGAGCTCTTATTACTAAAGTCCAAATTCAATAGAAACATGGAGCAGCAGAGAACAGATTTTCTGACAGTACTACGAAAAAACGTGAGAGACCTATATTTCTAAGCACCTAAGGCCAAATTCAGAAAACGCAGAAAAGTCTACCCTTCAAAGCCAAACCAACCCCATGACATTGTACTTTCAAAACAGCATGAAGCAGAGAAGTGAGATGACATTAACATTCTCCAACTTCAAACAAAGTTGAAAGTGAGATGAAATTAACATTCGCTAACTAAAAGAGCTCATTTTCGCAATTGAAAAAAGTTGCCAAATTTCCAGAACAATAATGATACTAAAATATCACATTTATGACCATACACTGCACAAATGTGCATTAACTTTTCAAGTTAAACAGCCCAAATATGATCATGTAAATTTGAAATCACATGCTTCATATAAAACTTCTCAACTAAAAAGCTACTCCAAATGAGATGTTTAGTAATACCAAGCCAATCCTGACTCCAGGGTTTATCACAGGGTTCATGATGATGGCTATCCTTAATATAATGGGCTTCCGTTCATAGCAAAACATTTTGGTAAGAACAATATATGCAAAAATGAATTGGGATCCTTTTGGAATGTACTTACCCTAACTAACTGATGGATACTTGCTGCACATGCACCATAGGCAGCAGCTCCAGGATAAAGTCCTCTCTCAGCTCCAATTATTGAGGTCAAGAATACAATGGAACCTCCTGCCTTAGACTCTTTCATTCTTCTGCCAACAGCCTTTAACAGGAACCATGGAGCTACAAAATTAATTTTCACTAACTTTTTGAACTCATCCTCGCCTACTTGTAGAGGGTCTTGCATTTTTCCTGTTTCACAAGATCAGAAGTCATAAGTTTGCCTACTCAAAAGCACATTGGATCAGCCTCAATATAATCAAATACGAAAAGATAAAAAGAAAAACCAAGTGGAAGTCAAAATTTAAGAAAAGCAACTCATATTGTTAGTCCAAGAGTCATCTCGAATTGTTAGTTACTTATTGATAATCTTCTTAATTTCTTACCACATCATTTTGTTCTCTTCAATGCAAGCAAATCCTGAGTTCTCTAATTTCACCATCTCAAATCAGGAAGTTAGAAGTTGTCATTCTTTTTTAAGTTGCATGCTGCATATTGCCAAATTCCTAATTCTATAAATTTCATCAACATAAATCAGGAAGGTTGAATCTTTTATGTTCCCATTTAATAATAATAGAATCAGCACATATGAAAAATCACAATCAGACTCATAGATAGCACATTTTTAGACATCAGACTCCAAATCTGAATTATACAAATCTTTCTTTTTCCTAACCCATCCCTTCCATTGATAAGTAACTTGCTTGGTGATCCATCTTTGCAAAGTGTTCCAAAAACTGTCACTTTAGAGGTCCAAACACAAAAACCAATGCTTCCTCAAACCTGTAGAGTGGTCGGTTGAAAGCACCACCGAAATTTTAAAGCTCAATCTATTGTCTCTACATGTTGAGAAAGGTAAAGTTATTTGCATCAATGTGTTCGATAAAAGTCCTAAGCAAGTCTAAGTCATAGGAAGAACAAGGCAAACATGCATCAAATGAAAATTGTATCACAACAGAAAATGGGAATTGCAGCTAATCATTTTGTATAGGAGAAGAAACAATTGAGTGGGGACTCGAACTTAGTGTCATGATCAAAGCTGAGGGCACAAGCCCACCGCTAAAATCCCAGCTAATCATTCTATATAATACAAATTTTTAACCCCAACCAATCATTTGAGTCTCATCATAGTCTCAAAACTTTCCACCAAATATTAAAATAACAATAAACGTTCCCTAAGGCACAGGTGACATTAGCACGTTAGTCTAAATAACAGTAAATTCAGTATTAAAAAAATAAAAAGGTAAATTCAGGCAACAAAATCACAAAGAACACACATACCTTCATAAGTGTAGCAATGTACAAAAGCGTCCAAATTCCCCAAAATCTGACATGCCTTATCGACTGCCTCATCAAAAGCTCCTTCTCTGTCCTCTTCCATGTTCAATCCTACCACTTCAACTGGCTGGCCACCCTTCAACGAACCCATCATCTTCTCAGCGACACTACTAAGACGCCTCTCATTTCCCACCAAAACCAATCTGGCCACAACCCAGAAACTTAATTTAAAAGAAAATAATCTTTTTAATCCCACCCACACAAATGAACAAAAGCAGAAAAAAAAACCCAGAAACAAAATATGATTTTTCATTGATTCGTGAGTTTTAAATAGAACCTGCAACCCCGTTTGGCTAAATGGAAAGCAATGTTTTTGGAAATCTCATCGCCATCAGAAGTCAACAATACTCTCTTTGCTTGATTCTCCATTCTCAGAAGCAGGCTGCAAATGGGAAATCAAAATCCCATCAGATGCAATTGGAAAAAAAAAAAAATTGGAAACGGTTGAAAGAGAGTGAGAAATGAGAGATAACATGAACAAACCATAAAAGAAGCTGAACAAAATTCCGGCACTAGATTGAAAGACAAAAGTCGTACACTTTTGGAACACACACAAGATTGCATGTAATCCATTCTTCTCTTAAATAGGAAAAACAAATCATACAAGAGCGTGAAACAACAGAACAGCAACTGTAAGCACTGCTGTTCCGTGTAACTCCATGTCTCCACCCACGTTTTGTGGGCCCACCACTTCAGCAAGAGACCAAGTTCTCTGCCGCTCGATTTTACTCCACAATAGACAGGATCATGTTTGGTTCAACCAACCCAATTTGGGATTTATATTTGGCGTCTACGTGTCGTGTTCGTATTGGTTGGAGAAAAGTTTTTCGATTTTAAGCTAGTCTAAGCTAAGCCGAGGACCAAAACTTTTGGTCACTGTATTGGGAAAGGTGTGTAAGATGCCGCGAAAGCGACAAGTTAGGAGATTGTTGTAGTTTTGTCTTGAAATTTAGAGGGTGGAAACTTGGAAAGTGACTCGCAATTGCAAAATGCAGCGATGGCGTCGAAAAAGATGAATGAGTTTTGAACACAAACTTCCCAAATGGTTTTGTTGGTTCACAATTAATTTGGTTGTCGCTGTTGCTGACGCTGGAATTAATTCAAGTCAAAAGTAAAGCGCTTGGTCTTGAGTTCTTCGTATGAATTCTCTTCGTGGATCTGAATCGCATTTATACTCGTCAAATATTTGATACACACACAAATATGAGACTGGAAAAGAGAGGCTCATTCCATTGTTTAATCCATAGCTTGGCTGCTTTCACTCGACACAATTTCTTTTATTATTGTTAAGAAGTTTTTGTTAGTGATAATAATTTTTTTCTTACATATAATTACATTACATATATAAATTATAATTAGGATAAAATTATAACCAACAAAAGGAAAAAAACTGTTATCAATAATAACCAAATATATATATATATATATATATATATATATAAACACACACACACACACAGGAGCTGGCTAAGTTACAGATTTTGTAACGTACAGATCCAACTGTAGCCAACTCCTATTGCCTGCATTTGCACGGTTTTTCTCTCTCCTCAGTGCAGGTGTGCTGCTTCCCATTGGGAACGTAGATTGGTCCTATATAAACACATAGGAGGTGTATCATTGGCACACCCATTAATCTATGTTAGGTAAGGAGAGCCAATCCAATAAAGATATATATTTGAATGAAAAGCTGTTTTGCTGTTTTTCATTGTCGCTTATTGTAGGGACGAGGCTATATGTTGGCTAAAGTCCGTCCAAGAAAAAAAAATTTATTTTTGTTTATAAAAAGGTCATGATATAAATAATTGTTACTGTTATATGTACGAAAATTTGCTACTCTCGTAATTTAGTAATTCATAAGTTTACCATTCCATTTAAATTAAAGAAAGGGCATTTATTTTCTCCCTTCAGTTTTTTTTTTCTTTTTAATTTAAGAATATGCCCCTAACTAACTAATTTAACTCTTAGAATCCAAAACCCAATACTTATTGATTATAAAAATAAAATTTTTAACCATAGTCAAACAATAATTAAAACAGATTGAAAATAAATTAGCCACAAAATAAAATACACGTTTTATTTATTAATTATTTACATAAGCACAACAACAAAGAAATTGAAAAACTAAAATTGTAATCAGTTGCTAGTTTATTTAAACTCCTAATAACTTCATATGGTGATATACAATATCAATTAAAAAGAAAAATTTAGCCCGCTCTAAAAACAATCCCAACTTCGCCCCTGGCTTGTTGAGAGTGAAATGTTGATGTCGTTTTCTTATATGTGATTGGAATCAATTTCCAAAAAAAAAAGTTATATATAAAGTTACTTTAAGTTTAAGATGCAACGTTTCTATATTGTGTGTCGTTTTTATATATTAGGGATAAGTGAAATGAAAATACTGAAAATATTATTATTGCCTTTTTTATTTAGTGCTTTTGAGGATTTCGTTATTCAATTCATCACAATGTCGAACCAACATACATTTTCAGGACATTAAAAAAATTGCATGATATTTGAATTAGGCCCCCTTTTATAATTAACCGTACCATATTATATACAGTCACAAGGTGGACATAGTTATAAGTCATCTTATAATCAAATTAATTATTAGAGTTCATAATTGATGATAGATTGAATCGGCACTATTTACTTATATAATGAAGTAATGATATAACTATCAAATCTTATAGGCATTGTTTTGACTACGATATCAATAATTAATCATAAGTTAGTTATAATTTGTACAACACACATTTAATGGATATCTAGTACTTAATTATAGAATTCGATCTAACAACCAAAGTGTGCCAACATAGTGAGTGTGTTGAAATTAAAAGACTAAAAAATATTCATTATGGATGCATTTGGCACATTGTATATGTATTGCATTATGATATATTGCATTAAGGTGCATTAAACTGTAATGCAATATCATATTTGGTGCTATATAGACAGTAGTATACATAAAAATATTTTATATCATCGTTTATATTATAATTAATTTTAAATTAATATCATTTAAATTTATTAACATTTAAAGTATTTATTACTAGTTATATTAAATTATTTAAAAATAGTCAATTTTTATGTATTAACTATTGTAATATAAATTATATAATCAAATAATTTAATATTTTATTATATTTTTATATATTATTTAATATTGAATTTTTAAATAAAAATTAATTTATATATATTAATTATTATAATATAACTAAATAATGTAATATTATATGATATTTTTATTTTTATCTATCATGTAAGTATTATTATTGGTTATATTAAATTGTTAAATAATAATCAATTTTTATATATTAGTTATTATAATATAATTATTATTATAATCCAATACGGTCTAATGTTATGAGTGGTGCCAAACACACTCTATATCATCAAAAAGATTCTACCACAAGACAAAATTTTCTCTGTCTCATACACTTTTTTGTGTTATTTTTTGTACTCATTTCAGTACAAACATCATTATTTGCGTTAAGAAGATTATTACAAAAAACTAATAATAATAATAATAATAATAATAATAATAATAAAGGTTATTAAATTGATTTAACAGTTGAAGCATTAATTTTATTAACTATGTGGTATGATATTGTTGAATTTAAAAAAGAAAAAGAAAATATATGTACTTAATCTATTCGAGAAAATTATTTTAGAAAGTTTACGATTACAAAGTTCAGTTCTAATAACCTTTCAGGGAAGTGGATTTTGGACGAAATAATTGTCTTTGCCTGTCAGTAAATTATCGCTATCGCATGTACTCTCATGATTCCAGAAAATGGTTTAACTGGATGTACGTACCACGACTAGACTGACAGACAAAACAATTAGAATGAGGAGGCAAAAGGCCAAGAAAACATGCGGTGAGTTCATTTAATTGAATTCATTTCAAACTAAAACTAAAACGTTTGCCACGAAATCCACGGTGACTGTTTCACTTGAATTTTCTCTGTGCATGAACCACATTTTGGTCGGCAAACTGTTAAGCGTTGCCCCACATATATTAAGATTAATTGAACGAGAGAAGTCTCTTGTGTTCAAACTAAACTAATCTTCAAGTTGATGGAAAATTCATTTCATTTGAAGGTTTCCTGGAAATTTAGATTTTTATGTTAAGTACTTAACTTAAAGATGTGACCCTTGATTATATGTTCTTTTGTTCATTTTGTGTTTTAAGGATAATTGAGTACTATATTCAATTCATGTCAGTGTCTAGCCAAATATATTTTCTAAGTCAAATCTTGGAATGGTTTACAATCTATAACACGATTTGTCAACTCCAAAGTCTCCGCTTAGTCAGCCTAGGTTTGAAAAGTACTTAACATAGAAATTAATCCAATCTAAAATTGTCATGACTAGTAAAGTAGTTAAAATAAATTTAAACTAATTTATTAATTAATAAATTGTTCTATAAGATTTTAGGCTATGTTTGAATGAGGGATAAAAGGCAGGATTAAACTAATTTAAGAGATAAAAAAATTAATCCAATCTAAAATTGTGTTTGAGTGTCATGACTAATAAATTAGTTTAAATTTTAATCCAATCTTCATAAGATTATTAATCTTCATTGTCACATGGGTCTAGATAGGACTCTACTATTATCAAAATGTTATTCAATAATTCTTAATCTTTTTTTTCTCTCTTTTTTTTCTCTTATGTACACAAATATGTGAAGACAAAGAATTTAGCACACATTTTAAATTTATTGTTTCAATTTTATTATTTTCTTAAGTTAATTCACACGACTAAAGTGAATTTTCTTTAGTCCACCTTACAGACAATTGCTGGCTTCACTTAGGATTAGGATACTCTCTTGAATGAAGCTTTCATAAATTTCTAAAGTTATTTGTCATGTGTATTTTTAGTAATAGCGTATAATTAGGTTTTTAACTATTTTTATTGTTTTTACTTTTTTTTATATTAACTAGAAAATAGAACCGCACTTCGTGTGGCTTTAAAAAAATAATTTAGTATTATCTTTTTTTATTACTTTGCACTTGATGAAACTGATAAAAAATATTAATTATTTTTTTAAGATGACGCAGCCTTATAAAACTAATGTTATTTATGAAAGTTAATTATTTTTTTGTTAACATTAAAAATATATATTAATGTGTATAGTTAAGTGTACACAACCTTTTCATCAATAAAAATTATGTTCAAACTAATCAACTCTCTATTTTTCTTGGTATTAACAGACTCCCACATCTTACAAAACCTAACCCTTATCATCTAATTATCTTTATCATTGTTTAACTCATGAAAAAAGAGTACTCCATGAAGCACACAATACTAAAAATTTAAATAAGTCAAAAAATAAAAACACAAAAACATTTCTAAAGAGGATGTTGGTTAATAAAAAAAAACCCCAAACATAATAAATCTTAAATGTTTAATATTTATAGAGTTTGAAGAAGCCAAAAGACACTAAATAAAAGGTTGCATAATTAAATATGAGATTATGACATTAAAATTAGGTTCTAGTGGCATTGGTTAGGGAAGATGAATGAACCTTCCTTCCTATATTAATTAGTTGATATATTTTAAACCACTAAAGTTTAGTTGTTGCTTAATAAAATAAATGAATGTTTCAAAACTTATAATTAATTTATTATTAATGGTTACATATTGTTGAATTTAAATAGAAAGAGGAAGGGACATGTAATCTTTTGTAATCTATTAATTATTTTCTATTTTTAATATTTTGTAATGTAATTATTTTTTAATCTCAACCAATATATTAGATAATAGGGAATATAAAAAGATGAGAAATAATAATGTCACAAATCTTAACTACTTAATATTTATAAAGTTTGAAGAAGCCAAAAGGCACTAAACAAAAGGTTGCATAATTAAATATGAGATTATAGCATTAAAATTAGACCCTAATGGCATTGTTGGGGGAAGATGAATGAACATTTCTTCCTATATTAATTAATTGATATATTTAAGCCACTAAAATTTAATTGTTGGCATAATAAAATAAATAAATGTTTCAAGATTTATAATTAATTATTATTAATGGTTAAATATTATTAAATTTAAATAGAAAGAGGAAGAGACATGTAATCTTTTATAATCTAATAATTATTTTTTATTTTTAATATTTTGTAATGTAATTATTTTTTTAATATTAACCAATTTATTAGATAATAGAGAATACTAGAAGATGAGAAATAGTGATGCCACATCACCTCCTCTAGTCCCAACTTTATATATATATAGATTTTTAATATTTTGTAATGTAATTATTTTTTAATCTCAACCAATATATTAGATAATAGAGAATAAAAAAAGATGAGAAATAATGATGCCACAAATCTTAAATATTTAATGTTTATGGAGTTTGAAGAAGCCAAAAGGCACTAAACAAAAGATTGAATAATTAAATATGGGATTATGACATTAAAATTAGGCTCTAATGGCATTGTTAAAAGATTGAATAATTAAATATGAGATTATGACATTAAAATTAGGCTCTAATGGCATTGTTGAGGGAAGATGAAGGAACCTTCCTTCCTATATTAATTAATTGATGTATTTTAATCCACTAAAATTTAATTGTTGGCATAATAAAATAAATGAATGTTTCAAGACTTATAATTAATTATTATTAATTGTTACATATTGTTGAATTTAAATAGAAAGAGGAAAAGACATGTAATCATTTATAATCTAATAATTATTTTCTATTTTAATATTTTGTAATGTAATTATTTTTTAATTTCAACCAATTTATTAGATAATAGAGAATATGAAATGATGAGAAATGGTGATGCCACATCACCTCTTGTAGTCCCAACTTTATATATATATATATATATATATATATATATATATAGATTAGGTGATGTATTTTAAGGCACTAAAGTTTAATTGATAGTATAATAAATTTTGAAGAAGCCAAAAGACACTCAACAAAAGGTTACATAATTAAATATGAGATTATGACATTAAAATTAGGCCTTAGTGGCATTGTTGAGGGAAAATGAAAGAACCTCTCTTCCTATGTTAATTAATTCATGTATTTTAATCCACTAAAGTTTAATTGCTAGCATAATAAAATAAATAAATGTTTCAAAAGACTTATAATTAATTATTATTAATGATTACATATTGTTAAATTTAAATAGAAAGAGAAAAAAAGTACAAAGAATATCCACCAATATTTTAGATATTTTAGATAATAGAAAATATAAAAAGATGATGAATGATATATATTAATAAAGTTACTATTTATTAAATGTGTTAAATACAATCAAATTAACTATAAGAAGATGAAAAGCCAAATTTAAAAAAAAATCTCTATTTATTAGATAATAGAGAATATACAAAGAAGCAAAATGGTGATGCCACATCACCTCCTCAAGTCCTAACTTTAAATATATATATATAGATAAGTGTTAAATGGATGAGAGAGTTATGAATTTGTATTAAAATTTCAATTTATTTATCCTATATCAGATTTTCGGTTATAATTAATAAAACGATGGCTTTATTAAAATTAATTTTCAGTTGTTTTCATGTTTACAAATATTTTATTATTATTATTATTATTATTAAAGCGGTGGCTTCCAGAAGGATGAAAAGAGAAACTTCCCACGAGCACGTGGCTTTGTTGGTAACTGGTTCACATTCGGAGTTTATTACGGTCAAAACAAAAACTTTCGCCATCAAAGTTCATGAATCAAAGTAGGTAGTGTATGACCACGTTCACAACTTGACGAATTTGACTTATACATGTTCTTCATCAAAATAGTTGTTGAAGTCTCAACGATCAAAATACTCCCCGTATTCAAATTTCATTTGATTGAAGGTTTCTTGGTAAATTCCTTTGGATTTTCTTCTTAGGTCATGTTTGGTTTGAAGAAAAGGAAGGAGAGGAAAAGAGTGGAATGGAGAAGGAGGGATAAGAAAAGAATGGAGAAGAGTAGTGAAATTAATTTTTTTTGTTTGATTTGATATAAAATTTGATAAGGAAATGAATAATAATTTTTTTCTTTAGACAAATTTATTATTTACCTTAAATATTAAATTATTTATATTAGTAATAATATATATATATATATATATATATATAATAAAATGGCGGTCTGGTGGCCGGTGGTAGAAGCCTGGAGGAAGTCCGGCGATTTTCCAGTGAAGTCCGACGATGGTCCGACGACTTTCCGGCGGAGATCTATTTATAATATTAAATAATAAAATAAAATAAGTTATAAATAATAATTATTAATGACATTAAATAAGTTAAAAAAATGAAGGGTAATTTTGGAAACTTTAGTTTCTAATATAAGAGGAATTTAAATTCTTCACTACTTAGTGCAAAATTCAATTTTTACATTATGATGGATATTAAATTCTGATGGAAATTAAATTTTTATACATTTTGTCAAACCAAACAATGAAAATAAAAAGAAAATTTAAATTAATTTCCTCTCTTATATTCTCTCCTCCCAACCAAACACCACCTTAATTTCCATTATTCTTGTGCCGAGAAATAGCATGGTACGTCAATTTCACTGTAAAGATACCCTTGGGAGATTCCCCCCAAGGCCCCAATAGACTTGATCCTCTCCTCTCACTGCCATTGGCGGATGGATGGATGCAATTCTAAGGAGAACATGATGAGGGAGGAAGTGACTTAAACTTAACCAATTCCAATTCCCATTATCATCCACAAAATCGGCTACAATTTTCTGAATAATATCATCCGGAATTGAATTAGTAGCATAAGAATACAGAGGCGGAGATTTTGTAACCTAACAATCCCACCAAAACCGAACCTTATTTCCATCACCAATATTCCAACGGATCCCCATCCTGATATCATTCCACACTTTCCCCATAGATTTTCACAAGTAAGATCCATACCTACTTGGTAAATCAGGAGGAAGCTTAGTATTATCCAAGCCATACTTGGTGAGCAGAATGAGACCAGAGCTTAGTTGGAGACGACACCAAGACCCGTCCCAATTTCATCAACAAGGCTCTATTCATAACATCAAGATTTTTGAAACCTAAACCACCAAAATTCTTAGGCTGACACAATTAATTAAGTATTGAAGAATGCATATTTATAAAGGGTAAAATTATCATTTTGTACTTCAAATCTCACTAATATTTCTATTTTTATGTGTTCATATCCTCTAACCTTTAATTGTGCGTATTTTATCACAATTTAAATATTTTTATGTATTTCAGAGGTATTTTAGCTATTTCATAATTAATGAGAAGTTGGACAGTAAAATGGATGACATTTTTTAGTTCAAACAGTTGAAAACCTTAGGAAGAGCATAAAGAGGTACGCAGCACTGTTCATATATACAGAACTATTTACATGTACGGTATGATGATGTGGCATTGACCAATAATATGGTAGCATCCTATTGGACCAATGATGTGACATTGGCTGATTATGTGGTTTTGATTGATGATGTGGCATGATTCTATTGGACCGAAATGATGATGTGGTGTTGACTGATAATGTGGCAGCATATTATTAGACTGAAATATTGATGTGGTTTTGATTGATGATGTGTTCCAATCAATCAAAACTTGCCACGTGACGTAATTTTGAGCATCTGAATTGTTTTCATCTTATTGCCATAATTTACTCATTGTATCTATAAATAGGGGGTTCCCTCTTAATTTGACGCCCTTGAATCTATTTTTTAGCTCCATTTTTTATAATTCTTTTTCCATCTTATATTTTCTACATATTTTAATAAAATTATCATTTTGTCCCTAGTTTAATTACGACTGGCTTAGTTTCAAGTTTGAGTTGAAGGTAAAGCCTCAAAATGATCCATGGGTTTAGTTTAGTAAGTTTTTTTTCTCTCTAATTTATGTGGTTGTTTTGACTCATTGTCAACAAACAATGGACCTTATTTAGATTTTGCATGGTATACTGGCTCCCTAGTGAAAGATTGTTATTGTCTAGTACAATGAGCACTTTACACCATATTTATTCAAGAGAAAAATTTCTCTTTAGTATTTTGTCGGTTGTCTTGAATCAGTGTCGACAAAGAGTGCATCTAAGCTATTTAGTAGATGGTCTTGCTACATTGTCGACAGAAGAATTATTATTGTTTGGCACAACGTGTTTTTGACACCACACTTAGTGGAAAATCATTCCTTTTGGTACACTAAACGCTTGATACTATATTTATTAGAGTGAGAATTATGAGGAGTGAAAATATTCCCTCATAAATTAATTCGAACTAAAAAGAAATATTAAGCTTATGGTGAAATGTTGAGTATGAATCTAAATACTCAAGTATTTCATTTGCATTGGTTTATCTATGGATCATTCTCAGCATTTTATTTTAAACTTAAGATGAAAAAATCACTTCCAACCAACTCACATATGCACTTAGAAAATTAACCTTACACATAATTAAATTTACCTTCTCGTGAGATCGACGCTCATCACCATAAATCTATTTTACAATAGATTCGTGTGCTTGCGAGTATAATAAAATTTACACAATAAGTTTCTGGTGCCATTGCCAGGGAGATAAGTCAGTTTAATTTGTGGAGTTAATTTTCTTTGTAAATATTGTGTAAATAACGTTTTGTACAAGTTTTCAGTGTGTTTTCACAGTAAGTATGTAACAGCTTGATAAGGTCAGTAACGTAACCTTATCCCAACTAACTAAACTAATCTTTCGTTGAGAGTTGGTCTCACTCCAAATGAAGCGCTTGCAAGATTGATCAACTTTAGACTTAATTAACGAGGGCAACTTGGTTGTTTGCATAACATAGATGGGGAATGCTTGGATAATAGATTGTCTAAGGGTAATCTGTCCTACTAAAGATAAGTGGGTGGCATTCCAACTAGACAGCCGTTGATCCACTTTATCAAGAATGCTTTGGTATGTATTCTTGGATACCCTAGAATGAAGGAGGGGCATTCTTGGATACCTTAGAATGAAAGGGGGGCATTCCAAGATATTTACCAAGATCCTTAGTGGTAGAAAATCCAAGCATAGTGCTAATATTGTTAGCAAGTGCAGTGTAGACATTCTTAGAGAAATAGAGTTGAGTTTTAGCTTTATTAACCTTCGCTCCTGAGCTGCAGCAAAAATCATCCAAAATTGACATGAGAATAATAACATGGTCATACGAGGCCTCAACAAGCAAAAAGAGGTCATCCACAAATAACAGGTGAGTAAGGGTGATCCCACGGTGTGAAGGATAAGTTTCCACTATCACTTTTTCACAGCATGGTAGATACCATGGCTCAGTCGCTCAATACACAATACAAAGATATATGGAGAAATACGATCCCCTTGCCTAATCCTCCTGGATAGCCAAAAATCCTCAGTAAGTTCCCCTTTCCTTAGCACATTTATCCTTGCAGCGGTAATATTATGATTTGAATAAAAGTATAAGGCAGCCCCAGGTCAAAAAGAGTCTCATGAATAAATCTCCAGCCTAATCTATCATGAGCTTCCTCCAAATCAACTATAATCATCATTTGATCCCGACGACCAGTTTTTCTTCTCACAATGTTCTTAATAAAATGACGTCCGGGAATGAAACTCGTTTGGTGAAAGCTGGAAAAGAAAAGATTGTAATCTATTAGCAATGATTTTCGCGACTGTCTTATAGACCACAATGCACAGGCTAATTGGGCAGTACATTCTGAAATTGAGATGGTTGTCATTTTTAGGGATAAGTACAATCAGGATTCGATTAATTTCTTTAGGAATATATCTAGTGATGAAAATATCTTTAATCAACCGGAAAAAAGAAAGATTAATTGTTTTCCACTGGGACTAATAAAAAATAGTTGAAAAACGATCAATACCCAAAGCTTTCAAAGGCTTCATATTAAAAATCGTTCTTCTAAAAAGACAGACAAACTAGCCACATCAATAGATGGAAAACGGCCCTGAAGGTGATATGGTTGGTAAGTCCTTTAATCAGTTGTGTAGAGACTCAAAAAAAAAAAAATTGTACTGCATGTGCTTTAATAGCCTCAACATCATACAACCACTGACCAAAACCATCTGTAACAGCCTTAATCTAGTTTTGTCGTCTCCTAGTGATAGTTTTCTTATGAAAGTATTAAGTGTTGCGATCCCCATGCATAATCCAATCCTTTCAAGACTTATGCTGCCTGAGCAACTTCTCCTTAGTTAAAACTTCCTCAAGTTCTGTCTTAAGCTTAATCTCCAGACAGATAAGGCTTTGAAAATGACATTTTTCCAGAGCCTTTTGAATACCTTCAATCTGCGTTAGAAGGCAATGATTCCTTTGGAAGATATTATTAAAAGAATGTTTGTTCCAATGAGACACTTCACAAGCAAAGGTTCCAGCCGCTTGAAGATAAGACAAGTGAGAGTTCTAATTAGACTCGATGAAATCAGCAAAGTTTTGCTTGGTAAGCCAAGCCGTAAAGAAACGAAACGGAAGATTACCCTAAACCTTCTTAGCAGCCCTATCAAAACGAACCAAGACAGGTCGATGATCAGATTCAACTTTTGAAAGATGAAAGACTGAGCAAACTTCTTTAGCCACTCCTTATTACAAATTGCCCGATCAAACCGTTTGAAAAGAGAACCTCGAGACTAAGTAAAACTTCGACCTTTAAACTTTAAATCATATAATCTATTTGAGCGAAACCATTTATTAAACTGATCACAAACACCATTACTATTAGAAGAACCCCCACGTTTTTTTGAAGTATAAAGAATGGATTTGAAGACACCACGCACAATCCAAGGCTCATGAGTTGTACGAGAAATCTGTCCAAGGTAGTCCCAAAAAAGTCTCCTAGTACAAGGAGCCGAAATAGTAAAAACAACCATAACCCAGGATAGAAACTAATTATTCATGGAAATATGGAAATACGGAAATGAATAAACTGTTTATGATTTATAACAACTTCGACGTCAAAACAATTCTTATATAGTAGCTAAATTCCAACAGAGAATCCGGTAGCTTCAACTCGATAAAATTTGTCAAAGCCACTCTTCTTAATGAACTCATCAACTTTAAAACCATTAATTCTGGGTTTTAAGATCATAACCATAGATAGCTTATAACTTTTAGTAAGAGAAACAAAACTCGACGAAGCAGCATCCCGAATGTTCCAAAACATAATAGAAATAGACAGAGGAAATAAAATGAAAGATGGAAAAAGCCCCTGTATATATTCAACTCAGAGGCCTCATGCAACATCTCCCTGTCATTTTATCAGGAAGAGAGATATCCTCATCAGATTCATCTCCACTGCTATTGATATAATCACTATCCTCAGCATCATCATCCATATGATCACTTATGCCCAGAGTGCCATGATCAGGTGGATTACCTTTAAGTTCAGATGATTGAATAGGGTAATTTAAAGTAAGTCTAAATTGGGAGAGGGGGGGGGGTCAAAAGGGTTGGTTTTGGTGTCCAAAAGTGATGAAAAAGTATTAGCAACAAAAGAAACAACTGAGTGGTATAATAGGTTTAAATTTGTGGTGACTTTGGTTGAATTTATTTTAGTAGTAGAGTTTGCATGGTGGGTACGTCAATGAGATGGTAGATGCATGGGTGTGGAATGTGAGGGTTCAACTATTTTGGTAGTATAGTTTGCATTATAGGTATGTGAACGGGAAGGGGAATGCATTGGTGTAGGACGTGTGGGTTTAGCTGTTTTAAATAGCATTGGTGGGTCTGGTATCATGTGTCACATGTGGAATGGGTTTTGGTCTAAGGTATGTGGATTTTTTTCCTTGGGTTTAGACTTTTTAGGAGATTTGGATGGCAAATTATCATTCATTATGGAATTAAAGGGTTCTTTACTGGTCACATGATCTGTTTTCTTTTCATTATCATGGACCAAAACATCAAATTTGGATTCCTTGGCAAAATTACTCCATTGACCTTGAGCATAATCATGCATAGTATGCCTCCTCCTATCAGCACGATACTTCCCTTTCCTGATCACCACCATCCATGAACCAAACTTAAAGTTGTTGTCAGAATTAATCCCTGAAACATTCCCCGTATTGCTACGATGGTGTTGTCATTAATGGGAGCATCCAACTCACCGGAGTTTCTGATCTCTTTTGCTCGATCAGGACACACTTCTCTAAAGTGGTCATATTCACCACAGTGGAAACAAATATTAGGAAGGCTCTCATATTTTAATTTCTATATTTTGCCATCTAACAAGAATTGAGAGACAAAGGGTTTGCTAAGGGAAAACTTTAACCCGTAATGCGAGCAAATTTTCCCCTGTCGGACTCCGCATTATAGTCAATACAAATCACTAATCCTATGATCTAACCAAGCATCCCAAGAATATTTTTGTAGTCAATGATGCAACGCCATGCCTAGTAGCCAGATCCAATCAATAATCGATTGAATTTCCTCTTAAGAGCTATCAAAATGGAGGGTCAATGGTTGCACCACAAGATTATGTCCCACGATTTTCCATGGCCCTTAAGTCAAAACAAATTCCGCATCTCCTTCTGTTTGAAAACGGTCCAGAAAATATTCATTCTCCAAATTAATTATAGTAAAACCTGACGTCGAGCTCTAAAGGCTTGTTAACCGATTGCTATAAGCTTTGTACCCAATCGATCGTCCCAATAATTTAACAACTACTGTGTGCTGCTAGGGTTTGACTAGTTGGGTATGGACCTTTTAGGAGAAAAAGATGGATGGAATATTGTTTGAGCTATAAAAAACAACATCCATAGGATCAAAATCTAGATCATCATCATGACCAGTCAAATCCTATACAATGGCTCTCCGTGACCCCATCAGCTTATCTCTTAAAATTTGTTGCTAAGGGTTATCACCATCATCACCCTGGGCCCTAAACTTGGCCTTCTTAGTCGAATGATCATCAGAGAACGGAGAAAGAAGGATTTTGTCGATGTCCATTTCTTTTCCTTCTATCATTTTCTAATTAATAACATTTCTATCACTCACCATATAGGCATATTCATGAAGTGATCATATAGGAATTTTTTTATTTCTTGCAGTTAGCAAAGGTGCGAAATCATTATTTATTCATGAAGTGAGCTTTCTAAATTATGGATATAATTTTAAAGTTCTGAAAGTCTGGAAAAGCCATTAAATCGTAGAGTTTAATGGTTTAATAGCTTTCCCAGATTTTTCAACACTTAAAATCCTACACACACACACATACACACATATATAAAAGAGGATCTTAGTAAAATACAATAAATAAATAAATTTAAATATACTAACAGATAAAAAATACAGTCTCTGATGTATTAAAATTTATGTTTATTTTTTTATTTTTACTGATTTAATAAATAAAACATATATATATATATATATATATATATATATATAGTAGGACTTCTATTTAAAGAATAAGTAATTTTTCCTTTGGGACTTGTTCAAGGAGGAATATAACTAGTATAAGAAAAAGAATATTTTTCCTACAAGAAATAATCACTACATATAGGGAGGCTGGGTTCACTTATTGTTATAACATAACAATCGACTCTGTGCAAGTAGACAGTTTTTAGTGTGAGAGAAACAGTAAAGTGATTATAATAATTCTTTACATAATGAATTTTTCTCTCGTCATCCATGGCGTCGTGGTTTTTTTTCAATATAGGAGTTTTCCATGTAAATTATTATGTGATGTGATTGGTTTTGTTCTCTATCTATATTTTTTTGTTTATTATTTACACGATACTTTTGTTTCCAAGATCTTTGGTAGGATTAAAATTCTCTAACAAAATGCTTGTATAGACTGATGTCAAATTTTGTTTGAAACGATCACATAGATGAAGTAGTGTGCCTATCATGTGTACATGAGATTTTTTTTTTGTATTGTACATACAATCAATTAATAAAATCGAATTATTTTTTTTTATGTTTTGACGTTAAGACGGTAGTAGCCACTAGGGGTTGGGGATTAAAAAAAGAAATGATTGGTTTATATGAGAAAAATCAAAATAAAAAACCACAAAATAGAAGAGAATTTACGGTTTAAAACCAAATTGAATTAGGAATTGAACAGACTGATATGTAATTAGTAAAAAAATCGACTGATTCAGTTCGATTTGAAACTAAACTGAAACAAACCAAACCATATCCACCTAGTAGCCACACATACACACTTATTATTAAATATAAATTTACCATAAATGGATCATTTGATAGAATCTTAAGACTTTCTCTGAGAAGTCATGAGGGAGATTATTAACTACGAGGGTTTTTGGTTAGATGATGCACCAAGAGATCATGGTTCATGTATTTCTTATTTCCTTGTAATAGTAGCTTGTATATATTTAAATCACACCCTTTTCAGGTATTATTAGGATTTGATTTAGATTTTACATTCGTTGACAACACCGTCACAAGAAGGGATCATCATCAAATTAAAAGTTAAAGACGAAGTCTCAGTTTATATCTCTTAAAAGTTAAAACAAAATTCACCTTTTTACACATTAATAATGTATTAACGTGCCATAATTAATAATAATTAATAACATGAAATAACTGGACTCTAATTGGGCTTGGAAAATACTGCGTGGTGAACGTGAATCCCGAACCATCATCGATCATGTGCTCATGATTCTTATGATTTCTTATCTAATCACACCCTATCTAAGATAGTAATTTAATCAACATTATCTTAATTTTTTTTAATGTATATGTGCTAAAATTATATATTTGTATTATTTTATGCGTAGTTACATTATTATTACATACTTAATTTGTTTATCACTGATGAAGAATGACACTTTGATCCCTCTTATAAATTATTTTCATAATTTAAGCCTTCAATAAATTTTTAACCTTCAATTTCATCCTTAATAGTTATTGTTACCTAAAAATCGCATTAAGCCAAAAGGCCCCAACCCGAAATATAAGTTATTTATATACTTATAGCGTACCTAAGCCACTAAACTAGGGTATCTACTATGGATTGTGGTTTGAATGTCACGTATATTTATATTTGAGATTTAATATGCATTAGACTCTTGGTCAAGCCCACTTAGAGAGTACTTGACCCACAAGAAAATACGTATAATTGGTTGTTGGAGAACCCATGATCATAAAAAAACTCATGACAGGATTATTGACTTAAATCTTGCAACAAAATTGATACTCAAGCCTGCTAAGCCTCTTGAAATCATAATTTCATCCTAGACTCAATTGATGCTTACAAATCAAGCAATTAGATAAATTAATGGGGTAACTCAATCTATAAAGTAGCTATAATTCTATCTAAGAAAGAAATCTAATCCTCTCACCATCAAAATAGAATAAGATCACGATATTTGATAGCGGTCCTAATCAAAGCGTAAGTGATTGAATATATTTCTACTTAGGGTGAGAAATAAGACCACAAGATATTTAATTTTTTGGATAATAGTCAATGCCTTTATTCAAGTCTGTTGGAGCTTATTTATACTTAAAACAACTTAGCCAAACAATCTAACTATCACTCAAGATTGTAGGCAGGTCCTAAGCTAACAACTTGACTTATTCTTTTAGCTTAACTAAACAACTGAATATGAATTAAACCAAATAATAAATCTCAATTAAATCAGCAAGTGATCCCATGTAGACAGAATCAACCCATGATCCCTGTAGATTGCTCCAACGACCATTCTTCCAACATGCTGCATGTTGCATGTGACGTATGCATGAGTTTTGAGCCATGTGACCATTTGACTTCCAAGCATCCATGCATAATTCAAACGTACCTAGCATACTTGTTGCTAGCCTTTGGAATCGTTGATGACCTCCGCGGCTAATAACTCTAGGAAACGAGAGTTATTACATCAATTTTACGCTTAAATCAAGATCACTTAGAGAACAAATAAGGTGTTTTTATTACATTTTGGTTATATTTTGCATAAACATTCATTTTAGTTGAGTTTTAATAAGTTTTGTTTGAATCAAAGTAATTTGTGCTAAAAACAAGAGCTTAATTGTAGGTTTTCAGAAAGTCATAATTCATGAGGGGATGGTGAGACAGTGGATGAGCAAGAGGACGAAAGAAGATGGCCACAAAAGAAGTAAAGTACAATTGGGAATAGTGCAGTGTTGTAGCGGATGTTAGAACAACTAGTGCTGTAACAATTTAGGAGCAATGCGGGAGAAAATTTAGGCCCGGGTCAACTGCAGAATCGCGATTTGCATGTTTCCTAATTTAACTCACGCATGCCTAGGAACTTTTGTTTACCCTAGTTTGCAATATAAAAGAGAGGCGTGCACCACATAGAAAGGCGGTAAGAGAATTATCATTAAAATCATTAGAGAAGAAAAGATAAGAAGATCGGAATTGAAGAGTGATGTTTTGGCAACATTGAGGAATCTTACAGAATTATTTGGATTTGTCTTTCACCGTGCTCAACTTATATTTATCTTCTTTATTTAATTGTTCTAATGTATTCCGTGAACAACATATTTATGTTTGTTTTTCTTATTCAGAATATGAACTAGTTTTGCTTGTAGTTGAGTGACAAGCAATCCAATGGGTTTTGACTGTTCTTATGTGTTGTTAGGTCATTGCTTTAGTATTTTACTCTAATAATTATTATTAATATAACTGTTATTTTGGTTGACCACCCATTTAATAGTTCAAGTTAAGATAGAGCCGTAAAAGGGCATGTTTTAGCGGATATTATTAGAGTATTACTTGATCTTAATTTAAGTTTTCTAGATTAAGTTATCTTGAATCCTATAAGGGCTATACTTGAAGTTAAGATTTGTGACACACTAGATATAGGTGCTCACCTTGTAGGGTGGAGAGACTAAAGGATCGTAATGCCATACCATAAGTAGATTAACAATTGGTCAATTTTAATATATTTAAGGGTATGAGAGTTCCAATATGCGACATCTGAGGATGCAGATTAATTCTACTCAGTGCTGCAGCACTTGCCGTAACAACTGGTGTTAATATGATTAAAGCAATCAGCCTATAAGAAGAGTTTTGATCATTCAACTACCATAGTCTCAATTGAATATTAGACACATTTAGTTTAGTTTATTTCATTACGGCATTGTTTTACTTTATTCTCTTACAATTATCAATTACGATAGAACATATTTTATATTTGTTAACTTTGGATTTAAATTAATTTGCACTATTGTGATTGCTACAACATTTCAAGTAACATCAATCCCTGTGGAGATGATCTTGAATACTCATCACTTTATTACTTGTTGTGTACACTTATACATTGACACCACTAGCATTTGATTATAAAAATAACCAACAAGTTTTTGGACCCATTACCAGGGGATTGATTGTTTATATTTGAAGTGTGAACTAAATCTTGATAGCGCCAAATTTGATTTAATTCATTCTATTTATTGGCAGATCAATACTTGCATGCACAAAGACAGATTTGTGGTATTCCAGTTCGATCCTGAGATTGAAAGGACTGTTAGGAGACTGCGAATAGAACAAAGGAATTCAAAAACTGTTTCAAGCATGAATAATTTGCAGCATGTGGGAAATTTGAACCCTCATGGGCCTTTACAACTAGTTAACATTCAAGAATAGCATAATGAACATGCTAACAAGAGACATCCAGGAAATAATAATATTATTTACATGGCTGATGACAGAGACAGAGCTATTAGAGATTATGCTGTGTTAACTCCTTAAGTTGTACACCCTGGGATAATCAAACTTGAAGTAGAAGCTGCAAATTTTGAGTTGAAAACAATGATGTTTCAAATGTTGCAAACAGTTGGTCAATTCAATGGATTGCCAAATGAAGATCCTCATCTTCATCTTAAATTGTTCTTGAAAGTGAGTGATTCTTTCAAGATTGCTGGAGCAATACAAGATGCCTTAAGACTGAGGCTTTTTCCTTATTCCTTAAGGGATCGAACAAGAGCATGGTTAAATTCGTTACCATCTGATTCCACACTACATGGAATGAGTTGGCTGATAAATTCCTAATGAAATATTTCCCACCGATAAAAAATATAAAATTACGGAATGAGATTACTTATTTTCATTAACTTAAAGATGAGAGTTTGTATGAGGCTTAGGAAAGATTCAAAAAACTGCTCAGAAGGTGGCCTCATCATAACATTCTTTGTTGTATTCAATTGGAAACTTTCTACAATGGGTTGAATCCAAGTACAAGGTTAATGGTGAATGCTTCAATAAATGGAACCATATTATCCAAATCTTACACTAAAACTTATGAAATTTTAGAGAGAATTGCCAATAATAATTATCAATGGCCATCAACCAGGCAACCAGCAGCAAGAGGATCAACAGGGGTACATAACATAAATGCAATTATAGCCTTATCAGCGCAAGTAACCTAATTGATTAACATGGTAAAGGCCATGACATCTGCTCCAGCAGTAGTGAAACAAGTTGCTGAACTTTCTTGTGTATATTGTGGTGAAGAACATGACTTTGATAATTGTCCTGGAAATCCAGCATCAGTAAACTATGTTGGTAATTTCAATCGACAGCCTCAGAATAACCCATATTCAAATACTTACAACCCTGGATGGAAACAACACCCAAATTTCTCATGGAGCGGTCAGAATCGAAATGCTCCAGCAGTAAATGGACAAAATAGGAACACTCAACCATCTGGTTTTTATCAGCAGAGTCAGGGGCAAAAAAATATCAGTCAGGATCCAATCACTTCACTGGAAGTATTGATTAAGGAATACATTGCAAAGAATAAAGCAATTGTGCAGAATCAAGCTGTATCCTTAAGGAACCTGGAAAATCAAATGGGACAACTTGCCACAACAATGAGTAGCGGGACTTAAGGAAGTTTACCTAGCAACACAGAAGACCCTAGGAGAGAGGGCAAAGAACATTGCAAAGTAATTAATTTGAGATCTGGAAAGAATGTTAACATCCCAATTGATGTGACTAACAAGGGTAAGGAATTTGATTCCTCACAAAAACCACCTCAAGATGGAAGCATGTTACAACAACCCAAACATCAAGACACTGGTTACATGGGCTAAGCTACAACAATTGCAGAGGGAATTCAACCAGAACATGTTGAAAAAGAAGTTGTAATACCAGTAGCCACGACCTACACCAAACCAAACTAAACAAACAGAGTTTGGTACCTCCTGAAGCTACCTAGCAGTGTAAACATTTACCACATTTTCCACAGAGGTTCCATAAGCAAAAACAAGACAAGCAGATCAGCAAATTCCTGGACGTACTGAAGCAATTACAAATAAATATACATTTTGTGGAAGCTTTGGAACAAATGCCAAATTATGTGAAATTTCTAAAAGACATATTGGCACGAAAGAGAAGGCTGGGAGAGTTTGAAATTGTTGCTTTAACACAGGAAAGCAGTCAAATGCTCTAAAGTAAGATTCCTACAAAAGTGAAGATCCAGGAAGTTTTACAATACCCTGCTCTATAGGAACTATGTATGCTGGCAGAGCACTTTGTGACTTGGGAGCTAGTATTAATTTGATGCCATTATCTGTATTTAAGCAGCTAGGAGTAGGGGAATGCAAACCAATAACAGTCACTCTGCAATTAGCTAACAGATCTCATGCATACCCTGAAGGAAAAATTGAGGGTGTACTGGTGAAGGTGGACAAATTCATCTTCCTAGTAGACTTCATTGTACTAGACTTCGAAGCTGATAAAGAGGTGCCCATTATACTTGGAAGACTTTTTCTAGCAACTGGAAAGACTCTGATAGATGTGCAGAAATGAGAGCTCACCATGAGAGTAAATGATCAGTATGTCACATTTAATGTACTACACTATGAAGAGTCCTGATGAAGTAGAAGATTGCAATTTCTTAAGTGTTGTGGATTTTGTTGTAGCAGATAGAATGAACAGATGCTGCAGTAATGAAATCAACAAAGTCACCACCTTTGATGATGTAGAAGAGGAAGATGTTATAGTAAATCAGATAGATTGGATGGAAGAAAAGCAATCTGATAGGCACAACATGTTTATTGAGCATCTGAATCTTTCAGACAGGGAAGTAAAAACAACTTTACCATCTATTAAATAAAGTCCTAGTCTTGAATTAAAATTATTACCTTCACATTTGAAATATATTTATCTTGGTCAAAACAACACACTCCCTATAATCATTTCCTCTACTTTGGATGCAGGTCAAGAATAAAGTCTAGTAAATTTGCTTGGAAAATACAGAAGAATAATTAGATGGACCATGGCAGACATCAAGGGGATAAACCCATCAATATGCATGCATAAAATCTTGTTAGAAGATTGCTACAGCAATTCGGTGGAGCACCAAAGAAGGTTGAACCATATTATAAAAGAAGTAGTGAATAAGGAAATCATCAAATGGTTGGATGATGGAATCATATACCCAATATCAGACAGTTCGTGGGTGAGCCCAGTTCAATGTGTTCCAAATAAGAGAGAGATAACAGTAATAACTAATGAGAGGAATGAACTTATTCCTACAAGGACAGTGACTTGATGGAGAGTATGTATGGATTATAGGAAGCTCAACAAAGCCACAAGGAAAGACCACTTCCCACTTCTATTTATAGATCAGATGTTGGACAGACTTGCTGGAAAATAGTACTATTATTTTTTAGATGGGTATTCAGGCTACAACCAGATTGTTATAGCTCTACAAGACTATGAGAAGACTATATTTACTTGTCCTTATGGTATATTTTCTTCAGAAGAATACCCTTTGGGTTGTGCAATGCTCTAGTAACTTTTCAGAGATGCATGATGTTTATTTTTTCTAATATGGTAGAGTAGACTTTAGAAGTTTTCATGGGTGACTTCTCAGTTTTTGGAGAGACATACAATGATTGTTTACACAACTTGGAAGAAGTTCTTAAAAGATCTGAGATGACTAACTTAGTACTCAATTGGGAAAAGTGTCATTTCATGGTGCAAGAAGGAATAGTATTGGGTCATATCCAAGAATGACATTAAGGTAGACAAAGCCAAGATAGAGGTAATAGATAAACTGCCACCTCCAATTTCAATAAAGGGTATCAAGAGTTTTTTGGGTTATGCTGGATTTTACAGGAGATTAATTAAGGATTTTTTCGAGGTAGCTAAACTATTATGCTCATTGCTGGAACATGACAAACCCTTTCACTTTGACAAAGATTGTCTTCAAGCATTTGGAGAATTAAAGAAAGCTCTGATAATTGCTCCAGTAGTTATATCTCCAGACTGGACCTTACCATTTGAACTGATATATAATGTCATTGACCATTATGTGGGCGCAGTATTAGGGTAAAGAAAGGATAAGATTTTTCACTCCATATACTATGCAAACAAAACTCTTACTAAAACTCAAATCAATTACACCACTACAGAGAAAGAGTTGCTAGCAGTAGTATTTGCTTTTGACAAATTCAGATCTTACTTGGTAGGTACTAAAGTGACTGTATGCACAGACCATGCAGCCATCAAATACTTAATATCAAAGAAGGATGTCAAACCAAGATTAATCAGATGGATATTATTGCTTCAAGAATTTAAAATGGAAATTAAAGATAAAAAGGGGACTGAGAATCAAGCAGACCACCTGTCGTGGCTGGAAGTAGACACAAGTACATTGACAAGGAAATACATCACTGAAACTTTTCCTAATGGACAGCTGTTGGTAGTACAGCAAGCACAGATGCTACAACAGTCCGGATCTCCATGGTATGCAGATTTTGCTAACTATTTAGTAAGTGAGTTGCTACCATCTGAGCTGAAGTTTTAAGAGAAAAAGAAATTTCTTCATGATGTTAGAAGTTATCAGTGGGATGACCCATATTTATATAGGCTGTGCTCAGATCAAGTAATACAAACATGTGCTTTAGAAGAAGAAATTCCCCACATATTGGAGTCATGCCATGCTGCAGCATATAGAGGACATTTTGGTGGTCACAGAACAACTGCTAAAGTTCTGCAATCAGGTTATTACTGGCCTACTATTTTTAAAGATACTTATGAATTTGTTAAATGTTGTGACAGGTGTCAAAATGCAGGGAACATAACTAAAAGACATGAAATGCTCTTGACCAACATTCTGAAAATTGAAGTTTTTGATGTATGGGTGATGAACATAATTTATATACATATTTTACCCTTAATTATATAATTGCTAGCTATTTTTCTCGGTCATTTTTAATTAATTGAATTATTTTATTGAATAGGGAATTAATTGGAGATTATTGATGAAAAGTGCATAAAGAATAATAACTGAACAACATGAAGATCAAGTCAATTTGTGGAAGCAGTTAAGCAAATGTGTATGAAATTCAATCTGAAGAAGCCGAAGCCAATAAATTGAATTCTCCATGCTAGTGCAAACAAAGAAGAAATTTAAAGAAATTCTGCACGTGAGAAGCAATTGCATGGCATTACAAAAAGAATGAAAATTCCAAGTGGGCTTCACGTGCATGGGCTCAAAGTCGGTTGTGCTTAGCTTGTTTTAAAACCTTTTGATTTGAGGATTTTGGAGGGGGTTACAATATAAAAGCTGAACTTTGGCTTTTACAAGAGAGGCAGCCGCCGCATAAGAGAGAGAAGGAGCAGCCGCGGGACGAAGAGCAGTAGCAGTAGTTCGGCTTCCATGGCTGAATTTATTTTATTTGTTGCTCCCAATTCAAGTATGTCTAGCTAATTTTCTTATACTGAGATTAAGGATGAAACCTTATTCAATGAAATAATTATTTTATTTATTTATTTAATTCCTTATATATGTTCTTTGATTATTATGGTTTTTATTTCACATGATTAATTGGTTGTTATTAAAATCATTTCATCAATTTTGTCATGCATTATTGATTATTAAGATTAATATTCGATTAAATATATACTTGGATCTATAAAGTTCATACATGATTATCTTTGATTTTATGTTTTTCATTAAATTGTTTATATAGAGTGCTTAGGAAAACTTTGACTCTTTGTTATTCATTATGTTTCCATGAAATTCTTAGATATCATACTATACGTAGAAAAAGAACCTACATTAGATTTAATTACTTGACCTTAATTGTTATATCCATGAGATGATATAGATTGATTTCGAGTTGTCACTCTAAAATTGAGGATTAATTAATAATTAGATAATTACTAGTTGAATAGTGGTTGATTTTGAAACCTTGGTAATTCTTATCTTATTGAATTCTCCTTTATTTTAATTGCTTCCTTAGTTTAATTGGTTTAATTTTCTTAGAAACTCAATTTGGTCAACTAGGTTAGAATTGATATTAATTTTAGATTTAAATTAGACTTTTCAATTTGTAACAATCCATGTGGGATCGATCTTGTTATCACTATTCTATTTTTAGATTCGTACGCTTGCGAGTATATTAAAATTTTTCACAACAATGGGGAATGGATTTTATAGGACCTTTTCCACCATCCTTTGGGAACTTGTATATCCTTGTTGCTGTGAATTATGTCTCCAAGTGGGTAGCAGCTGCAGCATTACCTACCAATGATGCTAAAACAGTGGATTCTTTTCTTCAGAAAAATATTTTTTCCAAGTTTGGCACTCCTAGAGCAATTATTAGTGATGAGGGTACTCATTTTTGCAACAAAGTCTTTGCTGCAACTATGGTAAAATATGGAGTCAGACACAAGGTAGCAACAACATATCACCCGCAATCCAATGGTTATGCTGAAGTGTCTAACAGAGAAATTAAAAACATCTTAGAAAAAGTGGTGAACCCAACAAGGAAGGATTGGTCTTTGCAGTTACATGACTCTCTATGAGTATACAGAACAGCATACAAAACTCCATTTAGCATGTCTCCTTATTGAATTATCTTTGGGAAGACTTGTCATTTGCCACTAGAGCTAGAGTATAAAGCACACTAGGCACTGAAGAAATTAAATTGGGATATTCATGCTGCAGCAGAGCAAATGAAGCTTTAACTTTGTGAGCTTGATGAATTATGGTTATTTTCATATGAAATTGCAAGAATCTATAAAGAGAGGACAAAACACTGGCACGACAAGCATATTCAACACAAGCAATTTAACCCTGGTCAACTAGTGCTGCTCCACAATACAAGACTAAGAGTATTTTCAGGAAAGCTAAAATCACAATGGTCTGGACCTTTTAGGTTGTTAAAATTTTATCCTCATGGAGCTGTTGATCTTCTAGATGAACAAATAGGACACGAATTTAAAGTTAATAGACACAGGGTTAAGCATTACATACACCCAGCTGCAGATTATTTAAAGGAGGTTTTACTCCTTAAAGAACCCAACTATTGAGCAGTGAAAGAAGGTCTGGCTGAAGGACCTTAAACCAAGTGCTTAATGGGAGGCAGCCTATTATGGAGACAGCCACCTCAAACCAAGTTTGATCATCTTTGGTTTTGTTGATAGCTCTCCCACTCTTCCATTTTATTTAGTCTTGTTCTTCAATTCAAGTTACTTAGTTTCATCTTTTTTACATTATTGCATTTTTTTAATGTTATTATCATTTGATCTCTTTATTTTTAATTATATTTTTAGAATTTGTTTTAGTTTTTGTGGTAAGTATGAGTGGCATTACATTTCTATTTTAACCAGTGGGGTTGTATGGTGACAGAGTGCAGAGGCAAGTCACGTGTCAGAGGGCATTGGAGGGAAGTATGTAACCGTTGCTAGAGCAAGTAAATGGGTGCTGCAGCACCCAATATTACCGTTACAGTAAATTAAAAATTAGAGTCTCTCACTTACCGTTGGAGATAAATCATGACAGATGGTGGCAAGGGAATTATCATTAAAATCATTAGAGAGGAAAAGAGAAGAAGATTGGAATTGAAGAGTGCTATTTTGGCAACATTGAGGAATCTTGCAGAATTATTTGGATTTGTCTTTCACCGTGCTCAACTTATATTTATCTTCTTCTTTTCATTGTTTTAATGTATTCCGTGAACAACATATTTATGTTTGTTTTTCTTATTCAAAATATGAACTAGTTTTGCTTGTAGTTGAGTGACAAGTAATCCAATGGGTTTTTTTTACTGTTCTTATGTGTTATTAGGTCATTACTATAGCATTTTACTCTAATAGCTATTATTAATATAACTGTTATTTCGGTTGACTATCCATTTAATAGTTCAAGTTAAGATAGAGCTGTAAAATGCATGTCTTAGCGAATATTATTATAGTAATACTTGATCTTAATTTAAGTTTCCTGAATTAAGTTATCTTAAATCCCATAAGGGCTATATTTGAAGTTAAAATTGTGACACACTAGACACATGTGCTCATCTTGTAGGGTGGAGAGACTAAAGGATCGTAATGCCATACCATAAGTAGATTAGCAACTGGTCATTGTTAATCGATTTAAGAGTGAGAGTTCCAATATGCGACAGTTGAGGATGTACATTAATTCTGCGCAGTGCTGCAGCACTTGCCGTAACAATTGGTGTTAATATGATGAAAGTAGTCAACCCATAAGGAGAGTTTTGATCATTCAACTACTATAGTCTCAATTGAATCTTAGACACATTTAGTATAGTTTATTTCATTACGGTATTGTTTTACTTTATTATCTCACAATCATCAATTACGATAAAACATATTTTACGTTTGTTAACTTCAAATTTAAATTAGTTTGCACTATTGTGATTGCTACAACATTTCAAGTAACATCAATCTCTATGGAGACGATCTTGAATACTCATCACTTTATTACTTATTGTGTACACTTGCACATTGACACCAATATATCTGAATACTCATCACTTTATTACTTATTGTGTACACTTGCACATTGACACCAATATCATTTGATTATAAAAATAACCAACTACAACATTTCAAGTAACATCAATCCCTGTAAAGACGATCTTGAATACTCATCACTTTATTACTTGCTGTATACACTTGCACATTGACACCTATAACATTTAATTATAAAAATAACCAACAACGGCGTATCAATACCGCCTCCACGAAGAGGACCCTTGTCCTCAAGGGTCAGGTGAGGGAATTGTTTTGCCAGGAACTCTAAATCTTCCCATGTTGCGTCCTCATGTGGAGGGCGTTTCCAACGGACAAGACTTTGTCCCACCAACTTGCCACCTTTTTTAAGCCAACGAACATCAATAAGTCTGTCCGGTTCCAAAACGAGTACTTCGTCGTCATCAACATATGGAAGATCTGCACTGAATTGAGGCATCTCACCAACGTGTTTTTTTAGCAAGGACACATGGAATACCAGATGCACTCGAGATCCCGTCGGTAGTTTAAGCTCATACGCCACTTGACCTACTCTTCGCAGAATTGGATATGGTCCAAAGTATTTGCTGGCATGACGGAATACAGTTGTCTGCCTATACGATGGAAGTCTTAGGAATACCATGTCACCCTCTTTAAACTCCACGTCACGCCTTTTTGTATCCGCAAATTGTTTCATGCGATTGGTTACCATTTCTAATTTTTTTTTAGTTGTCGCAACAACTCATCCCTAGACAACAAAGCTTGATCTACCTCGTGCACTAGAGAAGATCCCACATGATACATTGGTACTACCAGTGGATGTTGCCCATACAAAGCCAAAAAAGGAGTCATACTTGTGGACTCATGGTACGTTGTGTTGTACCAGTATTTTGCCCAAGGTAGGTAAGAGTTTCATTGTTTCAGCCATTGATGAACAAAGCTTCATAGGTATTGTTCAAGACATCTATTAATAATCTGTCTGACTGTCAGTTTGCGGATGGTACACAGAACTCATCTTGAGTTGTGTACCTGACATATGAAAAAACTTTTGCCAAAACTTGCTAATAAAAATAGGGTCTCGGTCACTAATTATTGATTTCGGCATGCCATGTAATTTTTCCACTCCATCAATAAACTTCTCAGCCACTGTTTTTGTTGTGAATAGGTGAGTCAAGACCATAAAGTGTGCACTCTTGCTGAGCCGATTTACCACCACTAGAATAAAATTTTTACTTTGTGAGTTTGGCAGCCCTTTAACGAAGTTAAGGTTGATATCATCCCACACTTGGCAAGGAATTGGTAAGGGCTGGAGGAGACCTGCAGGCTTAAGAGTTTATGCTTTCGTTTTTTGACAAATCTCGCATTTACCCACATAGTCATGAACCGTTTAAAACATTGAAGGCCAATAGAATTATTTTTTCAAACATTTGTAAGTACGTAGAACTTCTGAATGACCTCCTATCTTAATGTTGTGGGCTTAAAAAATTAATGATTAACGGAGTCGAAAAGGAACTACAACTCGGCCCTTGAAGAAAATCAGCCCATTACGCATGAAATAAGGGCCAGCAGGTTGAGTCAGGGCCTAATGTGTAATTTGCTGCATGTAATCATCATCTTGGGCAACCATTTTTATTTCATTCCAAATAGATACCTGCGCCATAAATAAATTGTTAAGAGCAGAACTGTCAGGTCATCGTGAAAGGGCGTCAGCGGCAACATTCTCACAGTTGGGTCTATATTGGATTTCATATTCAAACCCCATTAATTTGGCCAGCCACTATTGATGTTCGAGTGTCGTAATTTTCTACTCCAAAAGGTACTTAAGGTTGCGTTGATTGGTATGGATGATAAACTTTTGTCCCAGCAGATAAGGTCGCCACACATGGATAGCTTCTATAATTGCCAACACCTCTTTTGCATATGTGGACCAAGATTTTTTTGTGACTCGCAAGGCACGACTCATAAATGCTATAGGCTGCCCTTATTGCTAGAGTATTGCGCCGATGCCGTCACTGGATGCGTCTGTCACAATAACAAAAGTTTCATTAAAATTAGGCATGGCTAATGTAGGTGTACTTGTCATTGCCTTTTTTAAATTGATAAAAGCTTTGTCTGCTTCTACATTCCATTCAAACTACCCTTTTTTTAGAAGATTTATGAGTGGCCGAGCTAAAACTCTATATCCTTGGACGACCTTTCTGTAGTAACCCGTAAGGCCACAGAATCCCGATAGCTTTAAGATGTTCTTCGGTTGAGGCCAGGAGACCATGGCTGCAATTTTTGTCTCATCTACTTTTACCCCGTGGCTGGTAATTATGTGGTCAAGGTACTCGAGTTCTTGTTGGCTAAAAGTGCACTTGCTTGCTTTAAGGAAAAAATTAATGTTGTTTAAAAACCTACATTGCCTGCTTAACATGAGTAAGGTGGCTACGCCAAGAGGGGTTGTATATCAGTATATCGTCAAAGAAAACAAGGATAAATTTCCTGAGATAAGGACGAAAACATAGTTCATGATGGCCTGGAATGTCGATGGTGCATTGCATAAGCCAAACGGCTTTACTAAGTATTCGTAATGTCTGTTGTCTGTGCGAAAATTCATTTTATGGATGTCGGCTAGGTTTACACGTACCTAATAGTATCCTGCCCTTAAGTCCAGTTTAGTGAAGTACGCTGCTCCATATAACTCATCCAGTATGTAATCGACTGTAGGGATTTGAAATCAGTCTTTAACAGTGGTGTTATTGAGAGACCGATAGTCGATGCAAAATTATCAACTTCTATCTTTTTTTTGACAAGTAGTACTGGTGATGAAAAAGGGCTGGTACCAGGCCGAATGAGTCCCAAATTCAGCATCTCCTGGACTTGATTTTCAATTTTGACTTTCTGGAAATAGGCGTAGCGGTATGACCGTACATTGACTGGCTCAGTTCCCTCTTTCAATGTGATGTTATAGTCGATTTCTCGTCTAGGTGGCAGTTTTGTTGGCTCTTGAAATAAAGTGTTGTATTCCTTTAACAAGTCTTGCATATCTAGAGTTGTTGTGTTGAGAGAGTCTTCTACATTCACATGGAAACAAATGGCAAAACCAGACTGTCCTTGTCTCAGCTCTTTGGTAATTTCGATCAAGGATGCTGTTTGGATTGATTGAGGCCCGATGCCTTGTAACCGGTAACTTTTGTTCTCCCAAGTGAAATCCATGGTAAGTTGTTTCTAGTTGCAAACCACTAAGCCTAGCATCTCAAGCCACAAGACTCCCAACACTAAATCTAGCCCTGTAATTCAAAGTGAATAAAGAGTCAAACTGAATAGAACTTCTTGTAATAATACTTGAACCCGTTCGAATTTTCTCTTACACGATAGTGTTTCTCTCTTTGCCACTCGCACCGAAAATCCTGCTGTAGGAATGATTGGCAGTCGTAATATGTTGGCCATTCGCGAGCTGATGAAATTGTGAGTTGAACTGCTATCGATCAGAACCATAATCTCATATGGTCCTACCTTTGCTGTGACCCGTATGGTTCTTGGGGCTGCCCATCTAGTGAGGGCATATAAAGTGATTTTTGGATTGGTTGGCTCTCTAGTGTCAGGTTTTGTGCATAAGACTTTAGGAATTCCCTCATATGTAGTTTAAACATTCGTTGTCTCACTTTCAAGGAGCAATAGCTGAAGTTGGATGCACTTATGACCTGCTGTAAACCAATCGTTACGATTGAAGCAAGCTCCCATTGCTCGACACCGCTGCATTTCGTCTCAAGTTAGCCGTTTGATGGGTCTCGTTAGTTGGGCACGGGTATTGTTTGTTGGTGTTGGTGTTAGTGGTGTACAGTTGAGGTATTATGGTCGCAGCAACTTCCTTTGTCGCGTCAATTAATCATCCTTCATACATGCGAGGCTTATAGCTTCTTTTAAAGTTTTGGGCCGAAACATCTGATTTCCTCTGAGATTTCCGGCTTTAATCCTCTCATAAAGGTCCCGACCAAGGCCTTTTGCGTCCAGCCTCGTACCCGGTTCCCAAGCCTTTCGAATTCCCTCTGTTAATCATGTAGTGACCATGTCTGCTTAACCCTAGACAACACCTCATCATAATCCTCGCACTCAGTAGGGCTAAACCGTGCCCAAAGCTCCTCTACAAAAATTTACCACGTTACTGTCTTTTCCTCTTCTTGATAAGTTTGTCACATCCACTGCCACCATTGGTTGGCCTCTCCTTCGAGGTAAAAAGAAGCTAAGGAGACTTTCTGTTCGTTGATTGGTTCCTGGTACTCAAAAAATTGCATTATCCTATTATACCACTCCGTTGGGTCGTCACCGGAATATTGCGGACACTCTAGTTTGGTAAGTATTGATGCTAGCTTATGGCGACTCCCTTCACTATCTCCACGACTAAACTGTGAGGATTCGGCATGATTAGAATTGTTGTGACTTGGCGTTCCTTTTGAAGTTGAAAGTGAATCTACCACTTTGCTCATTGTTTCTTCTAGGCGGTGCAATATGTCAGTAACCCTTGTTCTATACTCTTCATGCTATCTTGCAAGCTTCCGATCTCAGCTTCCACACGCTCTATGCGTTCCTTGTTAGATGACATAGTAACCTCACTCTGATACCACTGATAGCGGTCTTAGTCAAAGCGTATGTGATTGAATATATTTCTACTTAAGGTGAGAAATAAGACCACAAAATATTTGAGTTTTTGGATAATAGTCAATGCACTTATTCAAGTCTGTTGGAGCTTATTTATACTTGAAACAACTTAGCCAAACAATCTAACTATCACTCAAGATTGTAGGCAGGTCTTAAGCTAACAACTTGACTTATTCTTTTAGCTTAACTAAACAACCGAATATGAATTAAACCAAATAATAAATCTCCATTAAATCAGCAAGTGATCCCATGTTGACCGAATCAACCCATGATCCTTGTAGACTACTCCAACGACCATTCTTCCAACATGCTGCATGGTGCATGTAACGTATGCATGAGTCTTGAGCCATGTGACCATTCGACTTCCAAGCATCCATGCATAATTCAAAAGTACCCAGCATACATGTTGCGAGGCTTTGGAATCCTTGACGACCTTCGCGGCGTATCAATATTATCCTTCTTCTATGAGGATTATGTTCATCTTATAGGACTAGGACTATACTATATATAAAGTATATAAATATAGACTTTATTCACAAACTCACACGAGAAGATTTAGCCTAGCAATCTTAGCTTTAATTATTCCATACAACCTTAAGCCATTAACAATATTCCTTTAATCTACAATATCCATTAATTAGAACAAAAAAAAACTACCTTAAGCCATAATTAACCCACAACATCATTTTTACTATTCATTCATTACCATGACACCTCTGATTAAGAACAAGCCTATATTCTTAATTAAAGCTATAAAAACGCTTAAATCGTATCTACTTTGTTCATAACTACAGCCATATGAGGTAAGGTCAGCCACTAAAACTTTCAAAAAATATTGTCCAATATTAAAAACACATTCAAAGTCCTACTATCACATCTTCTCAATCACTAAAACCCTCAAACACTACTTTTAAATTTTCATTGGTTTACAATTGTATTTTACATCATGTTAACCTTAGAATATCAATACAAGGTTCTACATTATTCTCTTTAGTTTGCTCCCATACCACCACTCTCAGCAATAACTTTTCTATTACAAAAAAGGCCAATCTCTATAAGTCAACAAACCAGAAGTCAATGTTTCAATAGGGGCATATTTGGGCCACACCAACGTTTAGATACACTTTTGAACTTTACGCTTCAAACCGTACAATAGAATCAAGCAGATTATAGACCAAGCCTAAATTTCAATCCAGCCCAACACTATCCTACCGAGGGCGACCTTTTAGCCAGTTCAGAAGTGATACATGGCCTAGTAAAATCCCTGCCTAAGCAACAATAAAACTATAATATAAAAAATCCACTATTGAATGGTAAATATGAAGTTTAAACAAATAAATTAAATAGTTTTTATTTGTAGAAATATCAAATAATCAATTTATATATGAAAAAGCCATATTTACCATTTAATAGTATATCTTTTTGTTAGTGCTTTAACATATCAAATATGAAACATGTTATAAAAAATTTACTAAAACGTAATTGATAGAAACAATTCTTAAGAGGGATCAAAGTATCATTTTTCCTTTATTTATAATTTTTAAATGAATCCTTTTTAGTTTTTTGTTTAATTTTGGTGAATAGTTTTGTAAGTTAAAATCAGTCAAATGTTTGTTTAACTGTATTACTAAGTGTATGAACAGAAAGTTGACATTTTCGAATTTGCAAAGATCAAAATATTTTTATGTCAATTTTAAAGTGTTATTTTCTCCTAAAAAATTACAATAATAAAATTAAGGTACGGAAATCTCATCCAAATCCTTAGCACCATTTCTTATATCAAGAGGAGGTTCAATGAATTGCAGATGTACGATGTGAGACACTTGCCAATGGCAATTGTAGCAAAAGAGGGCATGGTGGATTTTCATATTCATGAGTTCTCCTTGAGGAAAATCAAGTGATAACAACAATTATAATACTAGTGTAGCTATAAACAGTTGTGGCTATAAGCATGTTTATATAAATTGAAAACCATTTAAGAAAATATTATGTGGCTCCTATGATGCTTTCATAAGTAGCTGTCTAATAACTCTATAAAATTAGAGTTATCAGGTCACTTTTAAACTTAAATAATGATTATTTAGAGAGCAAATAACATGTTTTCATTGCATTTTAGTTATATTTTGCATAAACATCTATTTTAATTTATCTTTAATCAAATTGGTTTAATTTAAAATAATATGTGTGCTTAAATCTCATGCATAATTGTAAATGACCGAAAGCTCAAATTTCAAGAAAGGAATGTTGTTGCAATGAGCTTGCAAAAATAAGGAAAGAACTTGGTTACAGAAAAATTGAAACAAATCTGAAACAGTGCAGATATTGTAGTCGTTACTGTAGTAATCCTAGAGCATTGACAAAAAATTTCACACAAGATACTTAGAAGATTACGATATGGAGTTTCCAAGTTTTGAATATGTGCGCCTTGGACTTGTAGCTGCCCTAATTTTCGACTATAAAAGAAGCACGCATGGAAAGGAAGAGGAGGGCGGTGAAACCAAGAATAATAACCAAAAAGAAATAATAGTAAAACAAAAATTAAAGAGCAAGATTTAGGGTTATATCAGAGAAAAAAATTGCAGAGATCAATCGAGAAACCAGTCCTTTTTATTTTTTTTCTTTTTTCTCGTTTATTCTTTAATCAAGAGGATGTATTTGATGGCTGAAACTCATTTATTTATTTTTCTTTCGCAAACCATGAACTAAATTTATTTGTGGTTGAGTGATAAACAATTTTAATGGTTCATTGACTGATTATATGTGTTGCTGCTTGTTTGCTACAACATTTTGTTTTGATAACACTTATTTCTATTCATTATTTCGGTTGACCACTCATTTAATGATATTAGATAAGAAAGAGCATGTCTTCGTGGAACATATCAGAGTAATACTTGGTTTTAGATTGAGTTTCCTGAGTTGAGTTTTACTTGATTCCAAAAGGTAGGGGTGTTCACGGATCGGATTTTACGGATTATAATTTTTCAATCAAATCCAATCCACGGATTGAATAAATTCAATCCAAATCCAATCCATATATCTGCGGATAGGATGCAGATTTAACTCAATCCATATCCAATCCATACGTCTACGAATTGGATGTAGATTTAACTTAATCCATATCAAATCCACCATTTTACGCATTAGTTTCCGAATTAAAAATTTTTTGTTATCTCTAATCCATGAACTAGGGTTGGCAATGCAACGAGATTGGATGTGATTTACCAATCTCAGTCCCGTCCCGTATGTGTAAGTGGGATGAAAAAACGTCTCACTCCCGTCCTGGCAGTGCTGTTAGAGTGCACCAAATTTAAAACCTTACTACTAGTATAAATAATTAGTACAGAGCAAGTAAGGATCGATCCTACAGAGACTATGCTAGTTGTATTTATTACCAACTCTAAAACAGAGCTTAAAATAAAATAATAATAATAGAAATAATTAATATAAATTAATCTAACTAAAGAAATACCAATTATAAATAAAAGGGGGGTTTTTGAATTTTTAACTAAACAGCAAGAAATAAAGAAATTAAACTATAAAAATAAAAATTTAATAAAAACTCTAATTAAAGGATAAAGAAATAATAATGATGAAAACTTTGGTTAAAGTATCATTCACCACTACCAAACATGCACATAAGATATCAATTATATCATCAATTTATATTGAAACTATCAACCGTAGACAACAATAAGCTTTATTAGTCTTAATCTTTCTTTAGTGTGTCGTTAGGCAAAACAAGCTCTTCACCTAATCTCTAATCATTAAATAATTTAAAACAAGCTCTTTAAATTTAAGATAATGAAAGCATTAAATAGATAAAGATATTAGGTTGATCTAGGCAATAAACACACAAGCTCAGATTATTTAACCTAGGTTATGTTCTCTAATTGAAATCACTTATCCAACCTGCTACTAATTATTAAAATATCAAGATAATTACGGATCAAGAATTTTAATCTAGCAATAGAATTTATTCAAGTCCTATCTAATTGGCCACTCAAACAAGACGAGAATAAAATCATAAACATTAATTATAGAAGAATATAAATAATCTCAATTAAATAAATTGAATGATAGAATTTAAATTTAATTACATAGCATGTTTAGAGTTTTGAATTTACCCTCAATCAAATAGAAAATCTAGCCTAACATAATTAAATTGGGAATAAAAGAGTTAATAAAACCAGACATAGAGATTAATTCAAACGGCTGCCACCTCTATTTTTTTTCTTCTCCTTTGCGGCTGCAAATTCTTTTGTATGTGTGGCTGTTGAATCTTTCTCGTGTTGCTTCCGCTTGGCCCTTATATAAGGCTTCAAGTGTGGCTTTTAAATCCTTACATGGAAAGAATTAAATCCAAGCCAAAACCGCCACTTTCATTACGTGCTTGCCATTTAAATTGTCATGCAAAATATTTGCTTCCTTTTTCGTTTTCAATCACAAACTCGTTTGATTGGCCATGCTTAAAGCCAAAAGGCTTTATTCTTTTCTTCCTCTCACGTGCTGGATAGCAATCTCCTTTTTCCAATTTTAGCTCCATGTGCAAAATTAATTTTTCTTGGCTTGTACAAGCTCTAATTGGAAAATATTCTTTATTTCTTCAATTCTTGATCTCTTGTGCACGTTTGTCTCCCAATCTTCAATTCTTTTCCTATTCTAATTCTCTCAATCAGTTTTTTTTCCTGAATGCTCCGATTTAATTTCTCTTTAATCCCAGAAAATACCTAAAATAACAAAATAAAAAAAACTAAGATAAAAATTAACACAATAAAAATATAATTTACTAAATTAAAAATTAACTAAAATAACTAGAATATTTAAGACCAAAATAAGAAAAAGATGGAGAAATTAATAGCAAAATATATGAAAAATATGCACTTACCACGTCCCTACATTTTTTTGGGACAAAAATAGGTCTCGATACCATCCCAAAAGAGATGGCATCCTGCGGGATCCCATCTCAATTGAAAATATTCTCATTCTTAGTCGGCAATGAGACATATGGGACGGAATTTGTCAATCTCACTCTCGTCTCGTGTATGCAAGTGGGATAAAAAAAAAGTCTCAGTCTCGTTCCTAAATTTTTTTATGGGACAAAAATATGTCTCAATCCCGTCCCAAATTGCCATCCCTACCATGAACTAATGAAATAAAAATAAATCTAATATAAAAATAAATTTACTGCTGATTAAATTAAAAATTGAATAAAATTTAAATAAATTAATTGTTTAAATAAAGATAAAATAATACATTCATAGTTTTAAAATATAACACATCGAGATTAATTGTTCAAATAAAACTATAATAATACGTTCAAAGTTTCAAAATATAACACACTAAGATTAATTGTTCAAATAAAGTAACAATAATACATTAATATAACATCGAAATTAATCATTCAAATAAAGTCATAATTAATTGAAATGGCGAAGTTTTTGAAACCAAAGACAACCTAATCCTTCACCAGGGGTGTTGCGCTTGTTGAAAAGTGGTGATTACGGAACTGTTAACGATGGGAACCAAGAGAAGCCATAAGGGTGGTGATCTTGAAGGTTGTGATAGTACAATTGTTTGGATGGAACCAGTGATTGTGAAGTTGCTCGATGGATTCAGGGAAGAAAATGGCTTGCTCTAGCCGGAATCGCGCGGCCGACGTCCTTCAAATCGGTGTTCAGAGTGTATTAAACCAGTATTGGGTATTGCTAGTGCGTGTGACGGCGGGAAAGCTTAGGGTTTTTTGTTTGCAAATTGTTGGTGACTTGCATTATGTTACTTTGCTTTTTGGTGGCTTTCCAAATTGTTGGTAACTTGGCGCTATGTTAAGTTGCTTTTGCTAGTGTGTGTGACTTTGCTTTTATTTTGTTTTACAATTTTTACAAGTTATATTTGTATATTTGATTATTTAATTATTTTTATTTTATATTATTATTGGGTAATGGCTAAGATATGTTATAGTGCTTATGTAACTATGTAATGTCACATTTATAATATTTTTTAATTAAATTTATAATATTTTTTTAACTAAATAAATAATTAATTTTTTTTTACGGATTCACGAATTTTTGTGAATTTACAAAAGTAAATCCATATCCAATCCATCGACTACAAATTTTTAAATTTCCAATCCATATCCAATCCATCAATCCACGGATCAAACGGATTGAGCAGATCGGATTGGATTCTGAACACCCCTACCAAAAGGTTTTAAATTGAGTTTCCTAAGTTGAATTTTACTTGATTCCAAAAGGGTCATACTTAATTTAAAATTAGTGATGAACTAGACATATGGTTTCACCTTGTAGGGTAATTAGAACCTAAGTATGTAATGTTATATGTTATGTTAGCATAACAATTTATCACTGTTAGGTTGCATATAGATGTAAGACATTCAACATGCGACAACTGATGATACATAAGGATTCTGCATAATGTTGTAGTAGATGCTATAGCAATTAAATTTAAAATTAGAAGAAATAGTCAAATCCATTAAGAAAGTTTAATCATTCAATTACTTCATTCCCATTGGCTTTGTCCTTGTGTGTGACGTGAGAATTTACTTTATTTCATTTTTATTTATTGCATTTTCTTTTAATTAATTAAGTTACCAGTTTAATTATTTTTTTATTTTCAATTAAAGCAAAACTGCAATGTTGAGATTACTGTAGCAAATCTAATAACATCAATCCCTATAGAGACGATCTTGAATATTTATCATTATATTGCATATTGTATACACTTGCACATTGACACCAATAGCATTTGAATCCATTACAACGCTGTCAACTCAATTTATATAAGAGTATTTGTACAACTACTTATGACTTTAGTATTAATATTAATTTGAAATTAGTAAATTTCTTTAAAAGGACAAAAAAAGGTTAATCATATATTGCCATATTGGCATAAATACAAAATTACATCAAGTTTGAATACAAAACTTGGGATAACCTCAAATTGTTTATACAACTTCTTGTGAGCTTTGATTGTATTGATAGTGTGTTTACCAAATAATAATCGAAAATGGTCGAATACGAATGATAATAGACTTAAATGAGAACGAGAATAATTTATTTACTTAAACTGTAGCAATCAAGATAAAATTAGTTTATATTTTTATTAATATGCTTACTTTATTTTGGAATCAGAATGATTAATAGCAAGTTATTAAAATACTCTTAGTTATTTAGTATCCTAAGCATTCTTATTATTATTATTATTATTATTATCTATTATTGTCTATTATTAAAATAACAAGAATAATAATAATAATAGTTTGTATGTAATTTATAAATAAAAAATTATAAAAATATACATTTTTTGGGGTAAAAATTTTATGGGAAGATAGTTAGTTTTAATATATGTGTTTGTATTTTTTTAATTAAACTAAGAATATTTTAGTAAATAAAATTCAAAAAGGGGTGTTATACACATTTTAGAGGGCGCTAAAAGCTCCACTCAATAGAAAAATCTCACTATGGGGATCCATAACATAGATCTTTTAAAGATCCAACATCACCCCCAAAATAAAGACCCATTGCTGAATTCTCTGACAGCCCAAAATCCATTGCAAAAGGATCTGTAACATAGATCTTTCAGAAGAGAAGAGAAAAAAATTGTGCTAATTGAATTTGACCCATTTATAAACTGTATCATAGTCATAACCTCTTTAACATACTTTTAACTCATATATTTATGTTTATTCATTCATAAACTTTTTTTAATTGAAATTCACATGTTTAACATATATTTTAAATAAATTTCCTAAAATATTTGTAGCTGTGGCTACTCAAATAATAAAATGATTCATCAAAAATTCTCATGTGACTCGAACACAACATAGTCATCATATCAATTATTATAACAAAAAATTATAATTTTCTTGTCAAATTTGTGGAGTTTTATAAACAATTGTCACAACTAATTCTTATTTCTAACTACATTATCTCTTGTTGAAGATATCAATTTAAGTCTTATTGGACTTTTTTCTCTTTATATAAAGATATAAATTGGGACAAAACTATGTTGCTCCTGTGTCCTTTATTGGCCTTTTATTTTTAGAATAAGAGTTACTTTCACTTCATAGAAGAAAATAAATACATCAGTTGTGAAGGATACGAATTCATCCATATAACAGTTTTGCATCTCTCTATAGCTAGTTTAACTAAAAAGTGGGCAATAGTATTACAAGATCTATGAGCATACTTGATATTAACATGATCGAAGCCCTTTATTAAGTTCTGAATTTTTAAGATAACCCAAAAAATCTCGGATCTTCTATCCTACTTGTTGTTTACAAAATTATCCACTTATTAAGAATCTGATTCAATAATTAATAATCTTAAGCATGCACGGCCCACAATCTGCATACCTGATAACTCTATGAAATGAGAGTTATCATGGCAATTTTAGATTTAAATTAATATTACTTAGAGAGTAAATGATGTGTTTCTATTACATTTTTGTTACATTTTTTATAAATATTCATTTTAGTTTAGTATTAATAAGTTTTGCTCGATTTAAAGTAATTTGTGCTCAAATTTTGTGCAAAATTGTAGGTTTCCAGAAGCTTATAATTCATGGAAGGAATGTTATGCAATAGACTTGCAAAAATAAGGAAAGAACATGGCTACAAAAGAGTTTAAACAAATCTGGAACAGTGCAATTGCTGTAGATATTGATGTAGCAACCATTGCTGTAGCAATCCTGGAACAACGACAGAGAAAATTCCGCTCGGGATATTTGCAGAATTGCGATCTGCAGTTTTCTAATCTGACTTATGTGCGCCATAAGGTTCCGTTTTCCCTAATTTTCAACTATAAAAGAAGCACACATCATAAGGAAAAGGGGGAGCCGTCACCTAATGAGAAAAACAAAAATAAACAAAAGAAAAACATGATTCAAGAGAGAAATTGAGGGTTGTACAAGAGGAGAATTTGCAGAAATAAATCAAGATATTCTTGTTCTTGTTTACTATTTATTCTTGGGGATGTGTTTCATGGTTGAAACTTTGTTCTTTATTTTTCTTTTGCAAACCATGAACTAAATTTATTTGTGGTTGAGTGATAAACAATCTTGATGGTTTATTGAATGAATATATGTGTTGCTGCATGTTTGCTATAGCAGTTTGTTTTGATAGTATTTATTTTTATTCATTATTTCGGTTGATCACCCATTTAATGATACTAGCTAAGGGAGAGCCGCAAAATGGCCTATCTTAGTGGAACATATCAGAACAATACTTGATCTTAAATTGAGTTTCCCGGATTGAGTTTTACTTAAGTCCCAAAAGGGGCATACTTGATTTAAGATTAATGATGAACTAAACATAAGGATTCACCTTGTATGGTAAATAGAACCTAAGCGTGTAATGTTATATCTTATGTTGGCATAACAACTGAACACTGTTAGGTTACATATAGATATAAGATATCCAACATGCGACAGCTGAGGATACATAAGGATTCTACTCAGTGCTATAGCAAATACTGTAGCAATCGAGCCAACCATTAGAAAATAGTTAAGACCATTAGGAGAGTTTATTCACTCAACTACTATATATTCTCATTAGTTTTATTCTTGAGTTTGACGTGATAGTTTACTTTGTTGCATTTTATTTATTGCGTTTTTATTTTAAATAGGACATTAGTTTCATTAATTGTTTATTTTATTTTAGCACAAAATCTGCACTGTTAAGATTGTTGTAGCAAATGTGATAACATCAATCCCTATGTGAGACGATCTTGAATACTAATCACTTTATTACTTGTTGTGTACACTTGCACATTGACACCAATAACATTAGTATTTATACACCAACAATACCCCATTCCATCACTTCTGCTTACACAAATGCTACATCTCCATAGAACTTTGAAGTCTTAATTGCAACTGCTATTACATTTCCATATTCAACTCGGATAATAGCTCCTAACCTTTAGATTTGCTTTTTTGAGTTCGTAGTTGCATATACATTTACCTTGAAATATCCTCTTTGTGGGGTAAGAAGGGCTCCAGGTCTTTTGGATCAAACCCTGCTGATTCCAATAAATGTAGGTGGTGGTAGTTGAGTTCTTCTGTATGCATCAACCACAGCTTCCGCCTTAGCTATTAGCACCTGAGAATAAGAAATGGTTTATTGCTTCCATGTCACCCAAAAAATGGCCACCAATAATTTGACATCAACTTTGCTTCTCACCTCAGTCATTCCAAGCAACAAACTCAAAATGCATTATTCAGTAAATCATTTGAGATCATCTGCAAGATGTGTGAGATTCCAAATCTTCCTAGCATCCATACAACCCACTATGCTCCAAACTATTTTTATACATTGACAAATAGGCTTTTGAACCACTTTTCTCTTCCAAAAGTTTTCAACTGATGGAATAAGATTTCTTGTTGCCCTCAAGCAAAAAGTCTAATCTTTTTTGTCAATGCAAGTGTCCAGATGATTTTCCATTGATTCTTTATAGCTTTTAAGCTTTTTACAGGAAATTTCAGTATTAAAGCAACCCAGTATCCACTCTTGACAGTACGCTGTCTCTTTTCATAATGCCGAAGTAGTTTATCTCTCATTGCCCTTCTAGGAAGAGGAATGTTGACTCCATTATCAGTATCCATTTTATCAAAATGGCTATAAATCAGCCTCTTATTCCATTTGTTCTCATCATTTATTAATTTAAAAACTAGAGCATTAGCTGGCAAAGTTGGTCTCGAAATAGGTTTGAAAGTTAATGGCCTGGAAATGTAAGTTGCCTTATAAATCTAAACATCCTAGGCAATTCCAATCCTCCATCTTAAGCTGTTATGTATAACTTACCTTCCCTATAAAATGCTTCTCTAAATGAAAGATGGATTAGAGCCAAGTTTCGCGTTCAGAAAATCTTTATTCTTAAAATACTTCGCTTATAAACCCTTGCCACCAATAAATTTGAAAATTGCAAAATCCTTCACCCATACTTTACTACTAAAACTTAGTTGAAGCTTGAAAAATCTTTGAATCCTATACCTCCTCTACCCTTGGCCTGACTCAGCATTTCCTATCTCGACCAGTGGACACTTCTTTTGTCACTCTTAGAACCCCACCAGAAATTAGCAATTGTTCTCTGAATGTCATTACAAATACCTATTGGGATTGTAAAAACACCCATGGTATAAGCTGGAACAGCTTGTGCCACTACTTTAATTGGAATTTCTTAGCTCCACATAAAAGGAACTTGTGCTACCAACTTGATATTTTATTGTTGATCTTCAACTTGATTTCATTGAAGAAACTGCTTTTCTTTTTCCCAATCTTCTATATTATTAAGTGGCAATATTCAAAATGGTTAAGCCTTAGCAATCAAGAATATTTTTTAGCTTATTATTGTTTCAAGGCATGAAAAATATTTAGGTTTGCCATTTATGTCTAAAGGTTACAACATAATAATCAAAATTTTTTTATTTTCACAGTCAACGCCTGAGGCTCTTGTAAAGATAAGACTATCATTAGCAAATAGGAGATAGAAAATCTTTATGTCTTTTCCAAATGACAACCTATAAATGAGCTTATGTTGTTCAGCCTACAACAGTAGAGAGGAAAAAACTCTTCACATATGGTGAACAAAATATGGAGATTGTGGACAGCCCTATCTTAGCTCTCTTCATGGTTGGATTAAACTGCTAATCATGTCATTTATGATAACAAAAAAAGAGATAGTACTTATACATCTCATAGTTATACTAACCCATTTTTGCGAAAAGCCTAAACTCTTCATGGTTTGATCAAGGAAACTCCATTTCGATCTATCATAGGCTTCACTAATATCAAGCTTTAAAGCCACCAAGCCATTTCGTTTTTCTTTACAGTGTCTTATCTTTTAAGGGTATTCATAGCCTATAATAATTTTGTCCATTATAAGCTTACTAGGAATGAAAGCATTTTGTGTCGGGAACATGACTTTGTACGAGATTTGTTTAAGCCTATTTGTTTTTATCTTAGTAATACTCCTATAAATAACACTACAAAGACTAATATGCTTAAATACAGTGACGTCTCTAGGTTTCACAACCTTTGGTATCAATGTAATGTATGTATGGCTAAGAGGAGCAATATTACCTTACTTATTGAGGATGTAAAGGCAAGCAGTGATAACCCCAGATTTACCATTTGCCAATGCTTCTGATAGAATATTGCTAGCGGTCTATCAGGTCGTGGTGCATTTGTCAAGTACATCGAGTCAACTTCTTTGGTTGTGAAGGGCTTCTCCAATTGCTCATTCATGTCACTAGAAACTCTCAGCGTTATCCCTATTAATCTTGCTACAATTTGATCTTGACTTGGCTTGAATGTAGTGAATAATTTTGTAAAATAATTACAAAACTCATGCTCCACATCTCCTGCATTCTTAGTCCATCTTTCTATTTTATCTTTAATCCCTTACATTCTGTTCTTTTTCTTCCTGGATGATGCTTTATGGTGTAAGAACTTGGTATTTTTATCCTCCTCTTTAAGCCAATTTGCTCTCGAGTGTTGTTTCTAGTAAATTTCTTCATCAATTAAAATATTGTGCATTTGTCCCTCCATTCTTTTGATCTTATCCCCATTTTCTTATTGCACTCTCTTTTACTTCCAGTTTTGTAATTGTTTCATCAACTTCTCCAGCTTTTTTTCTCTTCCGCCAAATTCTTCTTTACACCAAAAAAGTAAACTAGTCATTGATTCATTAGTCACCTTTTGAAACAAGTTTATAGGATTGTCACTGTTCTAACTTCCGTGTCTGCTCCATTCCTTCTTGATGAATCCTTACAATTGTCATACGGGCTCTATATATCTTTAAAATGGATTCATGAATACGTATTCTTTTATAGTTCTAACCATTACCTCTATCTTGGACATCCATCAACACAAGGTAATAGTCAGATGTCCATTTTTCAAGGTTAGTAGCTGCAGAGTAAAAGAATTTGTCACTCAAATCCTTATTACACACAAATATGTCTAATCGTTCTTAAACAAAACCAAGTCCAAACCTTCCATTACTCTAAGTAAAGGGTTATCATTTATATCTTACATCTACTTAATCATAATCTTTTAAAGCCCCTCTAAAGTCACTGATTAAACTTAAATGCCTATCATTTCCACTATTCTTTTTTATAAGGATGTAGAATTTTATTAAAATCACCAAAACACAGTTAAGGTATAGAAGATAAACTTGCTAAGTGCCTTAAAAGTGTTCATGTGGATAGCGGTACACCTCTATACACCGCATTTGCTTCCATTTTCCATATGTATTTAAGCATGGATGCGGTGCTTATTAAAGGATTTTATTTGCACATAGGTAATTCCAAAACATTGCTAGTCCACCTCCTTTCCCACTATTATTCATAGTAAAACAACTTCTAAAATTTAACTTATTACGAACCACATTCATTTGCATATACAACAACTTTGTCTCATTCAAAAATACAAATTGGGGTCTGTGCATTTGGAGAATCTTTGGTAATGCTAGATAGTTTAGGGATTCCTTAAACCTCGAATGTTTTAACTAAGGATTTTCATGACTTTCGGTGGGGCTGGCCACCAACCTCCGCTGACATTTCTACTATGTTAGAATTCGTGACTTCCATCTCTTCTATTGCCAATGGTTCCCAGCTCAATTTGAATTTCGCTCTAGTTAGAATTGCTATCATTTATTTTCATTTTATTTAAGTGGACTAACAAATTTAGTTCTTTTTTACTTTATAATTCGCCTTATTAACTCACTATTTAGCCTTTTTAATATCCCTAACCTAATTTTATGTCCACCCTTAATGTTAGGATTTTGGGCCTGCAGCTTATACTTCTTTCGCTGGGACTAACTTCAATAATTTTTTGCCCATTTTCTATCTCAACTTCCTCAATATGTTCATGATCTTGTTTTTTTCATGCTAATTAGTTTATTTTTTAAGCCTACTATCTCCTTGTACACCTCAACTTGCCTTCAAGCTTTCCCTTTCTTTTACATTTTCATTTCTCGCTTGAATTCCCAAATTTCTAAGTTCTTTTTTATTTCTAGCTATCACACTTTGCTTTTTGCTGCTTATTTACTATTTCGTCATTGATTCCATCACTTCTTTTATTAGATGCTGCTCAACTATCTTCTCTATCTCATCAAGTCTAGCTAACTCATTAGTTTGACCTATCTCTTTGTTGTTAGGCTCTGACGCAATTACAGCATTCGGGTTTTCCTAGCTCTATTGATGATGTTGTGATCAACAATGATCCTTTGAACTTGCAAATTTATTTTTTGATCTACCATCATTATTGTTTCATCTCTCTTAATTGCGGTACTTCTTTAAGCATCCTCCCACTATGATTGCTTTCATCCATATCCCATATGGTAGCTCCTCATTTAGTTGACCCTGGTATTTAGCACATTCTTTGTATTGGTGGCCAATAATTTTATAGCAGAAACAAAAATTTGGCAAACATTCATACACCATTGGCATTGGAATATCAACCTTGCCTTCTTGTTTGAGAAATAATTTTTTTTAATGGCTATGTTATATTGAGTGAGATTCTTATTCTTGTAAATTTCCCAATGCACTCTTCACTTTCGTCAATTTCAACCTCCTCTACTATCACAATATTTACACCCAGTTCTTGAAGAAAATATTTTTCTATACATGCGATTAGTTCATTACGAATCTGTACCTAGAAAGATGTGTGAGTAAAAGATTGTTTTGTGGCCTCCCCAATTCCTTTAGTTTTATGAGGACAATTATTACTCTATCAAAGTGCTAAGGGCCTTTTGCTATCACTCTTCTTTTATCAACTTTTCTGCAAACTTGAACATGAAGATATTGTTGCCCAAGCTCTCGATCTTAACTTCTCAGAAAGTTCGCCATACTTGTTGTAATGCAATCTTATGCCCCTCTTTATTGACCCCTCTTGTAAGGAGGACTTTGACGACCAAGCATCCAGTCAAGACTTTCTTTCTTTTTGTTTCCATTCACACTTTCAGCATCACTTTTTTTTTGTCTTCCTCTCTTATAGTTATCGCTTTGAATTTGCGGATTAACTCCTCTATATCCATAACAATTAATGGCTTTTAAGAAGAGAGTATTGTATTTACCTATATGTAGTAACCTTCTGTTTAAAACCCCTTACCAACTCTACTCTCCCCATCAATACTCTCATAAGAAACAACTACATTGACTATCATAAATAGTAAAACAAGTTTGTAATCCAACCTACACTCAACCTAGGAGTGACTTTACTCTTTCTTTCTTTTTTTTAATCCTTCTCTGCTCTCCTACTTCAAGTTCATTTTCTTCTTCTTTGTCTCTTTTCTTTTGTTAAATTCTGTTTCTTCTCCTCTTTCATAATTAGATTTTCATAGATAATTTTAGTCTTTAAATTTTCAAAGATAAGAAGAGGAGTTTGCAATAAATTGATTTATTGAATTTGTTGAACCATAAAATATACTTTCTTGGGCTATTATAAAGTCTGTAAACAGCATCATATAACCGTTTATTTATTAGTTTTAAAAAGAAAGGCAAGTTCCTGAAGCATATCGACTGTACATACCTACATACAACACATAAAAATGGTCGCAGTCAGTTTAATTTATCCAATGTAGAGATGGTCACAATCAATCTAATTTATGTAATAAGCATAAAAAATGGAGGGAGGCTCAAGACTTAAGATATACAGAGAGTGTATATGTATACAATGAGGTGAAATCACTAACTTCACTTAGTGATTGAAAGAAATCTCTCCCAGAGAGCAACTAATTTATTTGAGTAGATGAAGAAAGAAAGAGTGAATTAGACTAGAGTGATTAAAGGAAGAATAAGAGTAAAAAAAATGAAAAAGGCTGAAGAAGAGAACATAGAGGAAAAATATTTATCAAAATTTTGAAATCATCTTTGACTAATTTGACTTTTAACAAACAATAAGGACTGTAATGTCAATAATCAAATAAAAATACCCACACCATTAAATTTTCCATTAAATTTAAAAGTAAAAAAGAGAAAATAAGGAGTATGGTGCTCCCAGAAGCAATATAATTGGATTTATTAAATTAAGATAAATTTTACAGATTTAAATTTATTACTTAGCTAATCCATGTTCAACTTTTTATAATCTTTTGTCACTTGTACATATATAATAATACACAATTAAGATTTAATTAGTTTCATACTTTTATCTAATAACTATTAATTATAAATTTTAAAAAAAATTATAAAAAGGTCAACTTAGTCCTAAATACAAATAATTTCACGCCAATGTTTAATGTAGAAGTAAATTTTCAGCGACGCAATAAGTGACTATTCGTTTGGTATTGATGTTAAAATTCAATAAGTTACTTATTTCATAATTTTTGATAAAAATAATATTTGGTAAATTATGTAAAAACAGTTTATTTCATAATTTTTTCCATCTTGTCAGCAGTTTTTAAAAGAAGATATGGAGTTGTTTTTCATAAGTAGCTAATTCAATAAGTTACCACACCTTTTTAAAATTCATATTATAACCTTAATATTTTAATAAAAGACAATTATAAAAAATAATTATATATTACTTATCTATAAACCTCAATATATAAATCATTAGATATCATAATACTACTACAATTTGAAAATTTTATTACAAAAAATTTAATGTAAATGTAATACATATTATTTTTTATTTTATTTGGATTATGTATAATTATAAAATTTTAATCATATTTTATATAACTGATTATGAAGTTCTTTAGATTTTTTTAATTGAGTTTTTTAATGTAATTTTACATATTTAAGAAAAAAGATATGTCTAAATAATTTATTAAATATATTCTAAAAGTAAAAGACAATTTAAAGTTTTAAACCTATATTTATTTTAGTTATTATATAATAAAACCACACATTCATAATAAAATTTACCAAATACATATACACTATTTTTTAAATTCACAACAACCTAACTACATAATTTATTAAATACTAAATTATTTTTTTAATCAGCAACTTATTTTACCAGCTTAGTGTAACGTGTATATCCATAATTGAGTCCCAACAGCAAAGTCACTTTGATGCTGACATGGCAAAGAGTTGACCCTCTCCCGTGACTTGGGGAGGGGTCCTGAAGAACGCCCGCGGAGCCAGCAAACAAACAAATCCTTCGGTGTTTTTAGTAATGGCGAGCTCTACTTTGGCTCTTTCCTCTGCGCTTCACTGGACGAAATTTGAATCGTCGATCTTAATTTCACGCAATTCACGCTCCAGGTAAGCAAATTAATACGACAATGACACTTACTTGTTTAATTGAGAGTCTGTTAATTTTAATTCAATTTCCATTCATTTACTTACAGAGTGAACCTTAGAGCTGGCGGAATCTCCTGCGATTATTCTTGCCTTGAAGTGAGCTTTTTTTTTTCTTGCTTCTTTAATATTGTTCAAAATATATTGTTGTTAGTTTAAATTTTTGTCAAGCTGCGTACATATACTTCTTAGCTGATTGCTTTCTACGAAATAACGAGCGAGGCACTCGATTTTTTATATTTTTTTTTTGTATTGAACGTAATGAGCTTGATATTTTGGGAGTACTTGGCTGTTAAGTAAAAAGTATAATTTATCAGATTGAGACCTCCCAAAAGTGTAATTCTTTTGAAATAGTTATTATAATAATTTGGTGATGATAATATGTGAAATCTTATTTTTATTTGCTTGTAATAGTTGTGATTTGTGACGTAATTTTGAATAATTATTATTTATTTGTTTCCCCCTGCATGTAGCCAGCGTTGCTAATTGGCTTTTGTTTCTAGCATTTTAGTGATAGGATAATTTTTAAACGGGGAACATATCTTTACAACCATTCATGATAATGGCATGTGAATTCTAAAAAATGGAAATGTTTGGATTTCAGTGTTGCCGAGAGTATATAGCAGTAGTTAATTGTTTGGAATTTGCTCGCTTTTTATGCTTCATGTATTAGTATTAACAGCTTCTTTGCTATAATTGAATATAAAGTTGATGGTTCTGGAAGTTACTAAGAAAATATAAAATGTTATTTTAAGGTTAGGGATGTTTCCTATCGACCCCCAGGGACCCAGGTCGACATTTTAAATGGAGTTAGCTTCTCCCTTCCTGAGAAAAGGTAGGTGTTTGTGGTCTGATTTCATGGTGTGAGCTTGCTTTCGTCCAATTGGTCCTGCGTGGGGATCAACCGTAGGGTTCTGTACTCATGGACTAAACTGTTTGTGGTCAATTACTGCAGTTTTGGTTTAATATTTGGACGTAGTGGAAGTGGGAAAACCACTCTCTTACAGGTAATTCACTGGTGTGTACGCTATTGTTTTCCTCATGGAAGTTTTTAACGTGCATTTTGTACATCCCCCTTGTCTTTTATAATGTATGAGTGTTTACCTTCTCCTTCCGTCTCAGCTTCTTGCAGGGTTGAGCAAACCAACATCTGGTTCCATTAACATACGAGGATATAACAATGATGGCAAACCAAATAACTCTCCTGAACCATTACCACCAGAAAAAGTGGGAATTGTCTTTCAGTTTCCAGAACGGTATCAGAAGTCAACTGGACATTTTCGGCTTCATTTTTTGTCATGATAAAGAATTTTAGGGATCTCAGATGTTGTGGACTTTTATTTTTTCTAATCTGTTATATAGCGAGTTTAATTTGTTCCTAGTTGGAGTATACACTGCAAAGCCAAAGTAAATTTATTTTCTGAATCTTCTTTCTATGGTTCATCTGTGTTTATGTTACTTTATTTCCATTATAATTCAGTTCTAGGAGACTCTTGCTTGTAATGTACTCCAGACTATCATTTCCTACTTTCAACTGTGTGCCTCTCTTACAGTTATTCATTTCATTATTGTGCCTAACATTTGTTCTGTTAAATTGCTAACAAGCTATGCTGTTGCAAACCAGGTATTTTGTGGCAGATAATGTACTTGATGAAGTTATATTTGGGTGGCCAAGGCAAAGTGGTAGCATTCAATTGAAGGAGTACCTTGCTTTGAATCTCCAAAGAGCTATTAATTGGGTATCTATGTGCCTTTCATTATTTACAAAAATTCTCTATGTATTTCATAGCTAATGTGCATATATCCATTTGCTAACCTCAGGTTGGATTGGATGGAACTTCTTTGGATAAAGATCCTCATTCTCTAAGCGGTGGCTATAAACGCAGGCTTGCATTAGCAATTCAATTGGTAAGAACTTATAGATCATTTTATAGTTAAATTCAAACGCACTCAAAAATGCATGTAAACATTCAAGTGCTAAAATGCTTCAATAGTTTGAAATTTTCTTTAATTTTAATTTTATTTTATTTTATTTTTTTGGCCATGGGTTAAAAAATTGCTACTAATGATTGTGCATAGCTGCAGAATATTTCGAGTGCTAATTGCTGGTTAGATTTATCCTTCAGGTACAAGTCCCAGATTTATTGATATTGGACGAGCCTCTTGCTGGTCTTGGTATGATATCTCATCCGGTGCTGTTTTCCTGCATTACTGATTGTCTTCTGCTTAGGGACTCTTAACAAATCTAGACTTATCCAACAAATCTTGCATGATTCTTGTAACTCTTCGGCTCTCTCTTTGTTAATACTTGCAAAAAACCTTTCAACCCTTTTAATTGCATAAGTCCTCTTCTTTCAATTCTGGTTGGGTAGCTGAATTTTAAGAATTTTTGCAGAATTTGCACTGTAGTATTTCTTGTTTCATAAACTGATAATTCCTAGTGGATGCTTGGTAGCTAAATGATAAAGCTAGTATACTGTTGTTTATTTATTTATCTTTTTAGAATGTTTTTATTTGCCAGATGCATAGTTGTTTACAGGATAATTTGTTCTTCTCTTTGAAAATCTCCTACTTAATATAAATCTTTTTACCGTTTTAACTCTTTAGGGAGATGTGAGCCTGAATCAGGAAATATCTAGGAATTAATGCAGGGTAGTTGAATATATTGATGCTTGTATGTGAGTTGAAATTTCTGTATATAAATCAGAACCTCATCTGGCATTACCTTTTCCCAAGTGCTATAGCCAATTTTCCACCAGTTATTGATAATGCAATTTTGGAAGTCAGATTGGAAAGCACGTGCAGATGTTGTGAAGCTTTTGAAGCATTTGAAGAAAGAATTAACTATACTTGTTGTTAGTCATGACCTCAAGTAAGTTTATCTTTTTCAATTTCCTCTTCTAAATTTTTGTTGTTAGAAAATTATTTTATTTTCTATCAATATGCTGTCTAAGTACGGTTTTGAGACCAGAGACACATCAGATTGTCCCATGGACATGTTAAATCCAATTTGACATATCCTGTGCGTGCAGTAAATCCAATTTGACATCTTAAAAATTTTTGGACTCTGAAACTCCATAAATATTAGACATTTGAACATATTTTAATGAGCACATATTTGTCTATGTTCTAGGAAAGAAAGGACAGGTGCATCCTTTTTTAATTTCTGTATGTGGACAGAAAAGATTTAGCCAGTATATGGTGAAAGAAGTGGTAGCTATGGACAGGTTTCATTCCTGATGTATAAGTTCATTTTTTCTTCTCCACCGTTTCTGGGAAAAGAAGAAATTATCTCTAATAAGCATTTGATAATCTCTGACCATGGCAGTTTTCGGCATGGCACAGACTAAGAAATTATGATGAGTAGTAAAAATTTTAAGTTGCAAAAAATGCACTTCACAAATCAATTTTCCTTTTACCAAAGATTAAAGCTTTTGTAGATTACAAGTAGCTTCTATCTGGGTTTGGAGACAAACACGAGAGGGGGAAGTACTGGGATCCCTCAATCTTTTTTCTTCCTTTAATATATCGCCCAATTCTAGTGCTCTTGCTACATACAAAAACACTCTTACAGTTTTTTAATGTAGTTACATCTCTTCTGCTGAAGAAATGCAGAAGTGATGTTGTCTAATTGTATATTTGAATGCCTAATTTCTTAAAAGTATAACTAAACCAATACTAATGTCATCAAAACCCATAATAGATACTCATGTCATCCAGTGCATAATAATCTGTTTCATTTAGGTATAAAGTGGAATATGTTTCCATGAACTTCCATTATAAGAAATTTAACCTTTCCCCTTTATTTTACAGTCATTGATGTGTTTGCTTCACCAGTATTTCGTTGATCATATGCATTTGTGTGTACTTCTTTCACATGTAGCTCTGGTTTTTTTCATCTCAGAGAGATGGCAGCTCTGGTTGATCATTCTTGGAGGATGGATATGGGTGGATTTCTGATCGAACAGCGCATACCGGTGTAATTTGGGAGTCAGCTACTTCCTACCTTTCCAATACATTATACTATGAGGTGGGGCCTTGATCCTTCTAGTTGTTTTGTCGACAATTGAAATTGTTTATAAAATTCCACAACACAGAATAGAAAAGAAATAGAAATCCAACTTCATATATTGAGACCTTTTTAATGACTCTCCTATTTAGTTACTCCAAAAAGGTTGGGATAAATGAATTTGTGGGTGGACAGTCAAAGGCTACCTTTTCATGTTGTCAGGCAACATGATTGGGACCAACATCTGCAAATTTGTGTTTGGCAGGGAGATTAATGTGTGTAAATTTCAATCTCCGAAAGCTGTAATTTGAAACCTAATATTGAACAATTCCAGATTTTGATTCTTCTATGCAGTTTATTTTGACTGACTGAACTGTGCATAACACAGGTGTCAAAATCAAGCATCTAGGAAGTATTTGGGTGTTTAAGAATTCAAGTGACACAATCAACCTCATCCTTTACTAATTGAGAACCTTACAGGTCACGAGTCTCAAACAACATCATGTAATTAAGAACCTTACAAGGCACTTAGTGCCACAGCCTTTTTAATACATGGTGGAAGATGGAATCCTCCTTATTTTTCTCTCTTTCTCCAGAGTTCATTACCGTTTTTCTCACAATCTACAAGAACATAGATAATATTACAAACCATCGGATTGATGCATCTTATAACTCATAAAGAACCACTGCTGCTAAGCATTTCCCTCAGCTCCTCTGCTACAGCTCCAACACCAGGTCTACATTTCAATCAATAGAAAAGGGTCAGGCTACATATTTATAAAAATTATAACCTTTTGTAGAAGTATGGCCGCAAGATATGGTTTATAATCCAGTGACTTTGGCAAAAACATGTTAACAATTTATTTCAATTATGTTACTGCTTTTTAACAGTTCTTAACGGTCAATTTTCTATCAAGTTTGAATGCATATTGGTATTTTTCATATATTGTATGGGGCGGAGTCTTTTTAAATCAAAGAAATATTAGTTGATATGGTTTAGTTAACTGATAGAAGGAAAAAAATAGTTGATATATCAGCGTGTTGGTGCTGCTGATCACATTAAATAAACATATATGAGGCTTTCTTTATAGATTAGCGCTTTTAAATCTGTACATTGTGATGAGTACCAGCCAAAAAGAAAAGTTTTGTGTTGTGTACAAACAGATGAGACATGATTTTTTATGGTTGGAGATGAGATGGTGATGGGAATACCATATGGTTTATACTAAAAGAGCTGAGCTTCTGTGTTTTTCATTTGTTTTCATCTTTTATTGAACTATAGTATTAAAGTTGGAATATGGAAGAAATAGATGATTGCTATTTTATAGGAAAAGTGTTTCTGCATGCTAATTAGTGCACATTCTACCCTAGTATTTGACCACTCTTTTCGTCTAGTTTTTCCATACAGTGCTTGAATCTAGTTTCCTATTATCTTCCAAACTTTCCTTTATATATCATTAGTTATTTATTCTACTTACAGTTCTGTTATTTTCCAGATTTCATACATTTTTATCAGTATACTTATGCTTTTGAATGCTTGAATTACTGAAAACATTTATCAGATATTTTTCATTTTATGCATCTTATCTGAAGAAAGATTAGCTGTATTGTTGTTTGGTGGCAGTGATAAGAAAAATAATCAAAACTAGATGTTGCTGTTGTTAGAAGTTGAGTAAAACTGTCATTCTATTCTCCTCTGGACAAGAAGTAGAACTGGCATGCTGAAATGCATGCTGAAAGCCTATTGGCATCATGGCATTTTTTCTTCCTAAGAATTTGTCTACGGTAAGGTCGCAAATTCTTTCCTGCTTATTTTGCATGCATGGCCAAGTGAAGGACAAAAAAATTGCTTGCAATTTATAATATCTTATTTTTTTATGGGTAAAAAAAAAAAGCAACTAAAAAATTTAAGAAAAAGATACTTACAGTCTGCGTCTGTTTTGATCCAGTGCTCCCTATTTCCACTTGAAGTACTGCCCCTAAGCCCATATTGGGACATCATTTTTTCGATCTTGTGATATTCTATCTGGTCCTTCGACTCACATCCCGGGGGAGAACTTTTGTTGTCATTGTCCAGGCCTCCATCAGTGTGGACACCCTCATAAGGACTGCTCTTGATCTTATTGGTGCGGGATTTTAACTCCTTTTCAGCTATAGACTTTTCAGGGTGAATTTTCCTGTGGAACATTTGTATCACCTGCATGGCACTTATATATAGTTAGAACAGAAATAATATTATCCAGTATATATGCCTGAAGTTATCATCTTTATTTGACAGAGCTTCCCTCCCAAAAAATTTTTTGTGTAACATGTAACATTCTTGTATGTTAGGGATTGATGATACTCCTGCAATCATGTTACAGGATTGATAAAATAAAAATGGGAAAAATTTGTTATCCAGTAAATACTCTAGTTAATTTTTAACTATGTAAAAATCTTGTTTGTTACAGGATTTATAATCCTGCAATAATGGTTACATAAGGTTGTGTTATTTTGTGCTAGAATCATCAGATGATAACCTGGCTATGAGATCCTTTTTGAAATGGATGGTTTGAAATATAAGATCTGAACATTTTAAGCACAGATGACTTGTACACCATGCAGTGTACTCTCAATGAATGACCTTGATCAGGCCCTTACACTTGTAGAAAATGTGAAACCACCTCTGAATTACTCACTCCCAATATTTCTTTGTTAAAATGGAAAAAGGTTACAGACAATCTACACCCTTTGATTCTAGTAGTTCACTTCCATCTATCCTGGATGTCTTGGCTTTGTTGTTTGCAGAATTAATGCATTAAGTTTCTTAGACTACAACATCATGATCTACTGATTATTGATATGAGGTTTCTACCAAAAAACAATTAGTAAATAGTAGCTCTTGGAAAATCTAGTGCTAGAGGGCATACCTTATGCAGCTTCTTCTTGGTTGAAACAAATGCAGTGTCACTGTCCAAAGGGGTTGGGCTTTTCGAAGATGCACGAAACTTTTTAAACATCTTCTTAATGAGATTTTTGACAGATTTATGATTTTGCTTGGCTGGCATCTCCACTTTACTATACTTTTCCATGGAACTTTTGTCTGTTGTCTCTCTTCTATGAAACAGCTCCATAAGTGATGCCTTTTCCTTCTTCACCTCTATAATTGTTTCTGGAAATTCAATTGAAGACCCAAATAGATATCCTTGGAGTGGACACACCATCATCTTTCCATAATCATCAGAATTGGCTCCTTCCATTGGGTTGTCACAGAGTGTAACAATGCTAACATAACTATTTCTTCCCGATGTTTCAATATTTTCTTCTTCTTCTGCTTCAGCCTCAAGGAACTTCTCTAGTTGATCATTAATGAGCTTTAAGTCATATTCTGTGACCTCTGTTTTTTCGTCAATTATGTTTTCCCCAGATATAGCAAACGTTGGTGTTGCTGGTTCACTGGAAATAGGTTCCATACCAAGAGTTCCAATGGTAAGGAAGCCGTGGAAGGGCTCGGAGATAACTGCAGATGTTTCTTCATTGAAGCTTTCTTTCGCTTCCTCGGCCTCAAGTTCAGAAGTGGAGTTTTCATACTCCCTTCTGGAATGCTTTGAGGATTTTGATCCATATCTTGATCCAAAGTTTGGCTTTGAATCATAGTCTTGGTAATCAAGGGTTGACTGAGCTGAAAGGCAAATGCAGTAGTTTCCTGAAATTGAACCCAAAAGGAATTAGGACATTATCAACAAATGTGAAGAAAGATCCTACCGGTTAGTTTGAGAAAGATGAACTGGTTTTCCATTTTTATTTTTCCACCAGAAAGGGCAATATGGACCTATTCTAGTCGCTGCAACGCTTTCAGATTTGTAATTATGGTTGCTTGGAGACCGATTAATTGCAATAACCCTGCAGTTATCGAGGACGCGTACAAAAAAGAAGGCCACAATACTTGTGCTGATTGGCCTATTTAATACTATTCCTTGTGGAGAAAACTGGTGGTCCTATACCCAAGATGGGTGGTCTCCTCTAGTTTTCATGGAGATAATTTTGGGACAACCTGAACGTATGATATGATTCTGGCAGAAAATTATGCTGCTGAGGCACTTTTTTTTGGCGTTCTGAGAACGACCTGTTTGTTAATCCTCAAGTGCAGTCGCAGAAGTTTATCAGTTTCCAAATATAAGTAATTCCAGAGGAGTTTAACTTAATAATACAATCTTGAACTAAACTGATGTGCTAGATTACACGTTGAGCAGGCTAAGTTATCTTAGTAAGTTGTTATGTGATTCTTTTGTAAGTGTAGCATGCCATAGGGATTGCTAAGCTGGAATACAGTTTATGAAGTAGTTAGAATACCAAGGGTGAAATCCTTGAATGGCTCAACGCTATTTTGCCGTTTTCTCTGGTGCTTCCAGCCTAGTATCTGCTACAATTTCAGGCAAAGATGAAGTTAAAAGATTTGTAACATTTATGATGTTTTGAAAATTTGTAGAGTAGGTACTTACCTTCATTTTGATCTCACTTTCAACGGCTTGATGAAGGAACACATACGAAGACAGATATAGATATGTAAGGGGAGAGAGGCCTTAAAAATGATTATTAGATTGCTCAAGATCGAAATAATGAGTATCTTTTATCATGATTACTAAGGGACAGTCATTGCTAGAAGAGTCTTTAGATAGACTTGAGTTTGAGTGGCGAGACAAATAGAAAGATACAAGATTTTGGTTGGCTGTTCTTTGTCAAGATCAAATCATGTAAATTGGAGAGTGTTTTGGAGACCCACAAGCTGGTAATGCTACGGCTTCCTTGCGTGTATGAATATTTGGAGTAGGATTCAAAGATACAAGAACAGATGGCAATTAGCCACTTCGCAATTCATGAGAATATGAGTATTTCTTTTAAGTCAGTCAGTAATCTGAAATTATCATGTATCTGAATGATAAATTACATGCCAGCAAAATGAAATCTTTTATTAAGTTTATGATCTGTGAAAATAACTTTACGTCTTATCATCCTTTATTTACAACTATCTTACGAGGAACCTGGTGTGAATGAAATGCCCACCATGTCTGGCAGGACAAAAATATTTTGGTTGAATGTTGTCAGGCACACAGATGAGTATTAAATAATGAGATATATTAGTCATGAGGGATCCCACAGGGACTGGATTCAATTCTATAAACGTATTTGTGGGTCATGGTTCAGGTAAGATATTTTTTACATAAAAGATTCTGCTGTAATTCATTTGTCGCAATTCGTTGCCTCTTCCAAGTATCTGTTATCTGTACAAGTTAATGGGGGAGCCGTTGCAAGTGCTGGCCTTGGGAGCTGAGTTAAGCATCTATGATATTCTCTGTTTCATATTTTTCTCTGTTGTTGTTCCTTTCTTGAATTAGTCATCTTTGTTTGTGTTCTTATCTTTGTGACCATACTTTAGAAACTCCATAACATAGTAAAGAATACGTAAATCTCAGGTGTTCTTAACTGACAGTTTTGGTGCAATTTTTTTGCTATTTTTTCTGGGTTGTGTTGTAGGTAGTTATGTTTGAGTGTCTTATTTAAATTAATAAATTAACGTCTTTATAGTTAATACAATTCTGAAATATCTTTAAGGTCATATTTCCTTACGTCCGTCTTTTCTGTCATGTTGCGGTAGGCAAGTTCATCAGAAGTATCTGAGAAGTTTTTGTTGTCCAATTGTTTCCTGTTCTGAAAGAGCTGCAATGCAATCTTGTTCTTTTATCTCACAGTATTAAGCAGAAAATGCAGAGTCGAATGCACAAGTACTTGTACATATTAATTTGAAATATTCTCGACATGCAGGTTCTGGAATAAAAGCAATTAATTTCTTTTTGGTTTTTTCCCCCCAATCATCTCAATAAACGTCACTATTTTTACTTCCAGAGATTGATTTTGCTTTGCATGTTGTGATGCTATGAAAGCCATTAGGCTATGATTTGTCCTGTTGCTCATCATGCAATTGTACACTTGTCGCAGGCATGACTAGGACATCTTTCACCAATAGAAGTTTGTCTTCTCAAAGTACCGAAATTGCCATGTATAGAATTCTTCTAATGAGGAGCCCACTTAGATCTGGGTTGCTGGCCCTGATTTATAAACATGTCCCACGAGCATCAATGGAAGTTGCATTAAGCTAAGGAGGAAGCTGTTGTAAGCATAGGGACAAAATCCACCCAAGCATTTTCAACTTGAGAAACCTTTCTTCAAGTGAGTAGTTTTGATAAACATAAGTGTACTTTTGTGCTCCGTGTTTCAATATTCTAATGAGTTGTGCTTATCAATGCTCATCATGCAACTGTAATCTCATTAACCTACCATTTCTAATCTGGAATCTTGGTAACTGAATAAAATTTCCTAAACTTTCATTTGCTATTAATAAATGCAATTAACGTCATATGATGTTGTTTAATGATGTACACGTGGATGATGACTCGTGACAAATCATCTACTCTGCTTTTTTGAGTCCTGGCAGATAGAGCATCAAGGTAGTTTTAATAGTTATATATTTGCAACATGTATGGTCACTGTTTGCAGGCAATAATTCTTTCTTCCACCTCTCAAATCTCAACCAACATCAGCATAATGTTCATGCATGCTGAGTATTATATTTAAGCAAAGCATAACTATGATACTCTAGGAGTTAGATATAAGCTAGCATGACCTTTAAGTAGTTTATTCAGTGTCTTCTATTCTATGGGACTGTGTATATATTCGATGAAAATTCCAGAGTTCAATTGCATCGTTGCTGCTGTCTGAAACAGCAACTTGCATTCATTTATTGACTGTGCTTCTGCTTTTTCACTTTACTGACAATCTACTTCCATTTTGATCTGATAGAACTTTTTACGTGAACAGATTTTGTTTGGAATTTTGTTTTGAGCATCTTCTTTACTCCATTGTTGCAATTTTGATTAAGGCGACACACAAGCTTTTCTTTTTTTTTTTAAAATTTCCAAATCCATCTACACTCACTCTCTTTAGAATGTAGATGGTGAGGTAGTTGTTATGGGGATCCTCATTTTTAGCTAGCCAACAAGCAGCTAGAAAACGCAGGGCGTGATATCACCCTCCTTTGAACTTTGACGGACTATAGACAATAGAATCACTCACCCGTTGCTAAAATCTACATTTAGACAAACGCATGGCCTGCTAGATTTTGAGTCATTGAGTGGGGTCTCTTGCTAAAGATATACATTAAGACAAACGCATGGCCAGCTAAATTTTCGAGTCATTGGGTGTGGTCTTTTGTGACTCAATTGGATGGTTAGACCGTGAACACCTGAATTTCACGTGGAAACAGATATATTTGACTGGGCTTTCCCATATGGTTTTTGACACGAACGCGCGCATAAAAAAACACTCTGGACTTTGTACTGCAGCAGTACTAGTAATGTGAGGGCCATGCCGGCAATTATCGTTGTATGTTCGATACTAAGTTTTTTTTTTTTTTTTTTTTTTTTTGCAATAATTTAGTGGACCCAAATCAGGATGTAATTGAAAATATTTTCAATATTCGCCAGGAAATGCAAAGAATTTTGGCTGGTTAATTCAATTGCATTTGTGATTCTAAATGGAAAGATTGAGATGCTCTAACCAGTCCCAATGGCCTTAAAGAATTTATGTTTTCGTATGCGTGATGTTTTATTATTTTAAGTTCTCGTTTTCTCAATCGAAATTGTCTAGATAAGTTGTCTTGGAGGCAGGCCCATTATTGAACCTAAACTGAAGCCCAATGGTAACCATCCTAGAAACCCAACTGACGAAGGTGCCCTTTTGAATCGGTTATCTTCCACGGCAAAATGTTTTCAATTAACTGTCAAACCAAAATCTACTCAGGAGTATTAAGTATTAATTTCAAAAAACTAGTCCCACTAATATACGAAAAGAAATTTACCTTTACCAAAGAGAGAAAGTGAACTATATATAAATTCAAATTTATGCCCTCAACATGAATACGGAATACCAGTGAGCAAATGACAAATAATTGTCTACCTTAGACCCATTTTTTTTAAAAAAAAAATCGCAATTACACCCACCAAAATTCTAGAAATAAACGTTGACATTTTATGGTTCTTAAAATATTCATTTGGATGAATTGATAGGACCATTTGCTTGAAAATTCTCTTGATTTGGTCAACTGTTCCGCATCGTGATGAGTAAAATCACCTAGAATGCTAGTGTTTTTTTTATATTTTTTGCTCTGTTGAACATTAAAAAAAAAACAATCATAAGCGATATTATTTCAATTGATAATATTATTTTTTTACAATAATTGATAACATTATTACACTTTTTTTTTCCCTGAAGTAGATAACATTATTACTCAAGATTAAAAAAAAAATCAGAATTATTTATAATTTGAATTAAAAAAAAATTACTTCTACTTGGTGGCGTCCCATTGCCACAAAGGCATAAACTAATAACTGTAAAAACGACGAAAACTGATAACTGCAATTCGCGCGGGTAACACGTGTCGAACTCTCACTCGACCGGCTAACTAAAAGGTCGGTATTTTACATCGAAGTGCTCAACGCAATCATCTCGAGAGCTTGCTCGCTGTCTCATCCACTCACACCACACCCCAATGCAAAGGGGAGTAATAACGTATTGATGCTTAATTGTACGCCCTTTCACAAATTTTATGCCGTGAAGAAATTGGTCTGCCGTCTGTCTGAAGCTGAAAGGGACCCGTTTGTTAAAAATAGAACAAATATGTCCTTATTTGCAAAAACGCAGATCCCACAGCATTCCAAAAAACACGTGCACCCGCCGGTAGTATACCCACAAACAGTCGTAACATTTAGAAGGAGAAACCAAAACGGAATCTTCAAATCATGGGAACTGAAGTAGAAGTGTCAGAGCCGTTGATTGAGAATATCGCGGCCGTTAATGACGAGGAGGAGGAGGCCGATCAGCCGATCCCGGAATGGAAGGATCAGATAACGATCAGAGGGCTGGTGGCGAGCGCGATTATGGGGACGCTCTTCTGCATCATCACGCACAAGCTCAATCTGACGGTCGGAATTATTCCGTCGCTCAACGTTGCCGCGGGACTGTTAGGCTTCTTCCTCGTGAAGTCGTGGACGAGCTTCTTGTCGAAGCTAGGGTTTTCGATTAAGCCTTTTACGAGACAAGAGAACACCGTCATTCAAACTTGTGTGGTAGCTTGTTATGGCCTCGCTTTTAGCGGTAATGATTAGTCAACTAATATGTGTTTTTTAATCAATTAATCATTTAGCGGTGTTTGTACTTCTGTTTGATTCTCAAAAAAGTCATAAAAAGGGGATAAGAATGGGGGTCTTTGATTGGTGCTTCTTGAAGCGGAGCTTTAAGATGGTATAGTGGAAAACGACTTTAGATGCTCTTGTAGAATTGTACCTCTTCAAACATTTTGGACAAAAAGTACTCCTTAATGCACCCGCGAGTTTCTGTCTGTGTTTACTCGTTGACCAATTCGAGGAATTGATTCTGTGGCTTACAAGCTGCAACTGCTGTGAAATAGAAGCTCAACTTGTGATGTAAAAGGCGATAGTTTTTGGTAAATATTATTTTTAATTAATAATTTTAACAAAAAATAATATGAGTTTTTCATCCAACAACTGAAGGGTAAAATCATTCCTAAATTCCAAGTTGCAGCCTCAAGTGTTAACACGTTAGGGCTATGGCTCAATGGACCCTATGTCTTTTTGTTTGCATTTTATATTTTTGGTTATTGAACATCTTGAATTTGATGTGATTATGGATATGCAAATTCCATCAGGGGGATTCGGTTCATCTTTGCTTGCAATGGATGAAAGAACGTATCAACTAATCGGTGCTGATTACCCTGGTAACCGGGCAGAAGATGTCAAGAACCCAGGGTTGGGTTGGATGATTGGTTTTTTAGTAGTTGTCAGTTTCCTTGGACTTTTCAGTCTTGTTCCACTCCGTAAGGTAGTTTCCACTGTCACTTTCATTATCAACACTGTTAGTGTTGCTAGTAGTGCTTACCATGGTAAAATGCTTTTATAAATGCTAAACATAAGTTTGGATTGAAGTGGAAGTCCAGTTTGTCAGCTGTTTGTATTCTGGAAGTCATACACTCAGTCATGCATACTTTTTCAATCATTTAATTATAATTATTTCCTGCTATGTTTGACTTAATCTAGTTTATTCTATTCTTTTCTTTGTTTATACCCATGATATTAGACTTGTTGGGTGAAAAGGATTTTTACCCTGGGAAATGTTGTAACTGATTTTAACTATTCTAAGAAATTGAAATTTGAGAAATTTTGGTATATCAGTACCATTTAAACATGTTATTACAGTCTCAGCATGTTGACTCACCACCATGATTGGCCTTTTTATCCTCTTGGGTATTAACTTCTAATTCTTTTCATCGGTGTTGTATCAGGTTATGATCTTGGATTATAAACTTACATATCCCAGTGGAACAGCCACGGCAATGTTAATTAATAGCTTTCACACCAACACTGGAGCAGAGCTTGCAGGGTATTTGTTACTCACATGACGCTCTTCATTATTTTTTAGGTCTTGATATACTTCCAATTTATGTAAAACTATGGGGGATAGTTACTAAAATAGTTATGTCCGGCTGCAAGGATCATTGAATGACTTTGTAGGGTCCAGTTAAGAAGAATTTTTAATGTGTGTCACAATCCTTGCTTACAAGAAGTCCATGATATTTATCAATTTTCAAAAAGTAGTGCCCGCTAATTATTGAGGGCTTCTTACTTTCCCCTTAGTGGTGTTTGTTATAGTCTTCGGTATGTTGTATGTTTATTGGAAAGTTGAAGCCTTCTCTCACCACCTACTAAACCTTAAAATAAAGAGAAAAATAAATTATTGCTTTCTTCCTAATTACTACTCTTTTGTTATTTCAGGAAGCAAGTCAGGTGCCTTGGAAAATATTTGAGCATAAGTTTTTTCTGGAGCTGCTTTAAGTGGTTCTTCAGTGGTGTTGGGAATTCATGTGGATTTGATAATTTTCCGAGCTTTGGTTTGACTCTATTTAAAAACACGTAAGGATCTATTTGGTTTACTTTCCTTACACCTCTCTCTCTCTCTCTATTTCATTTGTGCTATTATTGCATATTCATATTATCTTTGTTTGTTTCTTCTTTGTCCTATTTTGCTCAATTTTCACTCCACTATGTGATACAGTAGCAATGTGATCTAGCCTAAATGTCTATTTGTTTTCATATGGAATATCTGTACTCAGATATGGGTACCATATAAAGAAAAACTGTTCTTTAGTAAAATAAATAAGAGAGAGAGAGAGAGAGTATACCCATTACCTCAAGTGTTGTTTGTATTATCTTTCAAATATTCATTCTCTGGTGAATTAGTCAAAATTGGTGCATATCTTATCTATTTGGTGATGTCCTGGGATTCTAAATATTGTTGCTTTTTTTTAAATATAGGTTTTATTTTGACTTCAGTCCAACTTATGTTGGATGCGGTCTTATTTGCCCTCACATTGTCAACTGTTCAGTTCTTCTTGGGGCCATCATATCATGGGGTTTACTTTGGCCCTTCATCTCCCAACATGCTGGTGACTGGTATTCAGCTGACCTTGGTAGCAATGATTTTAAAGGTCTTTATGGGTATAAGGTAAGGTGAATCAGACTTTTTCATTGCCTCTAAGCCAATTCTGTTACTGTTTATGTGTATTTGACTTTTTCCTAGGTTGTTTTTTCATTGTCTGTAAGCATTTACTCTGTTTTGGATCTCTCTATCTCTTGCACTTCTGCATTGGTGAAGCAGTCTCCTCTTGTTTGGCTGCTCTAAAGCAACTTTTTCTGCAATTGTTTTTATTTGCAGGTATTCATAGCTATTTCCCTTATCCTTGGGGATGGTCTTTACAATCTGATAAAGATAATCGCTATAACTGTTAAGGAAATGTGGAACAGAAGCACCAAAGATAGCAAACTTCCGATTGTCAATGATATTCAAGGTGAGGATACATGTTCCTTCATTATCTGTGAAATCTTGATGAATCTGTGAATTTTGTTAGATAGTTCTGCTCACCATTTGCACCCACTGTTTCGGCTTCTGACAGCCAGTTATAATTTTTTTTTTTTTCCAAACAAAACTTCTGCCTGATTCAACCAATTTGATTGTTTAACTGTGTTAGATTTCCGTTGTTGATATTTGTTCAGAAGTTAATACAGATAATCATTATGCTGGCATATGCTTTGGCAGATACTGAGACTTCCAAATTGCTTCTGGAGCAGAAAAAAAGAGAGATTGTGTTTCTAAAAGATGGGATACCTACCTGGTTTGCTGCTTCTGGATATGTGGGTCTGGCAGCTATATCAACAGCAACAATTCCCATCATCTTTCCACCTCTCAAGTGGTACTTAGTTCTCTGCTCATACCTTATTGCCCCAGCTCTAGCCTTCTGCAACTCTTATGGCACGGGACTTACAGACTGGAGCTTGGCTTCAACTTATGGAAAGATTGGCCTTTTCATCATTGCATCTCTGGTTGGCACCGATGGTGGGGTTATTGCTGGGTTAGCAGCTTGTGGGGTTATGATGTCCATCGTCTCCTACTGCAGCTGATCTTATGCAGGATTTTAAGACAGGATACCTCACTCTATCATCAGCCAAGTCTATGTTTGTTAGCCAGTTGCTAGGAACAGCCATGGGTTGTGTCATAGCCCCACTCACATTCTGGATGTACTGGACCGCTTTTGACATTGGGTCACCTGATGGTCCGTACAAAGCACCATATGCTGTCATATTCAGAGAAATGGCCATTCTTGGCATCGAAGGATTTTCGGAGCTTCCCAAGCACTGCCTGGCCTTATGTTGTGGGTTTTTTGTGGCTGCTCTGGTTATAAACCTTCTAAGGGATGTGACTCCGACAAAAATCTCACAGTTCATTCCTGTTCCCATGGCAATGGCAGTCCCATTTTACATTGGAGCATACTTTGCAATTGACATGTTTGTTGGGACGGTGATATTATTCATATGGGAGCTAGTCAATCGAAAGGATTCTGAGGATTATGCAGGGGCAGTTGCATCGGGTCTAATATGTGGGGATGGTATTTGGACAATACCATCTGCAATCCTCTCAATTTTCAGGGTCAATCCACCCATTTGCATGTACTTTGGGCCTGCTGTCGGTAGCTGACCAGGGAAACTGGGAAACCCTTTAGGCCATGTTGTTGTACTTGTTCTATCAGTTTGTATGAAGTGGATTATTTATGTAAATATGTACACGTTGTAGTGTATCTTGATGATGGAATCTCAGAACATCTATTCATTATCGTACACGCGCAAGGCCTGTCCATGACGACAAGAAGTCAAGAATGAATAAAAGTTGTCAAGCCACATCAAGAATAGATGAACTTGGCTCAGATGAGTAGGATCGATATCTGCATATTTCCATCATGGCTGCACTATTAATTGATTGTTGCTGCAGATTGTGAAGAAGCATTGAAGGTTTGTTTAAACGGACCCAAACAAAATTTTTTGTGTCCGAAGATCAAGCTTGTTCTTTTACACGTGCCTACTTGCCCGATGCCCTTCCTTTATTGCCGTAGAAGCCCCTTGGCTTTGTTCCGGAAATGTAGGAAACAGTTCCAAAGCCAATTAAACATTATATTTCTAAAGTTGCAAATGAAAAAGCATTAAAGCCAGGCATTAGAAGACGTGTTTACTGCTTTGGTAAAGCTTACCTTTAAATATTGGATCAGCTGTTTTGCTTGATGCTTCATCATGAAGCATCTTATAGCACCAAGAAATGCTTTCATAGCATCTATTTTTTAGTGAATTAAATACTTTATCAGGGTTAATAAATAGATGTTATTGGAATAATTAAGTTTTATCAGATGTAATCTAAGATTTCAAAGTCCGTACTAATTTCATAATTCCCTATTAGAGAAATGTTCAAGTGTCGAGCAATTTTATATTTTGGAAAAGGTTTCATCCAATTAATTTAATCAATAGTTTAGGCATCCGACACTATTGGTTGGGTGGTAAATTTACTCAACTTCACATAGGTAAGAAGAGGTTTGAATTTTCGCCATGTTTAATGAGAAAGTTTTCTTTTAAATATTTAATAGTAGAACCAACCGGTTTTATTAAACTTAATATTTGAGTTGCGTCATAATAAAATTGATGCATGAGGCAGATTTTTAATTACTGAAATGGGATAAGCCACCACCAACAATCAAATTTAAGAAAACATGTGGAGTTTTCATCATACGCTGAAGCAGAATTTGGAGCGTAAGGATTAGTGCAAAACAGAAAATTTGAACACTTGGTGGCGATGGAATGACAAAGAAAAGAGAAAGTAAATGAAGACTACAACATTTTTGTATTTTCAAATGATTGAGAAGTAAGTGGCTTCAAACGACCACGAATTTATAGATTCTCTAATCTCTATATACGAAAAGGATAGTACAATTCTCTTTACTCTCTCAAAGTTGGTCCCTGTCATTCACACCTTACAAATAAAGGCACATCCATGGCATAGATTATACGACCCATTTTTTTCTTGTGGGCCTCACACCACCGTTTCGAATCTATCCAATTGAAATTTTGATACATTGATCAATTTAAACCACTCAATTTGTCTGCTTATCTCCTCTTAACTATTGCGCCACATTTGCGGATTGACATTAGTTTCGTAGTACAGTCTTTTAAGTTTAATGTAAAGAAATCAATCATGATCATTTGAATATTATGTATATAACTTATAATCTTAAGGGCATCTTTTTATTGTTTGTGAAGACTTTTTATCATCGAAAATTGTTTCAATACGTTCGTTGCAAATATTTTTCAACCCGATTTGATTAATATTTTTTCTAAGATGGTCGATATTAAAACTCTTTCTGAATTTATGTATTCTTCTATGTTGACAAATCAAAATAGAATTTAAAATCAAGAACGAAAGAAGAAAAGGGCAGCTCATAGTTGTAGCATTGGATTAGATGTGACATAAAAGGATAATGGTGAGGTCTATATCTTATCAAAAGAAACCATTCGGTTAGAGATTCTGGCTTTATTGGAGCTAAACCATTGGTGGATTTGGCTCCCATATAATGTGGTGGAACTGGCCTTCTTCTTCTTCTTCTTCTTCTTTTCCTTTTTCTTTTTTTCAAGATTGCAAGTCAATTCACGGAGATATATCATTACAATGTAGATAGAAAATGACATGATAGTTTTAGGGTGTACAAATAAGCTTTATGATTCATTGTTCACTCAATAACCTTTTCAAATTATTATGCATTGCTATTGTTGGTGATGCAAATTGGAGTGTAAAAATGACTAGGTTTTAAGTGGGTTTTGGAACTCAAATAATGTGTTGACAACTCTTGAAAGTGAGACAAATTATTCAAAAGATTTAATAGTGATGTGATCCAGCACTTAAAAAAGCACGTATATAGATGCTTAGGTAATGTTAAGAAGATAATGATTTGCTATCCCTGATAATTTTTAAATTATGTTAAGTAGGAGTTTTCAATTGTAATTTAGGGAACTAGCTATCTAATAGTTGGATAAAAAAAAAAATCATTTTTTTTCCTCATCATCGGTGAGTAAGAGTTTGAGTTTTTCTCATCTGCATAAGTAACGTTGATTTTCTTTTATATATTAAAAATAGATTCGACTAATTTTGGGTTTAGATATCCATACTACGCTATCATAGGATACGAAGTTGATGATTATATTACAACTGAATGAAAGAAATTATTTTGATAAATGACATTATTAAGATGCTCTAGGATTTTATTATTTTAGATTTTTTGGTACTTTTTACTTTAATAAAAGAGTCAATAATGTTATTTGTTTAATTCTTTTGTTTTCAAAATAATTGTAATTTGATTTCTCTATTTAGGTTAACTTGGAGAAATTAGTTTACCCTATTATTAAATAAGGCAGTCTTGTCATTATTTTCATTAGTCATTTTTTATTAATAAAATTCCCTTTTATTTTATTCTCTCATATATGTTTTATCTTTATTCTTAACTTCACAATTTTGAGTGATGTTGTAAAAATCTCACGTTGTTAAATTGTTTGGATTATAATGATATGTAGTCTATCATGAAATGAAATTCATTCAATAGAGTGATTCACTATCACCACATCAAATTCTCTCTCTCTCTCTCTATATATATATAGACACACACACATATATGTTTGTGGCTAAAGTTTTGATTTTGTTTTCTTTTTGAATATGCAGCTTGGCTAGTCTTGAATGCGTTTGGAATCCAAGGTTATTTGAATTCGAATAATAATAATAAGGAACAAATGTTGTTATTTTGTGTGTAGAATTTCCCATTTCATTTGAACCGATTTTATTTTAAATATCTTAATATAATGTATTGATTAAATTAGATCATTGATCAATTTAATTGTATTGCATTAGATTTTCAATTATTTTGAAAAAGAAAGAAAAGAGAGAAAGAAAGAAAAGCTCCAATGCTGAAGTTGTTGTGTTACCTAATGGCAAAAGGGATCCCCACTTGCCTTTTTGTCATTGTAATTAAGACATTAATTTCTCATAACCAGACTGTTGGCTAATCACCATCCAGGGACCCAAACCTCATTATTAAAAAGAAAATGCCCAAACCTCATTATTAAAAAGAAAATGATAAGTGATAACAACTAATAAATAAAATAAATTTGAGCACTCAAAGCTACATACATGCAATCGAATATTGACGGGAATCACTGGAACTTGTTGCGTTGATTGAAGCTTACTTTGCCATTCAAAATGGGCTAAACGAAACTTTTGAAAAAGATGGGAGTTGGAGGCTAAAATGATTAAAAGGAAAGATAGATCCAAGCTTATCTCTTATGGGAAACAATAAGTCTTTAAATAAAATAAAACATACAAAGAAGCAAGATCGTTTTTCCATTCAAGCTTTGAATTCATGTGATTTTGGGTATGATATTTCAACCGCTAGCTTTGATAGAGGGGTCCCCTTTGTCTCCATGATGGGAAGCAATATGTGACTAGCAATGCAATCACCAACATGCACATAGCAATTCCTACCATTATTATCATCACGCAACAAAAAGAAATTAATTGGTCTTCTACCCATCAAAGCAAAGCTATAATTTTTTTTTTCAAAAAGAAAAAAGAAGGGGGAAAAATGGCCACAATATCATTCCCTTGTGTGATTCATGCCTAAACCCTAAAGTTGTTTGGCAATCAATAAAGTTGATAAAATGATAAAAGGTAAAGGGAGAAGTTTACACAAATGCATATAAGAGAATAAAACCTTACCGTGTTAAGATTCAAATAACCAATGGAGGATTTATTTGGGATTGAAACATGTGAATTGAAATCATTATACATTCGTTATAAATTTAGAATTTATTTTTAAGATATGTAATTTTTGTCAACCACTTTATTTATCCTACAATGGTAAGTACAAACAAACAAGAAATTAATGTTTTTATTTTTTTAATATTTATTTCTTTTTAAAGTAGAGTAATTAATAAAGTGTAAATCAATTTTTAACTCCCACTCTTTCAAAATACAAATTCGAGTGTGAAACAAATAAAACTATTTTTAAAATCATTCAACCAAACTTAAGTAGACAATTTTTGTGTCCATTTTTTGTATTGATTGCATGAGTGTCTCGATCATGGGAGTGATTGTCGCCGGAATGTCTACTTATAATTAGTTTCTTCTCGATCCAACCCTTTAGTCTTTGGATTCAATTAATTGTAGTTTAAATAGTAAAAAAGAAAAGATAATAATCACAACCAACCTGCCAACTTTTGAATTTATTGGAAAATTAAAGTTGCTTTGTACCATTATGCCAACTTAATTCATCTTTATAGATTGGTTTCCAAATCATAAAAATAAATAGTTCTCGTGTACAAGAAGCTTGTTTTGTATCAACACGATAGAATTCACATATTTCAAATTCACAAATATTTACTCCAAGAAATCACTATTAATCTAATCTAACGGTAGGTCACTTGGGTTCAACTTAATGGGCAAATTTTCTAAATCCAAAAGTAAACCCCACATATCTTAAATTTAATTTAAATCCTCTGGTTGTAATATAATCCACTTGATTAAAATGTCCCTAGTACAACCAATAAGCGCGTGAACTTTTCTTTTTAACTTAACCAAAATCTTCCGTTCGAAATTTGAGAATGCAACTGCGTTAAATATTTGTTGGAAGAATTTTGCCGCCCTAATAGTTCTACCAGCTCAAATCTATATTAGTCAGAATTTAATATAATTTTTAAATACCAGATAGTTTAATATATATAAAAAAAAAAATCCCCAGTGCATGAAAATGTAAAAATGAAGTAGCAATTATGAAAAGCGAAAAACTTGAAGTAAGAAAGGGGGTGAATCTTGTTGAATTAATATGGCTTAATTACTTGTTCCGTTGGGGATTTGAATTTCGGTGACCAAACGTTTACGAATTTGAAGCCCTTCAATTATGCATGGTGGAAGCACACGAAATAAAAAAAAAAAACAAATATATATACATACATGCATGCACACATACATATATATATATATTACAATGGCATAAAGAGTACACATCACACACACTCATACACCAACCTTATCAATTATTATTCTATCTTGTTTGAGATAACTACATTTAATATATATTATCATGTGATAAACTGGAGAACGGGACATAAGAAATCGTTTTCAATGCATAATTTTAAAATGTGTTACTGTGCATAAAATTGAGATCATTGTCAGGGAAGAAATTAAGAGCACTTGATGTCATTTTCCTGAGCTGTTTACTTTTATCCAATCAAAACGAAAGGGGCTTCATTTCTTTTGAATAGTGCACATTTGTGATCATTTCTTCAGCATTAGCACTTTTTTTTTAAAAAAAAAAAATTCCCCTTATTTTCTAGGAATGATTTCTGTGTTTATGTATATTTATGTTTCCTCAGACTCTCTTTGAGGTTTTTATGTTGTTAGATGTAATAACGTCCTAACCAGAATTGTTAATTAGGTTCTCCGTAATTTATGCATCCGTAATCTACTATTAATCTATAAAATTTATATTTTTATTTCATACGATTTGTTTGTCAAATAATTAAGAGATGAAAATTACTTTTAGATCAATTATATATTTGTATTTGACTTTGATGTGACCTATAATTTATTATTGATCAATTTAAGCCTATTAATGAAATATACTAACATCTTATATATATTTTAAATCCTCAATTGGAAGAGTGGAATCCGATGATAAATATTGTTATGCAAGTATTAAAAGGAGGTATTTTTGGCTTTACCTCTAATTTATTTAAGACGCGTACATCATCTAACAACTATTAATCCAAATATTTTCTATGAATGCAACATTTTTTTTTTTTTTTGATGTTAGTAGGATTGAATTGTATGACCGATTGTTTAACCTAACATATTGTCTATACTCCATAGAGAATTAGTAAATTTAGCGACATATATAAATGAATAGGGCAAAACCACGGCATGTCAAATTTTATCAACACATTGCACCAAGTTTCTCTTATAATTTAAGATATGTAATGAAAATAGTTGAGAATAAATTAAACCAATCACTTAAAATATACGATGAAAAACTTGGTGCGATATATTAGTAAAACCAAAGCGTCGGAGTATACAACTCACATGGATAATTCGGAAGAAATTGATTATCAAGTTAAAAATGGGATGTTTTTAAGTTTTAGAAAGTGTCAGAACTAATAAACTCTCGACTTCAATTCAAGTCCTGAGGGGTCTACTTAGATACTATTAGAAACTCTGTGTAAATGTAACGTAATTGAATCCCCGCCACTCTTCAACATGCAAATGCTATGTAACTGAGTGGACGTTCTTACTCGTCCGGTCCATTTCTCCGGCTGCTGGAACCCCCCCATGATGAAATTTCATTTTTAATAATATCTGCTAAGAGTGGGTTTGAAGGAACAACAATAGCCATTCTTAGTGTGCCAAGTGGCTAAACGTCAAGCATCCACGTGTACCATTGAGTCTCTTCCAAGATATTGCATCATAGATTGGTGCTGCTATGATAGCATGCAGCTGCTGATGATTTGTTATAATTGCATTCGACTTGCGAGATCAGAAAAGGTGATTCTTGTAAGAGATCACTACGGAGAAAGATCAAAGGGTACGATATGAATTTGACGTCAAAATTTAGTTTGGACTTTTATAAAGCTTTAAACCTGCAAGATTGAGATTGGTTTCATTTAAGAGGTGTTCTTCGCATGTACGGGAGAAGGACACTTTTATTCCTAAGATTTAAAGAAATAGTTATGTAAGCTTTAAGTTTTGATAAAGCACATTTAAGACTTCTATTTTGTTATAACATTATTATGTTTGACTCTATTAATTCAGAAGAATTTAGCTCTAATATTTTATAACAAATAGAAAATAATATTAAAATAAACGCAACAATATATATATATATATTAAAATACTTTTAATATTTGAAAATATTTTAATACTTTACAATCTTATATTATTTTAAACTAAATTTTATTATAAATAGAAACATAATATTAAAGTTTAAATTATTTTCAATATTATATAAAATAATTTTAATATTATTAATACATGAGATATATTTTATTAAATGTAAAAATCTATTAAACCCAAAGATTTATTTAAAATTTTTATAACAATTACAAATATATTGTTATAATAAGTATAATAGTTTTTATTTTAAAAATTATTAGTTTAATAGACAAATTAAACTATTTAAATTATATTTGGGTCTATTAACAAATGTTACTAAGATCATTTTTTTTTGTTACTGTATACCAAGGGTATTGAGTCATGTGCCTTTCACTTAAAACTTAAGGGTCTCTATATATGTATACATTCTCTCCGTTGGATCATTATAAAATGAATCTCTTAATAAAATCATGTGAAAAGTAAATAAGTGTGACCAAAATCTAATGGATAATAAGAGTTCATACTATAAAACCTCAATATTTTTGTCAATTTAATACACTCTTTATCCCATACTAGATCAATTAATGTCAATTATTTTGATGGATATTTAGTTAATGTGATCAATGATTTAAACAATCTATTTGAAAGATGAAATTGAAGTACTTGCAATTTTGAGAAAAATGTTGAGGAATCAAAACGCAAAGAGTTTATATGTTATTAAATTTATGTGTGCACCTGTTGGGATGAAAATTGGCAGTTAAAGTACTTGGCATATAAAATTACTAAGCATATAAAAAATGCTAGTCAAAAGTCAAAACAAATCTACAGATAAAGGTAAAGTAAAATGGGAAGTACAATAAATGCCTGAACAGAGAAAGTGAGAGAAAGACACAGAAACAGAATTGTGTGTGTATAGTGTAATGAAAGCAAGTAAACACCAAAGTAAAAAGAAAAAAAAAAGACATATGGATACAATTGGGAAATCAACAATATTATTATAATGATGTGTGTTTGTGTCTCATTCCTTGCCAAAAACAGTGAAAAACTCATGAAAGTCTAGGACTTTTCAGCCCACCCTTCCTTCTTCAATCAGAGCAAATTAGTACCCACCTACCTTTATCTGAAATTTTTATTTTCTCATTTTTGCTCACTCCCAAAAACCTACCTGTTCATGGATCCCAAGGCCTCAAAGCAACCCTCACAACAAGAAGTAGCCAACTTCTTGAACATACCACAACAACAACAGCAGCAACAGCCACAGCAGCTACAACAAGTGAATATGGGCGAGAACAAGCCAGCGGAGATCAAAGATTTTCAGATTGTGATAGCTGATAAAGAGGAACAAACCAAGAAACAGTTGGCACCCAAAAGAAGCTCAAACAAAGATAGGCACACAAAAGTTGAAGGCAGAGGGAGGAGAATTAGGATGCCTGCTTTATGCGCCGCAAGAATCTTTCAGTTAACAAGGGAACTGGGTCACAAATCTGATGGTGAAACAATTCAATGGTTGCTGCAACAAGCCGAGCCATCTATAATTGCAGCCACTGGGACTGGGACAATACCAGCATCAGCTTTGGCAGCTGCTGGTGGCTCTGTTTCTCAACAAGGTGCCTCTTTGACTGCTGGTTTGCATCAAAAGATTGATGATTTAGGGTCCAGTAGGACCAGCTGGGGGGGTTTAGTTGGTGGCAATTTATTAGGAAGGTCTCATCAAATGCCAACAGCAGGGTTATGGCCCCAACCTGTAAGTGGGTTTGGGTTTCAGTCATCATCATCTTCTGGTCCATCAACAGGGAATTTAGGGACCGAAAATTCTAATTATTTGCAAAAGATGGGGTTCCCTGGGTTTGACCTGCCAGGTACAGGAACTGCTACTACTAACATGGGTCCTATGAGTTTTACTTCTATTTTGGGTAGTGCTAGTAATCAGCAGTTACCTGGTTTGGAGCTTGGGTTGTCGCAAGATGGTCATATTGGGGTTTTGAATCCACAAACTTTGACTCAAATTTATCAGCAGATGGGTCATGCTAGGGTGCATCAGCAACAGCAGCAGCAGCAACATCCCCAACAGCAGCAGCAAGCAGCTCCTGTTAATAAGGATGATTCACAAGGGTCAGGGCAGTAGAGTGAAGGAGTAGCATTGTTTGAGAGCCTGAGGTGTTTTCTTTTTTTCATGGTTTAAACTATTGTATAATTGGGATAAAAAGGAAAAAAAAATGCTACTTGAGAGAGAGAATTCAGTAGGGACTGGATTTGGTTTGCCCCTTCTTCTGATCTTCTCCACTACATGATTGATCAGCCTAAGTCTCCTTATACAGGTGCTGCTTTGGATTTTCCTTTTTTTTTTTTTAGTTGTTTTTGGTTGTATAAATTGTAGAGGTGTAAATTGTTATGATGTGGAATGTGCAGGTGGAACTATGCACGGCCTAATATAGTTTGGTTTGGGCTTAACATCTTGTATAATCAGAATTCGGAGGTGTGTTGATTATAGTGTAAGTCATCTTTTGATTATTTTTCTTCTTCTGTAAGTACCAATGTAGTGGCAATCGGTTTGTTTGCTAATTTCAACATCGAATTTTACACTCACTCCTATCAAGTTTCTTCTGGGATCTAGAGGGAGTTATCAATTATGCAAGATAAAAGAAGGTCTAATTGATGCATATTTTTCGCTATGTCTCTCTATAGAAGATGAGTTTCCTCGTCATCACTTGTGGAAGACACAGAAAACACTTTGGCTCTATTCCTTCAAGGTAGTCCTCTAGAAAATCATACCTCTTTGTTTTGTTTATCATTGGATTTTTGAAAATAAATTACATTAAATCAGGAATGAATAGCCACCATTGACTTCATATTGAGGGAAGCACAAAAGTTTTATCATTTCTTTTTTCAGTTAAAAAGCAGTCCAGATTATGGAACCAAAGAAGTCCCATATTTTTTTGTCTGATTTCTTATTTATGTGCCTGTTAAAGCCAGGATGATAAAGAAGATTCCCCCTCAAAAAGAATTCTCACTCCCATAACAACACTATTGTAAAATTCTTTGTTTCTTGGATAATCATAATTTGGTTTCTCTTTCTCTAGAAAAACTTAAAACTTTGATGAATGGCCTTGTTCTGAGCTTAGTATCATTAGTCCCTTAACAACGCTATTATAGAAATTCTTTGTTTCTTGGATAATCATAATTTGGTTTTCTCTTTCTCTAGAAAAACTTAGAACTTTGATGAGTGGCCTTGTTCTGAGCCTAGTAGCATTAACTGACAGCCAGTTCAACTGAGAAGAACTAGTAAATATGATTCAAGGTCTTCTAAGTGCATGCTTCTCATTCAGCACCACTTGCTTCTGGTCAACCATCTAATCTCCCAAAGTAAACTATCTCTGTGGCCTACCCAATGCCAGTGGAGTCTGCTTTCACAGTAGGGCACATCTTGGAAATGCATGGTTTGCATTCTAAACTAGATAGTGATCTGGGCATTTAATAGGTCTCTTACTCTATGATGCCATCATCTCATATAATTTGACTTGGAGTTCTGAATTCTGATTCTTAGAAGCTTTGCTACTGACTGCGAATTCAATCGATACTGTCCCAACTAAAATTCCCTGGTTCATTGCCTAGGGGCCAGTGCTCCAAGTTATCATACGTGAACTGACGGTGCATCTTGTGTGTGACTCCATGGATGGGAAGTTATCAAGTGATCACCATTGTTTGGACAGTCTCTGCACAGTCCTAGTAGTGTCACAACATGTTGTTCAGATGTCATCAATTGAAATGGAAAATATGTTATATTTAATGTGCCCTTACGTATGAGGAATTCTGTATACGAATTGGTTGGCCTTGCTACGCCCACCTATAGAGTGTTTTTACTAGCTTTATTGGGAGTCAATCTTTAGTATAATGATTGATAGGTGCATTTGTCAAATCAAACACTTTCCTGGCTCATAGGTCATCCTCAGTTGACATAGTTAATGAATTGTTCACTAAGAGTTTTGAATGTGTCAATTAAAGATGATAATCAAGTATCAGAGCATGAAGGAAAGGCTATAGGGAAATAAGACAATGACCGCATTTTCAACTCCATTTCAAAAGCAATAAAAAGCTTTTTGTGAAAAATTCCTGCCAAAGTGGTATTATTATGGTGCTTAATTGTTGAGTACTTAAGGTCTGCTTGGTTATTTACAAATTGACATTTAAGGCATGTGGTTGGCCATGAAGTCTCTGTTACCACAGTTCTTCTCAGTGTAGTCTCTTTCTGTTGTGTTTAATCTTCCTCTCTCATTGTCACTCACTTGTAGTCGGCAACCTTTATAATTGGAGGTTATAAATGTAGACATGCTTAATTTCCATGACACATCACCGTGGCTGTCTCCGTGTATTTAATTGAACCATTTGTTGGTATCACATTTTACTCACTTGGGGATGTTTCTTCTTCCTGTAGAATGTGGTCGGTTTGAACTACCATATCGTAAAAGCTAATTTTGACAGATTCAATTCCATCAAGTTTATAATTTGCTATTTGCATTCTAAAGACGTTGTTTCTCTCATCACAAGTCACACCAGACTTTGATGAATCCATCAACTGATTTAAACATAGTAGGGAGTTTAAATTGTTTGTGAATTATCTCTGTTATGACTTCATGCCTTTGATTTATGAAACCACAAAAAATAGTTGGTATTTATATTATCTCTTATTGTTGGTTTTGTATCCATTTGTGTTTGTTCCCTAGCCAGTCTAGCAACTTCTACCAAGGTCATATGGAAGCATCTTACGCAATTACTATAATTAACATTCTGCAGTTTTGTGTGTGTGTATTATAGATCAATCTGGATTTTGTCGATCTTGATTGTTTTCCTTACCGGGTTGTACGGGATGCCGCATTTTGTTTTGAATGTTGATCAATTCAATCTTAGAAAGCTATATTGAAACAAATCATAGTGCGTCTTAGCTCAGCAAAAGCAATTTCTTGAGGGCAGAGATTGCACTTTGCAGGTACATGAAAGATGAAAATTCTCGGCTATGATCAACAGGGCAGTTAATTTCAGGAAAATCTAATTTCAGATGATTCAATTACCTTCATTGGAAATTTGGAATATAATTCACAGAATAAATAAGTGATAAATTGCATGCTTGATTTTCTTGTTTACTGATCTTTCGTGACACACAAGAAAACATGCAGTAAAATAAAACACTCCTGGGAATCATAGGTGGAGCCAATTCTCTTGTTTGTATTCAACGAAAAGAAGCACCCTGTGGAGTTATAAATTGATGAATGAGTACATAACTCTGAGTATATCCATTTAAGTAAAGCTTTCAATTTGTTAATAAGTTTCACCAACTTTGATTTTCTTTTTCGTTGAGGAGGAAATATTTTGAAGGGCATCAAATGAATGCAAGCGTGCTGCAAGTTGTGAACAAACTCAGGTACCAAATACAGACGTCAGTCAATGTCTGGTTCGTTCAAGAACATTATTATAATTGTTGTTGTAAAACATTAATAATCATAAAAGAAGACATGAAATCGGACATGTGGTAGTTATTCAAGAATCATGGTGCACGCCAAAAAAAAAAATGTTAAAAGTAATAATATCATGAAACATTTTATTGAACACGAATAAATGTACATGCATTTAATTCTCATGAACATGATATCACTCAATTTTATAAATAAATAAATAACTAAAAATGAGTTACTTGATTATAGCGTGGGGATGAAGTTCTATTTAGAGCATGTTTGAGATTGCTTTAGATAATAAAATAAGTGATTACAATCCAAAAGTGTTTGGTTAATATTGTAAGAATCAGATTATTTAAAAATCTTGGTTCTTAAAAATCTAATAAACAACCATCAAGTGAAAGTGGCTAGAACCAGCTTTCAAAGATCTGATTATTTAAAATTAAAATGTCTAAAATATCCTCTTAAATTATTTAAATTCTGAAATTATCCCTCTCATTTATTTTTATCCAAAATCGACTATAAATGTCTTTCACTTTAACTAGAAACCCTAAAATTTCTCTCATCACGATCAAACGATGTTGAAAAACTAACTTTGGTGACCCTCTTGTCTCCAGCAAAATCGGGATTTCTCTCATTGCGATTAATCGTCGCTAACAAACTAATTCTGATGACTATTTTCCTTCTAGCTAAATCGATTCGATGCTGATTAAACTAACATAAAGATAATTTTTAAATTCCTTACCAAACATGTATAGTAGATTATTTAAAAAATGATTGTCGAATAATCTTCATTTATCAAACGCTCTCTAAACCTTTGTAAAGATGATTTTTTGAGAATCAAGTTAGAAATTGATCCCTTGGGAAGCAAAATGCAATCCTAAACATACCCTTCACTATAGCTTTTCTCCATTTATTTTTTACTGGAGCTAAATGATTCTGCTTGCAATGGCCAACCATAATAATACGGAAAAGTCTCTTCAATAAATAAAAAAAAATACGGAAAAGAAAAAAAAATTGTGGGTTTTGGTGTGTACTCAAGCTATGATTTCCAGGTGCATAGACTCAACCGGTAAATTTCTTGGATTTGGAAAAAAAAAAAAATTGACATTTGAACCCCACATATATATGGGAGGTGGGCAAAAAATTGCTTTCTATTATTGTATGCAATGTTTAAGAAAAAAATCATAATTATTATGTATTACTTTCTAAAACAAGGTTATAAAGAATTAGGGGGATAAAAAAGAGCTACACATTTCATTGAAAGTTATAAAAATTGATTTCTGATTGTGGAGACAATCCTAAAGCAATTTTTTTAAAATTTTTGAAAAAAAAAATATCATTAAAAAGTATTAAAAATTATTTTTTTAAAATTAAATTAATAATTCACAGTTTCAATACCATTAATTAACTATTGTTCATACTTTCCAAAAAAAAAAACAAAATGAGTCATAAAATTGCCACATGTGATTTGTTGCTATTATATGGTGGATGAAATTGTTCGCTAAATCATTTTTTATTACTACAGAATACAATTAAGCCCATCTTCAAATATTAAATATTATTGAGAAGATTATTTAAAGTTATGTCTTAAATATCAATTATTTTTTAAAACCATTTCTATATTCCATCACAACCCTATGTAGCTCTATCGTCTGGTATTTAAATCCACAAGTAAATTTGTGGCCTGCAAGTTTCGGAGTAAAAACTAAACAAAATTATAATTTATTAAACAGATGCTGTTTATAAATTCAGGCCGAAGGGCCTTTTCATTTTAAATTATTGAAGCCCAAGTAGACGCCACTTAGAACAAAGCCAACAAAAATTAGCCCAACCAACTTGAAATTTTTTTCCTATACTTACCAATCAAGGGAGGTGTGAGAAGAGGTGGCCAACAGCAGTGCTGTGCCGGCCCAGGCCCATCAAAGGAAGTCCATGTATGTTTGTGTTCGTGCCGTGCCATACTGTGTTGTGTTTAATTTTTTTTACTTAGACTCAGCCCACGACACGTGTTGTGCCCACATGTGTCATGCTGTGCTCCGTACCTAAGAAAAAAAGTTCACTAAATTTTTTTCTTTTTTATTTTTTTAAGAGCGCATGTCAAATTGTTGTCTTATTTTTTTTTCAAGTCTATATACTTTTTTAAATCCATGTGCCTTTATTTAAATTTAATAGAATAAAGAATTCAAAACTCGAGTTCATATTCAATAATAATAAATTAATAATAATAAGAGAATGTAATATTAATTATTAAGTTTGATTATGTATTAAAATTATTTTTTAGTACTTAACAACAACAGCAATAATAATTTTTTTTAAGGTTAACTTAATTGTTAACTTGAAATTACGTAGAGTCATTTACCATAGTTTATAATAATATTAATACACATTTATAAAATCATGATATCAATTATTTATTTAATAAATTATAAACATAAATCAAATTTATTTTTTTAAACTAAGAATTAAATAAATTTAAAAAACTTGAGCTAATAAAACATATTAAAAGATTCAATTTCAAATTATTTATAAAATCATAAAATTTTAAGTTTACTTTCATTAAAAATGAAACGTGCTTTTTCGTGTGCTGTGCTTTGACTCATCTCTAATCATGTCGTGTTTTTAGAGCTCACATGCCTAAAATCTAAGCCCGGCGCAGCCCACGTGCGTGTCGTGCCATGCTGCGTGCTCTACCGTGCTCGTGCCATGTCGTGCCCGTTTCGTGTCTCGTGTCGTCCAACCCATTGGCCACCTCTGGGTGTGAGCCCACAAATTGTGGTAAAAATATTCCCACTTGACAATCAAAATAGGTCTAATAAATGGGTCGTATTTTAACAATTTGATTATCATTATATATATATATATATATATATATATATATAAGACAAGTTAATGAATTTAAAGTCGTTTTTTGTGTAAAAACATAAAAATTACTAAAGTGTTTAATGGGTTTAAGCAGGTGAAACGATTTTTGAAGATCATCAAACCTGCACCTTACAAACTATGAAATGTGTTTAAATATTTTCATCAAGCCTAAATCTGAGCTTCCGGATAAATCTAGTTATAATGGTTTTGACTTGTAAACCCTTTTAATCCATTTGTGATATTGGAAGAAAATCCATCCTTATTACCCAAAACCAATTAACCTTCTCCTATATTAAACCTTAACATTTTGAGAGAGATCAGGTGCAAAATAAGATATTTTGTTATAAATTTGAGGGAATAATATGTGAGCAATTATTGAAATGAGTATGTGAACAATTGATATTTAATTCACATATAGAAGAGGACTAAAGTAATAAGAACAAAGATTGTCAAGCCAAAAGTTTTGTTAAGCTTTTGCTTGTGTTTGTATAAAAAGGAATGGGCAGAGAGAAAATGAAACTGAATACGAAGCAAAGACCAAAATGCAATGCCTTATCAATTGCATTATTTTCTCATGTATTTATAGTAAAGAACAAGTGAATCAAGGGGTGTTAAAATATTCTACAAATGAATCCACTCACGAACTGGACTTTCCACTTACGTTAGTGGATTCATTAGTGGTGAATGCAATAATTCACAGCATTCCTCCTTGGATTCACCATTTATTTACATTTAATGTAAAAGGTATTAGTAGATGTGTTTAATACTGTCTCATTAAAACCTTGCCAGTAAAGTTCAATGGGATAAAACCTAGTCAAAGGAAGAAGAGTACACTGCATATTTATTGAACATGGCTGCAAAATTCTTCTCTTCAAAATATGCTCCCCTAATAATGATGTACGTGCTTTTCAATGTGATTCTTCTCTTATAAGATTACACTCCTCTCAATGTTTTTCCTAATGAGTACTTCTTTTTATGGCAACATGTATTAATTTAATAGTTTGTTGAAGTGACGCTAATGCCATATCATTTTCTCAAATGTAGATGTAAGTAGAGCTTTTATAAATATGTTAGCTAAATTATCCATGGAGCATATCTGTCTAATATCAATCTTCTTGTTCTATTGGAGCTTATGAGTGTAAAAGAATTCCAATGAAATATGTTTTTCTCTGTCCCTTTTAATGTAGCCCCTCTATTTGAGCTATACATGCAACATTATCTTCATATATCACTGTTAGGATATCTGAACTTGAAGATATTCTATAGGTATTTTGAATATGATGGATTATCGATCGCAAACATATGCATTCTCGACTAACTTTATGAAGTGCAAGAATTTCAGAGTGGTTGGAGGATGTTACAACAAGACTCTGTTTTGTAGGCTTCTGATAAATTGCTATACCATTAAAAGCAAAAACGTATTCTGTTTGTGAACGAGCTTTATAAGGATAAAAAATTTCTCAGTATAATTTAACTAATAGATAAAGATACCATTAGGTCTATGCTCGGTTTGCAGCTTGAGACAATACTTAGTTTTCCTAAAATTTTCATTTCGAATCCATTTTTCAAACATTCACTAGTCTTTTAGAGCTCTTCAGGAGTTCCTATTAAATTCAAATTATCAATATAAATTGCGACAATAGCAATGTCATATTTTAATTACTTTATAAAAATATATGGACAAATAGAATCATTAACACATCCTTCTTTTATCAAATATTCACTGAGATTATTATACCATATGCATCCAGATTGTTTTAATTCATATAAAGATCTTTATACCTTTATTGAATACAAGCTACGGTGTGATGATTGATAAGATTTTGACATTTTAAATCTTTCAGGGATTTATATATATATATATATATATATGTCAAGTGACCCATATAGATAAGTTATCATCACAACCATCACATGCATATTAAAATTTTCTGATACAACAAAACGAATTCAAAATCAAAATTTAATTGCACACATAATGGAAGAATATATCTCGTTGTAATCAATATCAAGTCTCAATGAGAAGCTATATGCAACAAATCATGTTTTACATCTTACGACTTCCTCAATTTCATTACATTTCCATACAAATACCAATTTGTACCCAACAGGTTTGACACCCGCAGATGTTAGGACTACACGTCGAAATACTTCATGTTTGGCTAAAAAAGTCAACTATACCTGATTGCTTCTTTCCACTTAACCCAGTCATGCCTCAATCTACATTCATCAGTTGTTGATAGATTATGATAATTTATAATGTCAGTAGCTACTGTAAACACAAACACATCATTAATGATAATTTTTTTTTAATTTTCAGCCACTTCAGGGGTTTGTGCCATTTCTTGGACATATGCCTCTTTAAGGTGTCTTTCATAGTATTTGATCTCATTAAGGGCATTTTTCAAATTATTACCATGAGTATAATCAACAGAAATCGCACTATTTATTAGATTTAAGTGTCTTTTCAAGGTTTTGTACTTATAAAGAATTTATGTATTGTTAGGGTTTTTACCTTTTTCATAGACCATTTGCTTTTCTAAAGCAATTTGTTCATTTAGATTTTTAGCGTCATTTGCAGTAGAACCTTGTTTAATTATTTTCTTCTCCAAAAAATATTATCTTTTGAGCCAATTGGTCTATCATACTTCTGGCGTGCCATAGACAATTCCTCAACTATATGTTTTATTAATCGTTCTTTAGGAATAATGAACCAACCAAGTACATTAGTAGTTGGTATATATGATTTGGTTACTTTTTTTGCATCTGTAAAGGCATTTGGTAATTATTCTACAATTTGTTGCAAATGAACTATCAAGTGCACTTCATTTTCACTTTGAAATGTACATGGATTTAAATAAGATAGACGGCCACTTTCCATTGAGGATCATATCTAACCTTATAGACTTTTTTTCTTTTTCCCAATGGGAGAAAATTTGTCTTATCAAAATGACAATCCGTAAATTATGTGGTAAATATATCACATGTCAATGGTTGGAAATATATGATAATAGATGGTAAATCAAATCCCACATAAATTCTCAATCAACATGGGGGTCTCATTTTAGTGGGCTGCGGGGGCGTAATTGGCACTTGTACTATGCAACCAAAAATGCATAAATGAGATATATCTAATTAATATCCTAATATCAGTTGCAAAGGTGAATATTTATGATAGGCAATAGGCCTCAAAGTGGATTCATGTTGTAGCATGTAAAATAATATTTCCCTATATCGAAATAGGTAATTGACTTCGTAATAAGAAAACTTTGGCAATTACCTGGAAACGTTTTATAAGAGATTTTGTTAATCCATTCTGAGTATGTACATGTGGTATTGAGTGTTTTATGTCAATCCCAACTGTCATGCAATAATCATCAAATGTTTTAGAAGTAAATTCACTAGCATTATCTAGATGTATGCTCTTGATTGGATAATATGAAAATTATGCACTTAAGCTGATTATTTGCACAAGCAATCTTGCAAATGCAACATTACATATAGACAATAAACAAACCATCATGTAAATGCATCAATCAAACCATAAAATAAAAAAAATGGACCACTTGGTGGGTGAATAGGTCCATAGATATCTCTTTAAATCCTTTATAAAAATGCTAGAGATTCAAAACTAATTTTATTAGGTGATGATCTAATTACCAATTCTCCATGTGAACATGCAATGTAACTATTTTCATTTGACAATAAAATTTTTAAATTTTTCAATGAGTATCCATGAGAGTTCTCAGTAATTTTACTCATCATTATTAATCCAGGGTGACCAAGGCGGTCATGCTAAAGTATAAAAGATTTTACATCATATAACTTATCTTTTAATGATTGCGTATCTCTTCATTACTTTTATCATTGTATAATATAAGCCAGATAAGAAAGTTGCAAGTTTTTCTAATATTTGTATCTTTCCAAACATGCTAGAAGTAATCTATAGATATTCTACATTATTTTCATTCATTGCCTTTATATGAAAATTATTACGACGAATGTCTTTAAAACCAAGTAAATTTCTTTTTGATTAGGTGAATTCTTTTTATTGATATGATTATTGCTTTTCTAGTATCTTCAATTAGATTTACTGGACCTAACATTGGTATCACATTTGCTTTAATTAAATTTAAATTTGAAAAATACCTCTTATTTTGAAGAATCATATTTGTAGTTGCACTATCAGGCAAGCCTATTTTTCCATCAAACATTTTATTGAAATCTATATCCTTAAACAAAAGTAAAAAGGAAATCCATATTAGATAACATGAAAACAAAAATTACATGAACAAACATAAAACATAAGTTGAATTTTAAATATAATGAACATTTTCATCACCGATGAAGTGATCAATTTTTCCATCTTTATCTTCAAAGAAATCTCAAACATCAAAATATCTAACATTCATTGAATCCGAGTCATCAACATAGTTTATTTTAACATTATTTCCTTTTGGTTTAGGAATGCCCAAAACATACACACACGATGTCTAAAAGTACAAAATTGTCTCAAAAAAGACCAAACATTCCACATGTATCACAAGTGTTTTCTTGAATATTTTGTTAGACAAAGTTGCCCTTCTCATTTTTCCTTTTTCTATGGTTCTTGTAACCACTATGAGGTCGATAATAATAATTTTTGTTATGACCTTGGCCTCGATAATAGTCATGACCATGGCCACAACTATGTGTACGACCACAATTATGTCCACAACCACGCTCATTTTTATAATTGTCCATCACAATTATGTGAGATAGCATTTACTTTAAATACTAGTTTTGTACTAGTAAGATTAGCATGATGATTTTTTGTTAATAATTCATTATTCTTTTCTGCCACAAGAAGGCATGCACTCAAGTGAGAATATTTTGTATATTGATAGGCCCTATATTGTTGTTGTAGAACCATATTAAAAGCATGAAACGTTGTAAATTTTTTTTTCCAACAGATCCCTATCATTAATATTTTCTCCACACAGTTTTCACTGTAAAGTACTTCGATATAGTGCAAAATTATATTCATATATTGACTTAAAGTCTTGTAGTCTGAGGGTATTCCATTCACTACGAGCATTTGGAAGAATTACTAACCTTAAATGACCATATATTTCGTAAAAATTACTTCAAAGGACGTATGGATCCTTTATAGTAAGATATTCTGTTTTAATTACCTGGTGAAGATGATGATGTAGAAAAATCATGACATTGGTTCAATCCTAAAAGGATGAGTCATTATTTTTTTTCAATTGTGTCACTAAGGCCCAACATTAAGATGAATTTCAGCATCCATGATTTAGGATAAATAATTTTAACCAGATATATTCAAGGCATTAAAATCTCGTTTTGTCAAGTGAGACATTATCATAAACAAATAAGTAAAGATTAGTATGATGAATACAAAAAAAAATGTAAATAACTACCCTTACTTGTAAAGGCAATTTTAAATAAATATGTAGAAAATGAAAATGTTCCTATACTAGAGCGAAGCCGTGCTAATAACGTGTTATAAATTTGAGGGAATAATATGTGAGCAATTATTGAAATGAATATGTAAAAAATTGGTGCTTAATTCACAGATAGAAAAGGATTGAAGTAATAAGAACAAAAATGACCAAAGCCAAGAGTTCTGCTTGTGTTTGTATAAAAAGGAATTGTAGAGAGAAAATGAAATTGAATATGCAGTAAAAGCCAAAATGCAATGCCCTATCAATTGCATTATTTTCTCTTGAAATTATAGTGACGAACAAGTGCATCAAGAGGTGTTAAAATCTTCTACAAATGAATCCACTCACAAAGTGTAATATCCACTTATGTTACTGGATTCATTAATGATGAATACAATAGTTTGTAATAGATTTTATCTTTATAAGATTTTGGTCCAGATTGTTATGGCCTATAAAAGAATTTAGTTCCACTTTGTAGGAGACATAACAAGTTGCACAAAAAGGAGCTATACGTTCGATAAATTATACTATTGATTTTTCTTGAAGATTTTATATTCTCTAAATTTTCAAAAGTAAAGTGTATACATTTATTAGATCTTATTATTAAAGTTGTCTCATACTGTAATGGCAACAATAGACCTAATATTAAATTATTTGCACTTTTTTTCCTCTTTCATTGGGAAAGAATGTATTTATTAGGGATGGCAAAATTCGAATTTAAATCCGGATGTAAGTGCATCCAGATCCAGAGCCGCATTAATATTTTCATATTCGGATCTGCATCCGGATCGGCTAAAAAAAAATGCGGATCCGGATGTGGGTAATATTTGCACGAAAATGTAACAATTTAAAATAATTTAAAATTTAATAACTCACATAATAATATTAAATAAAATCAATTCAACAGTTAACAATTCAATACCAAGAGTAACATACAATACCATAAATTCACAAATAAAAGTCCCATAACATAAATTAAACATAAAAAAATAACATAAATTAAAGTCTAGCACAACCAAAAATCCACAAATAAAATTATAAAAACACCACAAATCCACATAAAATGATGCGGATCCTTATATATTTTATAATTTAATTTAACTTATATTTTTTTAATTAATCCTATTATATTTTTTCATTTAACTTATATTTTTTTAATTTTTTAATAAATTATTTAATAAAAATAATATAGATCCAAATATCTGGTTTTCTGGATGCATTTGCATCTAGATTTGGATCCGCACGGATCTTAACTTTTAACATTCGAATCTGCATTTTTTAATGTGTGGATCTGAATTTTTCTAAATATAAATCTTTGCGGATCTTAACCGGACCCAAATATTTTTGCCATCTCTAATATTTACCTCTTAAAAGTAATACTGGTAATTAATTTATAACAAGACAATGACCTTGCCACTCCCACCTAATAGTGGGTGCATATGTTGTAGTAGAACCTCTTAGGTAGTAAAAGAAATTTGAGATTAGAGCTTCACATACAGAGGCGGTGCCAAAGTTTGCTTTCTATTATTATATTCAATGTTTAATACACACACATACATATATATATATATCTAATTACTTTCTAATACAAGGTTATAAAATTAGTAATTGTCCACAATTTTGATACTATCCTAAAAATTTTAAATTATTTTAGGATTGTCTCCACTCTCAGAAATCAATTTTCAAAACATTTAATAAAAATAGAGAAAATAAGTCCAAAAATAATGACAGGTGTCTTGCTGCTCATCATACGGTGTCAAGTTGCTCGCTAAATCGCTTTCAGTTACTACAAAATACATCTAACTAATCTTCAAATATTAAGTATCATCAAGAATATTATTTAAAGTGATGTCTTATGTTTCAATTTCTGGAACCATTTCTATAATCCATCACAACCCCTTGTAGCTGTAAAATCTTGTATTTAATTACACAAGCAAATTTGTGGCTTGCAAGTTTCGGGTTAAAAACTGAACAAAACTATAATTTGTATAAACAGATTCTGTTTATAAATTCTAGCCGAAGGGCCTTTTCATTGTAAATTAGTAAAGCTCAAATAGACCACTACTAGAACAAAGCCCAAAATTAGCCCGGCCGAGTTGAAATTTTTCTCTGAACTTAACAATCAAGGAGGAGTGATTACACAAATTGTGGGAGAACTATTCCCACTCGATAATTGAATTAGGTCTAGCAATGGATTGTGTTTTAACTGTTTGTATCATTGTATATATGAGATTGTTAGTGAATTTAAAGTCATTTCTTTTCTTAGAAAACATAAAAATTACTCAAAGTGTTTATTGGGTTTAATGGGTAAAACGATTTTTGAAGATCATCGAACTCAAATGTCACACATTATAAAATGGGTTTTAATACTTGTATCAAGCCTAAATCCAAGCTTCTAGACTAATCTAGTTATTGAGCTAGTTTGATAATACTGTAACTTTAAAATAATAGTTGATACCAAACACAAATGATTGTTTTTAAAACTCATTACTTTTAAAACTAAATTTTATAAAAAAACTTAATTGATTCTTTTCATAGTTAATTATTATCGAACCTCTCTGAAAATGTTTGTATTTAATATAAGGGAAAGTTAATTGATTCCCTTTGTGGGAGGTGGATTCTTCTAAATTTAAGAGTAGACAAACACATAAAAAGATGCACCCACATATTTAGTAAACTATACAATTGATTTTTCTTGAAGATTTTATGTCGTCTCCTAATTTTCAAAAATAAAGTGTATGCATTTATTAAAATTTATTATTAAAGTTTTCTCATAATATAATGGCAACAATAGATATAACATTAAATTATCCACACCTTTTGTTTTTTGGTTGAGAAAGAAATATGATATAGTTACCTTTTAAAAATAATAAAAATCAGTTTATAATATGAGCGTAGTTAATTATCCTATTGGATTATTTTATAAAAGCTACTTTTGTTTGCTTATTGGACTTTTTTTTTTTTTTGCTTATTAGACTTGCTATCAAATTAAATAGAAAAAATTATGAAATAAACATTTAAATACATATACCAAAAATATATATATTTTTTGTCAAAAAATGTCATGAGTGTAAGAGACATTTCCATTTTGTTGTACACCAAAAATATGTTTAAATTTAGGGAAACTTTATTACTAATTATCTGATGATATAATTAATTAATGAAGCCCAGTGTGAAACGTTAGACTACAAAATCCAACAGTTCAATTTAAAATTTGAATTAAAAAAATCAATGAAAATGAGGTAGCCGTCGTTTAACGTAGCATCCAATTAACTAATTGCCGACAGACAATTAATGGCACACCATGCACATTTTCGCCTGTCTTGACTTTTTTAATTTAATTTTATTTATTTGGCCTTTTTTTTAGTTATTCTTTTTGCTAACACTTTCAGTAAATTTAATTAGGCAACAACTTAATTTGTAGTCTAAATAGATTAAGGGTCAGTTTGGTACAATTATAATTTTTAAAATAATTATTGCCAGTTGTGTTATAAAATAATTAGTTATGGTAAGAATTACTGAATTAGTTAAATATTTGATGAAATTTATTTTTAAAAGTATTGTAAATTTTAAAAGTATTCATATGTGTTTAATAAATTTTACTGTTAAATTACTGTAAGAATGTAAAAAATTAAATTAGATATAATGTTAAATAAAATTTATTTACACATTTATAACAATGTATATAAATTTTTTTATTATGCATATGTTTTTATTATTGATATATAATAATTGATAATTAAAATAAATATTTTATTATTATTTTTATTTTTATTTTGCTATCTCAATATAACTAATAATAATATCATCTCTTTAAAGTTATTAATTTTATTTTCTAATTAATAAAGATAATTTTAATTTTTTATAATATATACGAGGATATATAAAATTATATTAAGTATAAAATTAATTTTTAAAATTAGATTTTAAAAAGTTATCCCTTCTATTTTTTTTTCAAAATCTTAGGATGGAATGATTTTATTAACAGTAATTTATAAAAAAAAATTATTAAATATTAAAATTAACCTTTAACTTTTTAAAATTACTTGTAATTCTCTAAAAAATAATCTTAAAGGGGCCCTCTAAATTAAAATTGTTTTAATAACATTATTTTAATCATACGTACAACAAAGAAAGCGATCCAAATGAAAAAAGAAAAAAAAAAGACAAATGAAAAAAAAAAAAAAGATTATCATACTAATACTTTTGGTCAGTTAGCATTAATTAACAAAACATTAAATGGGATTATTTCCTCCCCACGAGGATTTGTGCTCATCCAATTGATGGAACTTAAAAAGGGTAAACTTTAATTTATCCTTTATTTAAAATGATAATTTTTAATTTATTTTTTAAAAATATTAAAATATTAATTTATTTTTATTTGTTATTAAGAAGATAAAAAAAATCCATCATACGTCATCTATTTATCTTATTATTTGAAATAAAAATAAAATAAATTTTATATTTTTAATAGATAAATTAAGACTATCATTGCACGAGAGAATAAAATGATTAAATTTAGCGTTATAGAAAATGAATTGGAGGGGCCGCATATATGATTAAACAATCTCAACACTAATCTGTTGGCTCTTCCACTCATCAAACTTTTTGAACGTACAGCTGGTAGCCAGCACACTGATCAACTTGATTCATCAGGTTTCGGATTGGAAATCTTTTATATTCTTGATTGCTTTGATATTCTTTCAAATTGGTTTTATATTGAAAAGAAAATCATATTATGCCGACCTAAATGCACCACGCGTGCAAATTGCTTTGACTTTTTTATTTTTCCTTTTTCCCCAAAAAAGAATAGAATCATATATTACAAATGACCAAAAAAAAAAAAATTCTCGAACTGATTTGTCTGAATCGAAGGTACAGTTTGAGAATTAGTTCAGGATCAATTCAGGATATTTTATTAATTGATATTGATTTTTTTGTTCAAGTCTTTAGAAAATGAATCAAAATCGAGATAAAAAGAATCAAAATTGTTTCGATTTCTCTATATTGGTCCGGGCATAATCATTTCAAAAAAATAAATATTTGAAATGATATTTTCCCACATCTATAAATAAATATTAAACAATTGTGTGTGTGCGCGCAATTATTTTCAGGTGTAGGTGCACTCATATTTTTCGTGTGGATACTTTATTGAATCATGTTATTTAATAGTTAATTACTGCACTAGAAAAGGATTAGTGACGAAAAATTATGCATCCTTTTTAAAAAGTTGAGAGAAAATTTAATTGAAAAACGTTTTTTTTGAAAAAAAATTTCCTTTCAAATTAGAATACCCTTTGCAGGACTCAAGTAATTACATCGGTAAAGTTATAAGTATTCAGACTCCAATTGATATAACTTTTCAAGTACAGGTTATTTAAGTAAAATTTTTGTTAGTAGAGCTTTTATGTAGAAAATTTTAGTTGTTTGATTATCAATGAGAGATTTTATTAAAATTTGTAAAATTACTTTAATAGGTAAGTGTTTTAAAAGTTTGTTATGAAAAGAATAAAATAAGATTGTCAAATAAGTAAAAGATTTTTTTAGATATTTTAATATTAAAAAAATATTTAATCTCTATTCATAAAAGGTCCAAATTTTAGTTTTTATTAGTAAAGATAAAATATCTTATTTAATCTTCAAAAGTCCTAAAAATAAAAAATAAAACAACAACAAAATTTTAATAAGAATTTATGAAATTAAATAAACACTTATGACTATTATTAGATAGGATCTATCAAATAGGCATTTAGGCTTATAAAAAAGAAATATGATAGAGTGATTGTAGTAAGGAAAACTTAGTGAATTTTTCAGTCAATGCCCATTTAGTCACGCAATCCAATTTTATGTGGTTTTCAATGTTCTAGGGTCTCAACCACCAGATTTGATGGGTGGTGATTCTATTTCCATCCGACCTAAACTCAAAAGAAGTAATGATATATATAATATTATTACAGGATTTCGTCATCATCCCCCTCTTCTTCATTATTTTAAAAGAATCTTGAAAATGAACATAGATTTGGTCATTAAAATTTTAATAATACAGGACTCATCTATTAGATCATTAACGTAAAATTATTTATTATTTTATTTTATTATACAATAAAAAATGACACATATAACGTAATAGTATTATGAAATTCATCAAAATTTATTTATTTTAATTATCAGGTAATTTTCGGAGACTTATTTTCTTTTCTTTCTTTTTTTTACAAAATCATATTTCTCACTTTTTAAAAAAATAATAATTTGTACCTAACTTAGGTGGCGTTTGTTTTTTTAACTTAATGACTTAAAGTGACTTAACTTAATTAATTAAATTAATTAGAGGTGTTTGTTTTTATAACTTAATGAGACTTTTTAGATAATTTTGACTTAATAAAATAAGCTAATTTTTTTAGTTTTTTACTTAATGGAGAAATCTGAATTAAGTTAATTACTTGCTAATGTTAAAAATATCTTTGTTTTATAATTTATTTTTCATGTATATCACAAAACTCACCCATAGACATTCACCCCACATAATAATCTTATCATTAGTTTTACTTATAAATGTTAAAATATTGTGGTATTTAATATATTATTTATTTGATATTCAAATTTAATAAGAATACAAATGTAAAAGTATATATTTTAATTTTTTAAATTGAAAAAAACAAACAACTTAATACTTATTTTTCGAAATTCAGACGAAAAAATAAATATATTTTTTAAATTCACACATTCAAATCTATTCAAAATTCAGACTAATTCAAATTTATTTAGATTTCAGACAAAAAAAAAAAAAAACGCCACCTTAGTATCTAAATTCTACTTAACTCCTTGAGCCGGTTGCATATAAGAGGTCTCCATGATCGAAAAAATCGATGAGATGATTTTAACCTAACCACTATTTTGTCGTTCTTTTTCTTTTCTTCATCAAAACCCTAGCTCGCCCTTTTCGTGGGGTAATAAAACTACCATTAAGAGAAGTAATTAAATTAATACTTTTGGAAGTCCCAATCATAATATGAAACGTGTGCGTTCATCCCAAGTCTTCGATACCAAAAATATTGATGAATAATAGAATCTATAAATGCTCCATTAATTTGACGTGGGCTTAACAAGTCACAAGGCCTACCACCTACCACTACCACTACCACCACCACCACATGAGCAATAGGGGACTACAAAGGTGCGTTTGATTCTTCAACTAATTCACAAAACCAAAACAGTCAACATCGTCGGTATCGAAAGTTCTTAGGCTATGCTTCTCAAGTCAAACAAATCTTTCCGCAATTTGACACCTAATGGGATAATCATGCACACCCGCCAAGCCAAGTGTGCGATCTTTTAAGAAGAGTCCATTGATATATTTTATTTTTATACAATCTTCTACGATCAAAAACATTTTTAATATGTGGTTTTGGGATGCACGTTAAAATAATCTTCATACGAGGTATTACAGACTAATTTTTTGATCTCACGATTTGTTTGTGATTATAGTTAAGCTAGAAAATTCGAGAAATATGAAGAGAAATAAATCATAGAGAATATGTATGAGAATAACTGTATATGACTTTTTCACTATATGTGAATTACTTCAAATTTTCAATTATATCTTTCAAACTTTCTCATTGACGATAGCCTAAATTTTCACAAATTATACATTATATAAAAATTGAGGATAATCGAGAACGAAAATTAGGTGATTGGTAACGGAAAAAATTGAAAGGCATAAGAAGAATTTTGAGATTTATTAACATAAGAGTAGTTGTATTGTACACGTGTCTAGAATCTTTAGGACTACGTACACCCCAAAAAAAAAAAAAACTCTAAACAAATTGCATATAATTCTTATCTTGCGCATTAAATCATTCACACTTGGCTTCCCTTGTAAAATTGGACCTCTGGCTAAATTATTCCCCTACATTAAAATTTTTTGGGACCCAAAATTTGATCCTTCCCTGTGGTTAGGCTAACAAGTGTATGATATCCATTAATTCTCTTTCCGAGAGGGGCGGCTCCTCTTTTGTTGGCTTTCATTAATTCTTCATCCCTCCAGGTATCCCAAGAGGCAAAAGCTTGCTGCCTTTATATTCCCACCAGATCACGCCAATATCAAACACTTTGCGGAGCGCGGATTCAGTCATTCAGATATTTTTCATGCAACTGACAACATTACACGTTACGAAGCACAAATGGCTGATCTGGTGATGTTCTTTTCCTGATGATTATGGACACTTTTGTCCGTTTAATTTGCTTCTTCACTTCGCAAAGCCAGCCATTTTGACCCTTTTGTTTTGCTATAAATAATCAAGCACGTGTTATCATTATCATTACTATTACTATTACTATTTTTGAGGAAACTAAAACTTAGTCTCCTATTGGCTATTGCCACTTAGTAAGGGTCCGTGTTTTACGGAAGATTTTTTTAGACTTACAAGCTTTGATGCCCTGTCTGTGTGCTGTCGTTTTCGAGCTTTTGTCATCTTTCAATAATTCCCATACTTCGCCTCTACTTGCCTTAAATTTTCGAACCAATTCGCTATTGCATCACATCAAGGAATAGTTAATTGAATAAAAATATTATAGTACTACATGGTATAATTGTAAATCTATACTAAATTTATTTAGTCATTCACATTTGAGAATTTCTTTATTTTTCTTTCTTTTTATGTGTCTGTTTGGTATATTTATCTAATAGATATAAATATTTATTTTTTTATTATAATTTTTGTTGTTATTTTTTTTAATAGAACTTTTAAAGTTTAAATAAGTTATTTTGTCTCTACTAACAAAAACTCAAAATTTTAGATGTTCAGGAGTAGGGGTTAAAAAAGTTTTTTAAATGTTAAAATATTCAAAGTATCATCTACTTATTTGAAAATCTTATTTTATTTTTTTCATAACATAATTTAAAAAAATTTCTATTAAAATAATTTTATAAATTTTTAATAAAAACTCTTATTGACAATCAAACAACTAATTTTTTTAAGTAAAAATTTTATTGTAAAAAACTCTAGTTAAATAAGCTCTACTTGAAAAGTTGTACTAAATGAAATCAATTATTGAGGTTAAATCATAAAAAAATTGATTTCGTGTGTTAAATCTATTACTATATTATAGACACTAATTCTTTTTTTCATTTAATTGGCAATTCATCCCTCCTCACTCATATGAGCATGGTCAAATTCTAAACACATTTTAATACAATTTTTTTTTACCAACTCAATTAGTTGCACTCACAAACCCAACTTCGGTTTCAAGTTTGATTATGATTTGTTAAAGAAATTATTTCATAAATATAACTCTCAATGAGCCTCAACATAGTGATTCTACTTTGAATCTTCGAAGAGGTAAGAAATATAAAATCACTATTTTACTCACTTCCATATTTTTTTTTATATAAATATAAATCTCAACGAGCAGTATCATTTAACAATGCTAAACCACGATTTAAAAAAGAAAAAAAAAAAATTTAGAGATAGAACTCAACGTCAATATAGTACTATTCTCATCATTAATTTTGATTGTAAATAACTTTTAGGGCAATTATTTATTAAGTACCCAAAATTACCCGATGTTCAAGTAGATGTAATATTGGAATGTTTAAAGTGTCAAGTGGATTAAGCACCCAACTAAACTCCAAAGACTACTTTGAGTTCACCCATTTTAATTCCACAATTAACCCTATCATTTTTTAATTTGTCAACAAATCCTCAGAATCTCTTATTGGAGTTTGCAGAATTTTCACTAGCTTGATTTTCTAAAAATAATGATTAACTAGAAATGATAAAGTGCTAATAGTACTTCTCTTTTTTAACTAGAAAAGATAAGTGCTTATGGTACCTCTCTTTCACGATTAGTTCTATTTAAATATCTTACTCCTTTCTATTAAATCCCATTCTCTTTATTCTTCGTTTGTAGCCCCAACAATTTGGTTTTGAATAAAGAATAATAATTAAAGATAACAAGAAAATTTGAAGAAGAATCACGCAAAAGTTTTTTTTTTTTTTATAAAAAAATCTTATTAGGTTCTTATTCTTTTGAGAGTTTTTTTAAGTTCGGAACACCTTACAATTTGATACAGAGATTTAATTATTATTATTATTATTATTTTAATCCAACTTTAAACCTTTTCAATCGAGGTAAAGTTATAACTTTATAGAAGATTAATCTTACAAGAATCTTATAAGGGTGCCACTAGCTCTAGTACTCAATGATTAATTCGATGAATCACAGTGGTAAAATCTCCAATTTCCTCTTCCGTACATGTTATAGATGACCAAAGTTCAATTAACTACTCTTAAAAAATAATTGAATCCACCAATTATATATTACCAAACTTTTTGGTTAGCTAGGCATGCACTTGGATTTCACACATGCTTTTCAACTTTACCTAATCTATGGCTGCGGCTACTAATCTATTAACATTTCTGCTGGCAGATCACCAACCAACTAATTAATTGGTTGGGCCTAACTCAACATTAATTAATCACTATTCACTAACCGACTAAAGTTATTGAAACTATTTAAGGGAACGTGAAAGCATCGTTACCTTCTAATTAAATGCAAACGACAATAGTGATGACCGGCTGCTTTCAAATTGTTAACTACATGACCAATTCAAAGCCATTTGCTGCACCGCACTTTCAAAATAATTGATATGGGTGTGTGTATATATTTATATAAAGCTAGCCAATGTAAGCAAATAAAGTGACACTAATGAAAATGAAATTTGAGTTTGTGTGTCACTCCACGTTTATGGACTCTGTATCACTCTTACGTTTTATCTTTGAATATTTTGCGATAAGCTGTGGAAATTAAACTGCCTTACAAAAATGTATTGATATGATTAGAAACTGATTAATCATTTGATTAAATAGTCTTTACATTGATTTGGATGTGGGTTATTTATTATTATAACATGAAAACTCAAAGCAGCCGATTTTTGCAAAAAAAAAATATCTCTTCCCGAATTTCGTGTTAGATATGATTTTAGAGATTGATGTTGAATGCTTTTCCCCTAATTTTTCACCTTCATTTTTAATTACATTACTGTCTATCAAAATATCTTAAATCAGTTTTGTAATGACGGACTCAAAATATAAGGGACTAGAATACGTTGTATTAACTTCAACACAAGATGAATCGAATCCTCAAATCAATAAAGAGCAAGGAGTGGCTGCAACTCGACCAATGAATGTCTTGCCTAATTGTTCAAGATTTTGAATCAAGTGATTAGTAAATCTAATATTTAGAATTTTATATTCAAATTACCTCAATGATTAAATTCATGTACCATAGGTATTCCATTTTGTGAAACCATTGAATAATTGAAGTAACGATATTCACATAGGTCCGGATTTGAGTCATTGTGTATTTGTAGGATTGATTTTTTTTAAATATATATTTTTATTTATTTTATTGATAATCTTTTTTTTTTCAACTCATGTGAGTGGATTTCAGCCCCAAACCTCTTTTTACTTATTTTACCTACTCCACTAATTTACAACAACATAATATTGATTAGTGTTGTTTTAAGACAAAATATTAAAAATGTGTCATCACTTAGGGGCTGTTTTTTTTTTTTTAAAACTTAATGACTTAATTAACTTAATTTTAATCAATTAAGTCATTAAGCCTGTTTGTTTTATCAACTTAATCATAATTTTCAGTCATTAAATTATTAAGTTATTAAGCTAATTTTTTTTAGCTTTTGTTTAATCTAAAAAGTTTGAATGATATTATTAAAAGATATTCTCCAAAATATCCCTATCTAATTAATTAATTTTCATCATTATCTGAATAAAATTTAATAATTAGTATTATTATCCATCTCTGTATAATTTGCGGTAATATACAGTGTTAGACTATTATTATTTTTATCTTTTTATTTTCTTCAAATTAGCATTATTTATTTTCATAATTTTTATGAATATTTTTCATAGAAAAATATCATAAACTATAATATAATTTATTAACATATATAATATAGAATATTAAAGAGGTGTATTCAATTGAATATGATTTATGTTATAATAATATATTATCTTATTCATATTCTTTGAGATGTTTATTATTTGTTTAACATTTATAATTTGTAAGGGTATAAATGTAAAAATATTAATTTTCAGATTTTTTAAAGTTAAAAAAATAACTTAATATTTATTTTTGTCGATTCAGACAAAAAAAAAAAAACATATCATTCAAATTCAAACATTTAGTTCTACTTAAAATTCAGACTAATTCATATCTTTTCAGGTTTCATACCAAAAAACAAATGACACCTTAATCAATCTAGAAAATTCCACAAAAAAAAAAAGGATAACCACCATTTTCTAATGGTTTAATAATTTTTCAGATCAAGGCGCCATAAAAGTATTTGTTTTCTTTTAACTATGCAAATCATTTCCCATTTTCCTTTCCGTCAAAGACAAATATTAATTCTTCTTTGTTTGAATATTAGAATTTTAATCATGGTAGGGCTATCTTCACAGAAAATTTTGACATAATCTTTAACCATTGATTTCAAACAATTAAATGATGGATAATAAAAGTTAAAGTAACATTTAATGATAATTTTTATTTATTATTCATTTACCATTAGATTTCTTAAAATTAGTAACTTAATATTTGTGTCGAAATTTTAAATTAAAAAAACGTATGTTAGAATAGGCTAATAATCAATTAAATTACGTTTCAGGATGTTTTTAATCAAAATTAATAATATTTACTAAACTTTTTTGGCTACAGTTCTTGTAATATTTTTTTACTGGCCAATTTTTAAGAAAAATATTTCTAAAATTAAGAGAAAATATATAAAATATTTTAAATTAAAATCACAATTAAGGAGAAGAGTGAGCGGTTAAATAAATATAATCACCGAAATATTGTGGGCAAAGAACCAGCTTCCCTCACGCTGTAATTGCCGCCAAAAATACCGGCAACCCAATAACCCCGACCATTCTGGAACCGCCACGTGCATTCTTACCCTTTCACGCGCCGACCAGCCCAACTCCACAGACCCAAAATCGTCAAAACATCCCACGCTTTAGATTAACCGTCCCCATCGTCCCAATGACAGCTCGCCACGTCACACACTCAGAAACAAAAACCCCCCAAAAGGCAAAACTCAAAACTAAATCAACGTTTTGTTCCGATAATCGCGTTAAGAGTTGTGCAAAGTGTCCCCCCTAACGTTTCTTAAAACCCCAATTTTTTAATTTCTCTCTCTCTCTCTCTCTCTCTCTCTCTCTCTATATGCGGTAATTCCTTGAATATTGGAAAGACGCATCATTGTGAAATTTGTACAGTAAATTCACGACCCGGAATAAAGTTTCTTCTTTTACTTTTTGGTTTTTCGTTTTCGTTTTTGGGTTCATTTTGATTCTGGGTTTGTATTTAAAAGTAGTGACTTGTCGAAAGTTTTCAGAATTTGGGTTTGTTTCATTCCATATTGAACAGCTAATTTGGAGAAAATGGATGATGAGTATGCTAAGCTGATCAGGAGAATGAATCCACCCAGGTTCAGATTTCTATCTTTTTTCTCTATGTTCTGAAGTTCATGATATTTGCAAAGTTTCATTTTTTCTTTTTATATTTGCAAATCTTGTTCAGAAAGCAGAGGAGATTATAAAAGGAAAAAAGAAAAAGTTTTTCTTTGTACTTTCACTAACTTTTCTAAGCAAAGAAATGGAAATCCCTACTCGAAATTAAACGAGCAAAATTTGAAGAAATTTCCAAAATTTTGCAATATGTGTGGGATGCTTCTTTTTTTTTTTTTCCCCTTCTCTGTCCTTCCCTTGCTTTATTGCTGTATTTGGTGATTTTATTAGTGGCCTTTTATTGCAGAGTGGTAATTGACAACAGCATATGTGAGGATGCCACCGTTATACAGGTAATTTTGTGGTTTGATTTGGTCGTGGATTTAGCAAAATTAGGTTAAAAATATCATCTGTGTCTATGATTTCCTTAAGATATGTTGATTGTAATAATTGGATTTGTTGTTCAGGTAGACAGTGTCAACAAGCATGGAATTCTCCTGCAAGTTATTCAAGTGCTTAACGATGTGAACCTTGTAATTAAAAAAGCCTACATATCATCTGATGGGGGATGGTTTATGGATGGTAAGGTTTATTCTTCTTCAGCCGCTTCAGTTGTCAGCAGTTGCGCATCTTTCTCTGTTCCTCATCTTATTCTCTTTTTGCATTACTTGATTTCAGTGTTTAATGTGATTGATTGTGATGGAAAAAAAATCAGAGATAAGGAAGTCATCGATTATATTCAACAGGTAAGAAATTGTCCTTGATCGCTATCTTTCTGTTTGATTATCCATTTGATTGCTGATAAAAATCAGAGAAAACAAAGAGAGAGAAATTTTGCCCCACTTTAGTCGTTTCCATTCTCAGGAAATGATCACCTGAAACCATCTCAGATGTATAAGTTTATTTTCCTTTATATGATAATACATTAATGCCTTAAGAGGAATTTGGTCATCCTTTTCTTTTGTCATTCATTGTTAATATTTGACTCGCTAAAATGTTGACTAAGCTCATCGGGTGACTTATTTCTTTACAGAGGCTTGAAACTGATGCCAGCTTTGCACCCTCATTAAGAAGCTCTGTTGGGGTGATGCCTACTGAAGAGCATACCTCAATTGAATTCACCGGCACTGACAGACCTGGTTTAGTTTCAGAAGTATGTGCAGTTCTTGCAGATCTTCACTGTAACGTGGTAAATGCTGAGATATGGACACACAATGATAGAGCTGCTGCTGTAGTTCATGTCACAGACCATTCCACTGGGTGTGCAATCAAAGACCCAAAACGTCTCTCAACAATAAAGGAATTGCTATTTAATGTCCTCAGAGGATATGATGACTTCAGAAAAGCAAAGACATCACTTTCACCTCCTGGTATCATGAATAGGGAGAGAAGGCTGCATCAGATTATGTTTGATGATAGGGACTATGAAAGGGTTGAGAACGCAGTCGGGAGAGTTGAGGATAAAAGTTCAAGACCCCAAGTTACTGTCTTAAATATTGAGAAAGATTACACCGTCATTACTATGAGATCAAAAGATAGGCCAAAACTGTTGTTTGACATTGTTTGCACTCTAACAGACATGCAGTATGTTGTGTTTCATGGAATGGTCAACACAGGAACGACGGAAGCTTATCAGGTAAGATAGTGAAAACACTTTTATTAACCATAGTGGAAATTTTTTTATTATGGTCATATCCTGGAGATTGCTAATGATCTCTGGTAGGTTGTCTTTGACGGTTAGTGCTTTAAACATATCCTGACTTTGTGTTCCATCTTGGGATGGAATCTCAACTTGGATACTGTTCAGTTCTCTAAATTTGTGTGTAGGTTCAGTGACAATAAGAATTTTCTCTTTTCTTAACAGATGCTCCTCTGTTTGTTTGTAGGAATTTTATATTCGACATGTTGATGGGCTCCCCATAAGCTCAGAAGCAGAACGAGAGCGTGTTATACAGTGTCTTGAAGCAGCCATTGAGAGGCGAGCTTCTGAGGTATAGGAATATTTATGTGAAAATTTTATCATGAAGGGCATTCTCAAGAGTTGTATACTAAAGAATGTTGCATGGACATGCAGGGATTAGAGCTAGAATTGTGCACCGAAGACCGTGTTGGACTCCTTTCAGACATTACCAGGATATTCCGTGAAAACAGCTTGATTATTAAAAGAGCTGAAATTTCGACAATTGGTGGAAAGGTCAAAGACACTTTCTATGTCACAGATGTGACGGGAAACCCTGTTGATCCCAAGATTATTGATTCCATACGCCGGCAAATTGGACATACCAAACTGCAGGTAAAACGCAACACAATTCTTGCACCTAAGCCGCCTAAGGAGACGACAACAGGATTTTTCCTGGGGAACTTCTTTAAGGCTCGAACTTTCCAGACTTTCAAGTTGATTAGATCCTATTCGTAAGTTCTTGTATGTTCATAAAAGTAAATGCTGTACATAAAAATCAGAAGAACACTCAAAAAACAGAAACACTTGGGGAGTTAGAGACTGTACATGGCTATGACATCTCCCTTGTTGCTACCCTCTAGTATACACATCTTTCTTGCTGCTGCTCTTTAGTATACATATCGGTTTAGGTGCTGCTGTACAAAGAAATCACTTGGTATATATTTGTGTATACTGTGTACAGTGTATTGTTGGATGGGTTGTACAAAAACTTAGATGAGTTCGTATATAGATTCAGCTTAATAGAAAAAAAATATTTATATGTGAACGTTATTATTATACTTATGGATCTGTGGTTAAACTTTTTTTTATCATTTATGGATCAGCATCATTTATATTCATTGGTTAAGCGTGCAAATAAATTGAAATTCGATATCTTCAATTTATATTGTGAAACCAGCCATTAAGATTTACTAACTATGGGAAAATAGATTAGGCCAATGGTCCTGGTTTGGCCCAAATCTAGACTCTGCTGCGACGTGGCAGTGGGGCTTACGTCAGTCAACGTCAGTCAACTCAAACATTCTTTGGGTTGGTGTCGTGACAAATTTGAATTGTCTTTCTAAATTTTTTTGTTTATTAATTAAGTCATTGGGCTAAACCATAACATAACCCCTTCTTTTGTCTTCATCTATTTAATTGCATTGCAAATCCTGTTCATTGTTATATATATATAAAAAAGAGATCTTTAAATTTTGACAAACAACTCTTATTTGTTTTAATTTTACCAATTAGCTTTTTATAATAAGTAGAGTGTTCAAACCCCACATATTATGGGTCTATTTAGAATTAAGGTTGGACAATTATAACTTATAAGGTACAACACTAAACTATTTAGTAAACACTAGCTGTTGTAGTTTGGAAGTTATGTTAATATGATTTTTCACTTATATGATGAAAAATCTATTATATCTTTAATAATTTTGTTAAAATGATTATTTAATATTCATATTTACTACATACTATTAACTTTTGTTTTATAGTTAAAATTTTTTTTTCTATGGCAACTGTACCTTAAAAGTTAAAGCACCCCAATTCCAAATACGACCTATGTCTTCAAACCGCTTTTAACTTTTTTTTTTCAATTATTATTTTTCACCGGAATGAAATTATTGCTATAATGGGCCGGGGAAAAAAAAGAAAAAAGAACTTTAATTCTTATCATGTCTTCTTTATATTAGCACTTATATCAAAATTTATTATTTCGAAATACTTGCGGATAAATATCTGAATTAACCATGACCTTTCACTTATACAAAATGTGTTAGATTTTTTTTTGAATTTGAGATAAACGAGATTGTTCATTAACAACTTTCATAAACAATGAAAACATGAGATAAATTTACTTGATTTGTGGATGTAAATTTAAAAGGTTTCCATGAATCTCAGCACATGTAAAATAATAGCAACATCAATCTAAGCTTGTAAGATGTTCCATAAAATGTTGAAAATGATTGAATCTGTAATATTGAGTGTTTGGAAGGCGAGAAAATAAAGGAAAAAGGAAAATGAAGCAGAGATAAGAATAAAGAAGATTATGGAATTGTATATTCAAATCAATATTATTCAAAATAGTACAATTACAATATTTATACTAGTTGTACCAGCTTTCACATTTTGTTACAAGCTCAATATATGTGTATAACATAATATAACATATCAACAACATTCTTTAATCAAGTGTAAGTCACCCTATTGTAACCTTGCATGCTCCGTAATCACATTTAATCACATAAATTATCATCCCCTCTCAAGCTAAACGGTCTTGTTTAGAACATTCACTTGCTTCTCAAATAATGAAATTAACCAAAAGTTAGTGCCTTAGTCAAAGCATCTGTTATCTGGTCTTCACATGGAACAAAATATATTGCAATCTTTTTAGCATCAACTTTTTCTTAGATAAAATGAATATATAATTCAACATGCTTGATTTTAGCATGATACACATGATTATAGGCTAAAGCTATTGCTCATTGATTGTCACGCCACACGAGACAAAGTAACAAGTTTGAAATGCAGCTCATCAAGTAGAGATTGAATACACATAACTTCAGAAGTAGGATGAGCTAAAGCCCTATACCCAGCCTCTGTACCAGACCTAGAAAAGATTGTATGTTTCTTAAAAGACCAGGAAAAAAAATTTAGTCCTAGATAAATAGCATAACTCGCTACTGACTTCTCATCTCTATCATAAGTCCAATCTGAATCACTAAAATAATTAATTTGCAAACTATCAGTGTGATAGAACTTCAGCCCAAAATGAATTGTTTCTTTTAAGTATCTTAATAGCCTTTTACAAGCTTCTTAATGATCTGCTGTTGGTGAAGTTAAAAACTGACTTAATTTGTTAATTGAGAATGCTATTTCAGGTTTAGTAAGGGTTACATATTGCAAAACACCAACAATGCTCCTAATTGTGAAGCATTAGAAATGACAGCTCCAGAGTTCTTGGTAAGAGAATGACTAGTAGACATTGGTGTAGGTACAGGACTGTTATCAACTATATTATGTTTAAACAAAATATCGACAATGTACTAAGCTTGAGAAAGGTGTAAGCCATTTGATGTTTTAGTAACTTCTATTCTAAGCAAATAATTCAGCTCTCCCAAATCTTTCAAGGCAAAAGTATGATGCATATTATTGATCAGCTGTTGAACTGATCCGATAATGATTATGTCATCTATATAAATCAAGACTAAGAGCACATGATCATTCTTCCATGTATAAAACAAAGAATTATTTGATTTGGAATTATGGAAACCCTATTGTAAAACTATGGTGGCCTTTAACCGATCAAACCATGTTCTTAAAGCTTGTTTCGAGCCACAAAAAGTCTTCTTGAGTTTACCAATATGATAAGGTTTTGATGGATCAACAAAACCTTCAGGTTGTGCTATATATACATCTTCAACTAAGACACCATTGAGAAAAGTATTATTAACATCTACTTGATGAATAGCCCATTTATGCATGACTGTAATATTGATAACAACTTTGACAGTGGAAGCCTTAACAATTGGATTAAAAGTTTCTGTATAATCTATCCCATGAGTTTGATAGACCTATTAGAGTTGTATTTAACTCTGAAAACCCACTTGTTGTTTACTACTTTGACTGGTTGTGTAGGCAAGACCAATTCCTAAGTATTATTGACTTGAAGAGCTTGAAATTCCTCTTGCATTGCCTTATAACATTTTGGATTAGTTAAAGCTTGAGAAATTGAAGTAGGTTTTGATGGTGTGGTAAGAAGTGTTGCAATATAGGATTTAAGCTTATAGTTACCAGCTTTAGATCTAGTGATCATAGGATAACCTATTGGAGGAGGTGTAGGTAAGACATGATGAGGTGTAGGTAAGGCATGAAAAGGTCAATGTATTAAGTTAGGGTTGATTGGTGAAGAAGAATCATGGTTGGTTGGTGAGGAAAAAGGAACAGTTACCTCATTGTGTGTCATAGAGGATTGAGAGGAAAGATCAGTTGCAGAGAAAGCTGCTAAAGAAGCCTATATCAATGGAATAATTAGGTTTTGAAGAAACAATTTTTGGTAAGGTGAAATTTTATTAAGTGTGGGAGCTGGAAGTTTGTTGATTAGAAAAACAACTGTATGAAAAGCATTCTATCAGAATTTTAATAGTAGATTAGCTTGGGCCAACAAGGTAAGACCAATATCAACAATATAACGATGCTTTATTTTTATTCTACTATTGTGATGATGTATAAAAGGACATGGATGTCTAAAATGAATCCTAGAAATTAGCAAGTAAATAAGTAAAGCTTATGAATTCACCTCTCAATCTGTTTGAATTGTTTTGATGTGTTTATAAAGATGTTTTTGAATGAAAGTTTTGAACTCAGTGAATACTTTGAGTACATATGACTTGACAGCTAATGGAAATATCCAAGTAAAACGATTAAAATAATCTAGAAAAAAATAATAAGAATATCCTTGTATAGAACTAATATGAGAGGGACCCCAAAGATCCGCATACACTAATTGTAAAGGTTCCGTAGTTTTGGTTGCTACAGAGTTGAAATGTAGCATATGAGTCTTTCCTTGTTGAAAAACATTGCAAAATAACAGATTTTGATTTTTATTCAAACAAGCAAAGTCATTACAAGCCTTTATTACATTTTAAAGGGTTTAGGCTGTACGGTGACCTAATCTCTTTTGTATGAGATTGATATCAAGAGATGCTGCAATTATAGAAAGAACAAATGGCCGAGATGACTTTTGTGAAAACTCTGATACTCAATAGCTATTATAATGAGAACTAGGACAATAAGTAAACAAAGACACAAATTCAGTTGAAGGAGATTGACAGGGCAAGATTGAGTGAACTTCAGAGAATATATTAGGACTTTGAACTTATTATAGGCCACCTTTTGCAACTCCTTAAGTAAGATGATCCCTGTGCTCCTGGCCTTAGCAAAATAGAAATTTTCAAGAAACTCAATAGTAACATTATGATCTTTGAAACACTAAATAGATTTTTAGTGATGTGAGGAATATGTAAGACATGATTTAGAACTAATGGTTCATATGAAATGGTGACAAGTAATGCAGATCCAATATGTTGAATATTTAGAGTAATGCCATTTCTAACAAATATTTTCTCATAATCAACATATATAATAGACTCAAGAAGCTTACTAGAGTTATTAGTAATATGACTAGTTGCTCCACTATCAATGTACCAGGAAGGATCCTCAGCTATTTCTTAAGAATAAGCTACTGAAGAAGGAGCTTGAGAAGTATATGATGCTGCTGGAGAAGCACTACTTGGACTAAAAAAAGCCATGAGAACCAAAAGAATTACCACTATCCATGGGATAAACAACAATTGGAAATATAAGATTGTAGGCAAAGAAGGCAGCAAGATTTGAATAAGCCATATTTCCTTGATAAACCGACCCTTTCGGCAAAGGAAAACCACCAGCAAAATATGAACCAAAACTACTGCCATAACCATTAAATAATCTAATTCCACCATTGTGAACAAAGAGAATCAAAAGTACCTCTCTTATATTAACCTTGACTAAGTCTGAAGCCCCTATAAAACCCTCTTCTAACATGATTCTTTTATGGTGTGATAGCAAGATTATATCTATTTTTGCATTTATTAGCTCAATGTCCCATTGCAAAGAAAATTTGACAGATAATATTGAATACACTACCATTAACATTTTGTCCTTGGCCACCTCCAGAATTAAAATTTCCATAACCAAAATTATTGCCATATTCCCAAAATTACTTTGATAACCACCAATATTGCTTCCAGCATTTTGATTTTTTAAAGCAACATTTGTTGACATGTTATGCACAACATCACCAGTAACTTTGTCTTTCTTCTGTTCAACTCGATTCACATAACTTAACATTAAAGAGTAAAATTCATCAAGACTAATTTTATCTCCTCTGGCTAATACAATAGTCGCCAAGGACTTATAATCTAATGAATCTGATCCAGTTAATACATGTTGCACAAAATCATTTAATTCAACAGTTTCTCTAGCTAAGGCTAAATTGTCAGCAAGTCTTTTCATTTTAGCAAAGTAATTAGCCATTGATATAGTACCTTTCCTAAGAGTTTGAAGTTGCATTTTCATAGTCATAATTCGAGCTTGAGATTGTGAAACAAATATGCTCGTGATAGAATCCTAGAGCTCTTTAGATGTGTTACAGTGAATTACTGTGAAGATCAAATTTTATTGAATTGAAGACATCATCCAGCTCAAAAGAAGTTGATCAATCTTGATCCAAGAAGTAAAGCTTGCATTTATCTTTCTTAGAGCAGATCCAGAAGATGAACTAACTCCAGTAGCAGCATGAGGAAGAAATTGCTCCGGACACACATTATCGCCATTAATAAAGCTCTGCAAACCATTGCCTTTAAAGAAGTTAGAACTTGTGTGTGTCACACAATGAAATTGTTTTTATCAAGTTTCACTGGTGTTACAAAGCTATAAAAATAAGCATTTTGAGTATTTTGATTCAAACGAAGCATTTGTGGCTTTGCTACTATGATTGAATTTGTAATATTGAGTGTTTAGAAGGCAAGAAAAATAAAGGAGAAAGGAAAAGAAAAAAGAGAAAAGAAGAGAGAAGATTCTGGAATTGTATATTCGATTCAATATTATTCAACAAAGTACAATTACAATATTTATACTATTTGTACTGGCTTTTACATTTTGTTACAAGCTTAATATATGTGTATAGTAGAATCTAACATCTTAACAGAATATAATAGATCATCAACATTCTTTAATCAAATGTAAGTCACCCCACTGTAACCTTGCTTGCTCTGAAATCATATTTAATCACATATAATATCAGAAAAAGAGTTTCCATTACAATAAAACTATGTTTGTTCACCTACAACACGGGTATTATTTAGAGGAACGATGGAACTTATGGTAATACAGTGGACAAAAATGTTAACCCCTTAACAATGTTCATGTCCTTCAGAAAATGCATGTTGTTATTGTTCTCATCATCATTCATTCTTTGCAAAAATCATCGTATCAACTATTTGCCTTAGAGAGTTTAATCATCGTTGGATACAGCTTGATGCAAATCCCACAATGCTTGTCCCCAAATTAAGAACAATCAGTTTATGGTTAACCTTATGATTATCAATCAACTTTTAATATCCTCTTTGCAAAGAAGCTACACCATAGCAGAATCATAGTCATTATAATATATCTCATCCCCTATGAGTTGATTGTGGTTTATGCCTTATTCTTCTCTTATTTTTTCAGACTTATCACTCTCCATAAGAATGAATATGAGGAACTCAAATTAGCATAAGGAAAACTATTTAAGTAAAAGACTACTATAAGATGAATCCTTAGAATGCTTTTTTTTTTTTTATAGTTTTTTGACAACAAGAAAAATATAAAAAGAAATTCAAACCTATGTTTCAAAATTTTCATGTCCTTAAACTTTTCTTATTTTTTAGGAAGTATCAAGGACTACAATGTCAATAACCAAGTAAATATATCTTTACCATTAGAAAACTTTTTAAAACTCTTAGGTTAGATCTAATGGCTGGATCATAAAAAGACAAATATATAGATACATTACTTGTTGAGCAAAGTCATATATTTGTTGATAATCTATTTTACATATTTTATTTTTATTTTTAAATTTCACCAATTTAAATGTTATGAATTTATTAAAATAAACGCGGATGTTCATAACATACATCTCTTAATCTCTCAACTAGTAACTCTTTGCTTCCCCATTATTCCCTTTATCTCACAGGAGTTATGATCTATAATGTTTCTATTAATTTTATGTAGTACTTTTGTAATTATAAAAAGAGAATCCATCTCTTTGTTTTGTACATACTTAAAATGAATAAAATCATTATATAATATTTCGTTCTCTCATTTTTCTTACTTCTCCATCACTAAAAAAATGTTGTACTTCCAAAATCTTGTTATAACTGGATGCACTTACGATTACAAGATTTTAAATCTATCAGTCAATATAGTTCTGCATAATTTTAATTTTTTCTTAATTAAAAGTGTGTGGAGTAGAAGTTACTGATGTGGATTTGTTGGAAAGGACATTCTCTGCTTTCAATGCTTTAAATTTGCTCGTACAACAGTAATATTGAGAGCAGAGATTTGGAAAGTATTTTAAATTACTCTCATGTCTTTTAGTGGCTAAAAATAATAATAAACTTTTGTTGAAAAATTATCAATCTCATCCGGCTAGGGTACCTCTCCCTAAAGCGAATGGTACTTCAGCCAATAATCAAGGCCGAGATGGTAATAATAAAAAGTATCGACCAACCTACTTGAAGTGGAATAACAATAATGAGAAGCAAGAAAAGGATCCACAAAAGAAATCTATAAAGGATTATGAAAATGTTTGCTTTAAATGTGGTATGAAAGAACACTGGTCTCGTGTTTGTCATACACAACAAATATTTAGCTGATCTTTAACAAGCCTCTAAAGATGCAAAAGAAAAACAAATTGAGACAAATTTCATTGGTCATGAAAGTCTAATTAATATAACTCATTTATATGTTTTATATTTTCTTGAAGATCTAAATGGTAAAATTATTCATTTAATTGGTGATAGACATGTGAAGACCGAATAAGAATGCTATAGTTTGAGGTGTGTTTTTAAAGTTTGGTTTGCTTAAAATTTAAAACAGATTAGTGTGTTTAAATTTATGTTGCAAGAGTGTTGATTTTTTTTTCTTTGTGAGAGTTTGGTGTGTAAACAGTTTTTGAAGTGTTTTCTTTATATTATTTAAATATTCTTTATATTCAATTTACTTATTTTATATCCATATGTCAAGATAAAAATGAATTTGAACAATTACTTGGTGAATAATGAAGATGGATGTTTGGTGGGTAATGCGACAACGCAAACAATTCTATAGAAAAAAAAATATTTCCTTAATTTAATATTAGGTAAGGCTAATGTTAATATTTGAAGGCTCTAGAAGAGCCAATATTATTTTACTAAATGGTGCAAAATTACAAATAAATGTTGCATCAACTAGATGGTCACATGTCTCTTCATTTTCTAATTGTGGTATTGTATTTGCTAGATTTCTTTCTAAAATCATTAAATTAATAGCACAATTTCATAATTTTTCTATTAAAAAAATTATACTTGATAACATTGGTGAATTTACATCTAATTTTTTTAATGATTATTGCATGTATATTCGAGTTGATGTTGACTTATATACAAAATGATTTAGCTAAATCTTTGATTAAGCATTTACAATTAATGGCAAGACCGTTAATCCTTAGATAAAATTTACCTTTTTCATGTTGGAGGCATGCAATACTACATGCTACATCATAATTCGCATTCGCCCAAGTTCTTATTCACCTTTCACAACTTGTTTATTGCCAACAGCCAAATATTTTTCATTTGAAAATTTTTAGACATGCTATTTATGTCTCAATTACTCCTCCACAAAGAAATAAAATGTGTTTGCAATGAAGACTTGGAATTTATGTTGGCTTTGAATCTCCATCAATAATTAGGTATCTTGAACCTTTAATTGGAAACTTTTTTACTGCATGATTCATGGATTGCCATTTTTATGAGCAAGTTTTCCTGTCATTAGGGGGAGAAAAGACAAAAATAAATGAACTATGTGAAATTACATGGCATGCATCATCATTATCTCATCTTGATCCTTGTACAAATCAATGTGAACTTGAAGTTCAAAAGATCATTGATTTGTAAAATATTGCAAATCAATTTTCTATGTGTTTATTGATTCAAGAAAAATATTAGAATAACGTATTGCATCTAAAATTGCCTTAGCATGTGTTGAGATCCCCGAAAGACGACATGATAAAACTAATGAAAGTAAAGTGCTTATGAAATGTGGAAGATCAATTGGTTCAAAAGATAAAATTCCCCTAAGGGGAAAACATAAGAAAGTTACAAAATGAAATTAGCAATCCAAAAGAGTCATTGCTTACTAACCATATAAAAAAATTGGCCTAGAAGAATAAAATTTGTCAATAATTGAAAATAATTAGTTTTTCTTAAAGAAGCACAAAATAATGAAGTTACAAATAGTTTTGTTGGTATAGAAAAATCTTAGGATTGAAATGAAATTATTATTGATGATATTTTTTCATTTGCTATTGCTCTTAAATATCATGACTGATGATGAGGATCCATATCTAAAAGTTGTGGAAGAATGTTGACACAGAAATGATTGGTTGAAGTGGAGCTGTTCAAGCAAAGCTAAATTCACTTGCAAAATTTAATGTATTTGGACTAATAGTCCTGACACCTAAAGACGTAAAAAGAAAACTATTAGATATAAATGGGTATTTGTTATAAAAGAAATTAGAAAAATGAGATTGTGAGATATAAAGTGAGATTAGTAGCCCAAGGTTTTTCTTAAAGGCCTAGCATTGATTATGAGGAAACATATTCTCCCGTTATGGATGCAATTGCATTTTCGATTTCTAATTAGTCTGGCAACCTCTGAAGGACTTGATATACACTTTACAGACGTTGTGACTGCTATCTATATAGTTATTCCGATATAGATATTTATAAGAAAATCCCTGAAGGATTTAAAATGTTAGAAGCAAACAAATATAAACCTTGTAATTTATATTATTTGAAGTCACAGTATCCTTGTACGAATTACAACAATTCGACGTATGTGGTATAATCGCCTAAACAATTTTTAATATACAAATAATCTAATTTATCCTTGTATTTTTATTAAAAAATTGAAATTGAATTTGCAATAGTTGTTGTATATGTTGATGATTTAATGTTGAAATTTTTACAATTCCCATAAAGCAAATAAACTCTAATTTGCATAAACTTTAATCTCTAAGATAATATAATATCATGATTTTCACATCATCATAATTGAGAGAAGACATACCTTGATCCATAGCAAATTTTCTTGATCAAATCTCATTGTAAAATATTAAAAATTAGCAAAATTGAGTTCTCTCTCTTAACCCCTTTAGAGTGACTTACTTTTTGAGGGGGATAAAACTAACGTGATATCCATTTTTTATATTGGGTGGAGAGATGACCAGTTTTAATAAAACCCTAATTCCCACTTTCTACCAAAGTGGACAGTTAGTTTTTCCCAATTAACCAATATGATTTCAGCCTATAACTTATTTTATTATTTAAATTGTAAATTATTACTAATTTAATAATGTGGCATGTGGGCCACTATAAAATATTCCAACATTCTCCCATTTGGCCCATGTGGCACATTCAAATTAATGGTTTAATAATAATAAACGTTAGAGCATCCACTGATTGAGATTTTTCATATAACAAATAGATATAACCATAACGTGAGAAATAATCAATAAATGTGATGAAATACTTTTCTGCACTAAAGTATGGAACATCATAAGGCCTAGATATTTCAGTGTGTATAACCTTAAGAAGCTGTGTACTTCTTGTGACTCATTTTTTACATATGTGTTTTGTTTGTTTTCCCTTAATACAATCTACACAAATATCAAAATAAGTAAAATTCAAATCTGGAAGGATTTTATTCTTTTCTAATCTCTCTATTCTTGCTTTAGATATGTGACCTAAACGCTTATGCCACAAGTAATCTGAAGTTTCATTTACTAAACCACGTTTAGTGCCAACATTATGATGTAAGGCCAACAAAGACCCAGAAAGAATTACATAACCAATAATATTATTGTGTTTAAACAAAATGAAACATCTATTTCAAATGTAAAAAAAAATTCAATAGAAACAAGTTTGGACAAGAAAATTAAATTGTGAGAAATAGAAGGAACATAAAGAGTCTGAAAAAGATCTAAATGATGTCTAGTATCTAAAACTAAACAGTAAGTCCTAATGCCTTCAAATGGAGTTTTAATCTGGTTCCACATGAAAATAAACGTCTCATTTGGGTTTATTGCATTGTGTTTGAAAGGTGAGTAGTGTAATTAGAATTAATCCATTATGTGTTATAAGAAACTTCAGCTAAGTTTGATTCGAAACATATTAAAGAACTAGGCTTACCTTTCTTTTCGAACCAAGCTTTATGGTTTAGGCAATCTTTAGCGAAATGTCCATGTTTCTTGTAATAATTTTCTTAAAACTCATGTTTTCTTACTTTATATTTTTTCAAGTATTTATTAATTACTAAAAGTATTTAAGAGGAAGCCATCTTTTTAAGAGGAAGCCGTCTTTTATTTTCTACACCATTACAAACCCTAGAAAAAAAAAGAAAGAAACACAAGTCTTTAGAGAAGGAAAAGAAAGTTTTATAACTTCTTTTCTTGGTGTTTGCCTTAAGGTATTAAGTATTTTTTTAACTTATATGATTTATTTTTATTAAGTGTCTGCCTTTAATTACTCGTAGTATGATTAGGGTAATATATGTGTGTTTGTAATACTGTGATGATATGAACACTTGAAAAATAAGTTTGTACAGAATAATCATTCTGTCATTGAGATTGTTCTTTTATAGAGATTTACAACACAAAAAAAAAAAATTGAATCAGGAAACTAAATCACTTATTTAAGGAAAGAATAATTTCTAGGTAGATTTTCCTAAAATACATAGATTTGCACCTAAATAACTATGTTACAGCTAATGACTAATTTACAGCTAATATATAATTACAGCACATATATTTTTTTCTAAATTTCTAACACTTCCCCTCAAGCTGGTTTGAAGATTTCCTCCATAGCCAGCTTGCCAACTAGAAAATCGAACTGTTTTGTTTGTAGTCCTTTGGTAAATACATTAGCCACTTGTTCTCCTGTAGGAATGTGCTCCATATGAACCAATTCATTATCTATCTTCTCCTTGATGAAATGCTTGTCAACCTCTACATGTTTTGTGCGGTCATTAAGGAATGGATTGTGTGTTATTGAGATTGCTGCCTTGTTGTCACACTACAACTTCATAGGAGATGATTTTGTCGCTTTTAACTCTTCCAACAACCTCCTAATCAACATGATCTCACAAATACCATGGGCTACAACTCTAAATTTAGCCTCAGCACTGCTCCTAGCGACCACTTTCTATTTATTGCTTCTCCATGTAACCAAGTTACCACCTACAAATGAACAGTATCTAGAAGTGGATCTTCGGTCTATTATGCTTTCAGCCCAATTTGTACCTATGTAAGCTTCAATCTGCAAGTGTCCTTGTGGCTTAAACTAGAAGTCCTTTGCCCAGTGTCCCTTTTAAATACCTTAAAATCATGTAGACAACTTCAAAGTGTGCCAGTCCTAGGGCATGCATAAACTGGACTAACCATATTAACAGAGAAGGATATATTTGGGCGTGTATGGGATAGATAAAGCAATCTCCCAACAAGTCTCTGATAATGCTCCTTATTCTTCACATTCTCAGCTTCTGTAGGTTGCAGCTTCACATTAGGTTCTATGGGGCTTTCAGCAGGTTTACACCCTAGCATACATGCTCGTTTAGCATGTCAATAACATACTTCTTCTGATTTACAAAAATGCATTCTCTAGATGTAGCAAACTCTATCCCAAGAAAGTATTTTAATGCCCTGAGATTTTAATCTCAAACTCATCAGCCAGTTTCTTTTTTTAACTTTGCTAGCTCATCAAAATCTCCCCAGTTAACACGATATCATCCACGTATACTATCAAAATAGCTATTTTACTATCATTTGAATGCTTGTAAAATATTGTATGTTCAGCTTGACTTAGAATATATTCATAGCGCTTTATCACCTTGCCAAAACGCTCAAACCAAGCTCTTGGTGACTGTTTAAGTCTATACAAAGACTTCTTCAATCTGCACACTGTACCATTTCCACACTTTTTTTCAAAGCGTTGTGGGGAACTCATATATACCTCCTTCTCAAGGCCTCCATTAAGGAAAGCATTTTTAACGTACAATTGGTGTAAGGGCCAATTAGAGTTAACGACAAGAGACAACAAGACCCTAATTGAGTTTATTTTAGCTATTGGAGTAAAGGTCTCTTGGTAGTCTATCCCATAGGTTTGAGTAAAACCTTTTGCAACAAGACGAGCTTTGTATCTCTCGACTTTCCCATCTGTCTTACTCTTGATAGTAAACACCCATTTGCACCCCACAACATTTTTTTCCTTCGGTAATTCTACCATCTCCCAAGTATCATTCTTCTTCAAGGTATTCATCTCTTTAAACACAGCCAACCTCCAATTCGGATCACCAAGTGCTTTCTGAATATTTCTAGGCACAACAAGTTTTGAAATATTTGTAGTAAAAGCTCTATAATTGTCAAAAAAGTTTTGATAAGAAATATATTTGGCAATAAGATGTTTGGTACAAGTTCGGGTTCTCTTTCTAAGGGTAATGGGGAGGTTAAGATTAAGATTCTGTTCAAGGATAACAGAGGCTGGTTCTAAAATAGATTCAGGTGTAGAGTTCTCTTCCTTAGAATCTAATCGTAATGGTAAGTTTAAGTTAGTAATAGGAAATGAAAAGGAAGGAACAAAAAAAGGATTACCTGAGGCATTTGGATGACCATTGCTTAGGGCTTCCGGTTGACCACGTGCTAGGATAATGGGTTGGTCTCTACCACCTCTAAGAACACATTTCCTAGAATAAACCACATGCTCAAGATTGTTTCGATTTTTTTCCATTCGTAGTATTTCTTTTTTTGTCAGACCAATGTCAGATTCAATTTCTTTAGGCTTAGTTTCCAAGGTTTCTTTTTCAAAAAAGGTATCAAGTAGTATGCTAGGTAAGGGTTTAGCAATTTCCCAAAAATTTGGTTCAATTATCTTCTCCCCCTGAAGTAAATTTTTGGTAAAGTATGATGTATTTTCATGAAAGAAACATCCATAGTGACAAAAAAAATTTTGTAAGGGGATTAAAGCATTTGTAATCTTTTTTATTAGGTGCATACCCTATAAAAACACATTTTTCAGCTCTTGGATCTAATTTAGACCTTAGTCTCTTTGAAGTGTGCACATATGCTGTGTAGCTAAATATTTTCAAAGGTAAGTCAGAATTGATTCTAGATTATGGGAATACCTTTTTTAAGCAATCCAACGAGGTGATATATTGTAAAACTTTGGTGGGCATCCTGTTAATAAGATACGAAACTGTCAATATAGCATCACCCTATAGATACTTTTGAACATTCATATAAAATATCATGGCTCTAACTACTTCTAACAAGTGCTTGTTCTTACGCTCAATAATGCCATTTTGTTCAGGTGTGTCGGAACAAGAGGATTGGTGTAAAATTCCTTGTTCATTTAAAAAAGTTTCCAAAACTTTATTAAAATACTATGTTCCATTGTCAGATCTCAAAATATTAATTTTTGTTTGAAATTGAGTTTCAATCATCCTATAAAATTCTTTAATAATCTATTCTACCTCAAATTTTTCTCTCATTAAGTAAACCCAACACAGACGTGTATGATCGTCAATAAAACTCACAACCATTTTTTTCTGGAAATTGCGGTCACTTTTGAAGGACCCTAAACATCACTGGGGAATAGATAAAACGGTCTTGAAGCTTGATAGGGTTTTGAAATATAAGATTTTCTTTGACTTTTTGCCATTAAACAACTCTCACATTGAAATGATGAAGGATCAATCCTTTTAAATAGCATTGAAAATAAATGTTTTAAATAAGGAAAACTTGGGTGGCCTAAACAACAATGCCAAACCATTATTTGATCACGAACAAATAAAGAACTAATACTACTTAGCCCTTGAACTATTTTATTACTAAGAAATTTATCCTCGAAATAATAGAGACCATTAATTATCCTAGCACTGCCAATCGTCTTCCCCGAGCTCCGGTCTTGGAAAATACAATAAGATTTATAGAAAATAATAGAATAGTTAGAGTCTCTAGATAGTTTACTAACTAACAAGAGATTGCAAGCAAGTTTAGGGACGTAAAGAACAAATTTAAGATCTACTCCCTCAGAAAGTTTTATAAGGCATTTTCATACAATTGGTGAGAAAGTACCATCGGCTATCCTAACCTTCTTATTTTTCGGGACATGGTGAAAAGGTCTCAAACAAGTGTAAGGAATTAGTCATATGGTCGGATGCTCCTGAATTAATTATCCATGGAGCAGATTTAAATTGACAAGATAGAGCATAGAATTTATTATCTGTGTGTGCCACAGAAACACTAGGCACATTGGGTACCGAATTAAATTTTAACAATGCAAGAAGATGCTCAATCTGCTCTTTGGTAAAGGGGCTGGTCTCAACCTCATTGACAGTATGGTTGGCTTGGCCAGCTTTCCCTTTCCAATTTGTAGGTTTCCCATGAATTTTCCAACAGGTCTCACGAGTATAGCGAGGCTTATTTCAAAAATCACACCAAACTTGGTGCTTTTCATCAGATTTGCATTGCAAAATAGAAGCCTTGCTTTCAATCATGGAGACCAGTGCAGAACTCAGTAACCCCAGTTAACTTCTTGCTAAGCATCACATTCCTCTGACTCTCCTCTCGTCTGGCCTTTGAAAAAACGTCACCAATTGAAGGTAGGGGTTGTCTTCTAATAATTCTCCCCCTTACCTCATCAAACTTGACATTCAATCCAGTCAAAAACTTAAAAATGCGACCATCCTCTACAGTCTTTTTGTGATGTTGAGCATCCTCGAGAGATTTCCACTCATAGGTGTTGAAAAGGTCAAGGTTTTGCCAAATCTGCTTCAAGGAATTAAAATATTTTATGACGTTGTGCTCCCCTTGTCGTATCTCTCCGAGTTTGAGGATCAACTTAAAAATCTGTGATTGATTTTTTAGAGCAGAATACATCTGATTTACATTATGCTAAAGCTCTAGTACGGTTGGATAGCACATATAATTAGAGCTAAATTAATCTTCTTCCATTGAATTCACAAGCCACGCCGTCACCATGGAATTCTCGGCATCCCATGTAACATAGGCCGAATCATCCACTGCAGGAGCCTTCTTTTAGCCAGTCAAATAGCCCATTTTTCCAAGCCCTCTAATATACATCATAACCGACTAAGACCATCTCAGACAATTGTCACCATTCGAACGAATTGTGGTGTTTTGTATAGAATGAGATTCTGAGGAGGTAGCATTGATTTTTGAAACATCCATGCTACTAGGATTGTTCATGGAGGATTGAGGGACAATACTGGAATTGGACGAAGAGCCAGACATGGTTTTAGGGTGTAGGGATCAAAACGAAGGAAAAAAAAAGGAATTCTGACAAGATATTCTTCCTGCTCTGATACCAACTTGAAAAATAGGTTTGAACAGAATAATTATTCTGTCATTGAGATTGTTCTTTTATAGAGATTTACAGCACACATAAAACTATTAAATCATGAAACTAAATCACTGATTTAAGGAAAGAATAATTTCTAGGTAGATTTTCCTAAAATACATAGATTTTCACCTAAATAACTATGTTACAGCTAATGACTAATTTACAGCTAATATATAATTACAACACATATTTTTCTAATTTTCTAACATGAATAGTCTGTATTTTTTTGCTTTAAATCGTTTTCTTTATTTAGAATCACATATGTTTACAAATCATGATACTAGACATCCTATGCTTTCCATTGATAGGTCTTGTGTTGAATTCCTCTAAGTATGCAAATTGTTACGATTTTTCAAAGTTGGGTTACTGGTGCTGGAAAATTTCGATTTTCAGCGCCAGTTCTCACTTCTGAAACTTTTTCCATACGGTTACACATCTTTACAAATTATGGAAATTTTGTATCAACAGATATATGTTGATTGTATGTTTAATTTTGTAATTTTTATTCATTATGGTTAAATTATTAAAAATCATAACATGCGACTACTGCAGATCTGGAAACTGTTTTCAAGAATTGCAGAAGTTGAAACATGTAACAGTTTGGGCTAATTTATGAACATTATATGCTATTTGAGGATTTTATAATGCAATTTCAATCTTTCCTCTCTCTTTAAAAACTAGAATCGTGATTTTTGGGCATTTAAAATAAAATATATGAAATTTTGAAATTTTGTCTTTACATCTGGAATTTTCTGGACAAGTTAGATGTTTTTGGAAATAAAATACTTTTAAAATAGTTTCAGGAGTGAAAAAATTATAAATTTTAATAATATTCTTTCTGAATGTGTCTTCTGTAATTAGAAAAAAGAAACAAATTATTTCGAGTACTAGAGAATATGTTATGAATTTCCTAAGTCGTAAAGGTTTGTTTTGGTCGATGCTAGACAATTTTGTTACTTTGGTAAAAGGTCATTATTCTGACTTGATTTTCACTTGTGCTGATTTTTGTGAAATTTTGTATGCAATGCTATGCATGTTCACAGTACCTTTGTAAATTTTCATGATTTTCCGACACTTGTATAGGTTATTAAAAATCAGCATGTGCAGGATACTCATGTTTATGTCTAGAATATGTATAAGTATTGAGCAAGTTTCCAAGTCAACCAGTGCCTAATCCTAAAGGAGTGCATGAAGTAAGTACCAGTTCACCACAGTAGCATGAAGAGGTTAAAGCAGTCATGACCTTGCGAAAAGGAAAAGAAGTCTCAACATATGTCATGGGCTTTATTTGGTAAATTTACTTTCTCTTCCCCTCTAAATATTGTGGATGTTTTGACTTTTCATCGATAAATAATAATAATCTTGTCTATATACCGCCCTGATTTCACCGGCTCCCTATTACAAGATTATTATTATTTGGCACGATAAGCCCTTAGCACCATATTAATTAGAGTGCGGTTCATGAGGTGTGGATTTCCCCCTCATGATTTAATTGACATTAATAAGGATTATTTAGCTCATGGTGCATGTTGATACGGATCCAGATACCCAAGTACGTCATTTCAATAGATTTCTCTTCAATTTATTCTCGCCATTTCAATTCCAATTTTAAGATAATCTAAGTCACTTTCACCACAAATCCAACCACATTATACAAAATTAATTCTACATGTAATTAAAATCCACCTCCTCGTGGGATCGACACTCGTCATTATTGATCTATTCTACAATAGATTCGTGCACTTGCGAGTTCAATAAAATTTACACAACATGCACCTGTTGCTACAGTGTCAAACCATGCGGCAAAGGCAGTTGTTGTAGAGCTGCCATGAAGCGGGACGACCATTGGAGAGTACATTGTCAAACCACTTTGCAAAGGCAGCTGTTGCAGAGCTGCCATGAAGCTTGACGACCATTGCTTCTCCAAATTATTGTTACTGCAGCTCTTAAAATGATGATGCTAGTGTTTGGATATTTGAAACCAATTCGGTCTAGGGATAGGCTTTGGTAGATTGAGGTCAATTTGGGTTAGATTTTGGGAAATTAATGTTTAGTAGGTTAGGGCTTAATAATTTGATGATTTTTTTAATTGCAATTTGATGTTAAGTTTCTCCCAAAATTTTAGTTTCTATCTTATCGCAAGGGTTATTTGACGTTGTGACAATGGCAAAGGACATTGGAAATGACATTCCCCTTGGTGTGTAGTAGTAACTACTCCAGAGATTACAGATATAATCTGAATTTTTTTAAGAAGAAATAAAAAAATAAAATTATGGTAATACTTAGAGCAAATTGCATGGGATATACCCGATTTCCCTCAAAATACCCAAAATATACCTCCATCCATTAAAATCACTAACTTTACACATACATACTTAAAAAGTTCAGGGAAAATACAAAAATAGCCTTAATAAAATGCCAACAAAACTAAACCGATTCCCTCTTTAATCACAAAGTCGAGTAAACAAAAACAAGAGAGAAAACTCCTTGAAGAACAAGCCGCCCCCTACCCATTCTGCACTTCAGCTATCACCACCGCCTCAGCCGTGTCACTACCACCTTGTCTTGCCTCCGTCATTGGTTGCTAGGTAAGTAATTTTCATTTTCTTCTTTCTCCTACAAATATTCAAAGAAAATTTTAGGGTTTTTGCTGAAAATAGTAAGTGATTTAGTGAATTGGGTATACTTTATGAGATTACTGAAAATGGAAAGAATTAGAAGTATAACATGAACAATATAATACAATATAACATGAAGAGACATACAAAAACAAATGTCAGACAACATATTTTTATTTGATAAACTTCAGATTTATTTTGTTTCCTCTATGGATTTTGTATTCTTATTTTTGTTTGAGTGCAACAATTAAGATTTGGCAACAATGTGGTTGAAGAGAAGTTGATTAAAGAATCATGTGGACTAGTTTTCCTAATTTTTGGTTTGTGGTTTGAAACATTATGATTCAATTTTAAAGGTTATTTGATTGTGTTCATTGGATCTGCCTTTTATTGATTATTGTTTTGAATTTTGTTATAAACATATTGTTCTAGAAATTTGTGAAATCAAGATTGTGGTGTAAGAATCTGTATGTGTTGTGTTCTAAATTCTATTCATCATAGGAGATAAGTACTATATTTGTGCAGTTATTAATTTTAGAGAGTAAATACAACAATGATTTTGTGCCAACAAATTGTATACTATATTGCAACATAAGGTGATTGTTGAAGATAATATCATAGATTTATAGAATAATCATATTGTTTCATCTTATCTAGCGCGGCATATTTCTCATGTCATAGAAATGCATAACAATAAACATATGAAGTAACAGCCTGCATGTTTATAATCATATTAGCTTTGATTATGGTGCCACTTGATATGATTAAAACTAAGTTGTAAGTGTTTTGGTACTGACCCAAATGCAGGCTAGTTATTTTTCATACCCTAGTAAAAATTAGAGTCGGATACCTAAAATCAAGCTTAGAGTTCAATTATGAACTAAAAAATAGTTGTTGGCATGTTATTAACCTAATAACATTTGAATTATTTAGAATCAGGCTTCATATGATTAGTTTATAACCCATTTAACCTCTAGGTAAAACTTTTTGCTTGATCCTATAGGTTCTGGACTATATACAAAAAAAAAATGCCATCCGATGATAATTTAGATAACGACAATCAGAAGGCGGTTTTAGTAAAAGTGTCTAATATGTCATCATTAAAGGCACTTTCACTTATAAAGCAACGTCTCACATAGCAACAATATAAAGTGTTTAAGAAAATATGCTTTGGTCATTTTGTGTACCTTCAAGATCTACAATTCGCTGGCCAAATTGTTCATGCATTATTATTACAGTATGTGAGATCAACTAATAAGGTAATGAACTTCAAAATAGGACAAAAAGAGTACAAATTTTATATGCTTGAGTTTGCCTTAATTACGGGATTGAAATGTCATAAAGAACATGATCTTCTAGTACATGAGAAAGACAATGGTGATAATATATGTGATGTGTTCATGGGGGGCAATCATGAATTTACTCAAAAGCAATTATAGAAAGCTTTTTCAACAGCCCAGTCCTTGATGGTAAAGTTTGCCATGCTATATTTTTTGGAGTCTGTGTTGCTAGGAAAAGAGCCCAAGAATAAGATTGATGACCTCCATATTCGTTTATTAGACAACTTTAAAGAATTTAATAATTATCCATGAGGTCGCTTGTCATTCGAGGCAACAATGTTAAGCTTGAAGAACACAATTACAAGGAGAAGCAAAAGAATTGGTTCATTAGATCCAAACACAGAAGAGAAATACAGCCTTTATGGTTTTCCATTTGCGTTTCAGGTGAGAATGCTTATTTATTTATTTTTATAATAAATACATGAATTTTATATGATATTGATGTAGTGTTGTAATATTACAAGTGTGGACATACGAGGTCATTTCTGAATTCGGCCAAAAATTTGCAACCGAAAAGGGTGATTTAAAGGTTCCAAGAATTCTTAAGTGGTTTTGTAAGAACAAGATTATGACTGGTGTAATTAATAAAGTCTTGAAAGAGGAAGACACCGTAAGTGTTTCACGCTTATTTAAGTGTGAACGATTAATATGAATCATTTAGTTTAACTTAAATTATTTAGTTAAAGCATTAGTACTTTCTTGGTATAACTTAATTAACATCTATATTATATAGTTTACTGTAGAGACAATATTGCATGCCACTATAAGTGATGAGATTGCACAACATTACATACAATGGTTCTTGTCTTTGGAAATTGAGTGGAAGCAAGAGCTTGGTGAACTCAATGCTGTGAGTGGTGATGAGCCTAACAACGAACCAAATTCTGCACATTCAAAATGTGCAAATGCAGCAGCAAGTTGATGTTGTTATGGATGATAGGCATGCAGCCATCACTGATGATATTTCACACACACCATTCTATGCACCCTCCCTATGATTTTTTCCTACGCCACGTAATGCATCTACTTTTCAGAGGATAATATCGTTCCACGAAAAAATAAGCAAAAATGTAAGTTAGTTGATTTGTTTAAAGACATTTTGAGATTTTTATTTATGAAATTAACTTAGCAGTACATCTTAAAACATGTTCGTAGGTCACTCTGCCTTGTTGTGTCTCCATGGGCAATTATGTTGCTCCAACATTTCAGAAAATTTATGATAGATTAAGCAAAATCGAGGAAAAGGTGCAAAAGATTGATGTGTTGGAAGCAAAGCTTGACAACATTACAAAAGACTTATGGAGAACGACGAAGTTACTCGAGGAGTTTCTAGCACCTTCTAATGTAGGCAAAGATAGTCTCACTTATCAGGTTTGTAACACTTTAAACACTTTTAGAAGCGATTTTTATTTATTTTTATATATTTTTACATTTACTTCAGTGGCTTAGACAAAATTGAAGTTAAATTCAGTTGACAATAATTACGAGAGAATTCTAAATTTTGTTATATTTATTCATAATACAGCCACCTGCACATGATCCTCCTACCTCAGTGGCTTCTGATGCAGTCATAGATAAAATTGATGTTCAGGTTTGTAATATTAAATCTAGTTGAAGTTAAATTCAGTTGGTAACGATTATGTAAAGAATTCTAAATTATGTTGTATTTATCTATAATACAGCTACCTGCACATGATCTTCATATCTCAATGGCTTCTCATGTAGAACATAATAAAATAGATGATCAGGTTGGTAATATTAAATTCAATTTGTGTTAAATTTAATTGACAGTAATTATGTGGAGAATTCTAACTTTTGTTGTATTCATCTGTAATACAGCCACCTGCACATGATCATCAAACCGCATGGACTGCTTATGTAGATGTTGATAAAATAGATGATCAGGTTGGTAATATTAAATTCAGTTTGTGTTGAATTTAATTGACAGTAATTATGTAGAGAATTCTAACTTTTGATTGTATTTATCCGTAATACAGCCACCTGCACATGATCATCAAACCGCAGGGGCTGCTTATTCTATTATTTTTTGGACTCCCACTTGATCGTTTTTCTAGAGGAAAATGTGCTTCGCGGGCACATTCATCACCAGAAACATCCTACCCCTCTTGAGGACCAATATGGTAAATAGTTTCAGAATATGCTAACACCCATGCATAACTTGAATAGTAATGGGAATAGTAATCATAGATTCAAAAATCTCGATGCTTACACACCGCCACAACATGTACACATGGTAATTGTTCAAGTTGGAATTCCCGAAAAGTGTAAGTTTTCTCTAACATGTTCACATGCCCATCAAGATCACCATCTTTGACAATAAATTCTTATAGATTTAAATTGATCACTCGAAAATTTTGTGAGGTAATTTGTCTACTTCTCACTACCTTATCCGCCCATTTTGTCAGTCAACTATTTGTAGTCGCAGCTTCTTCACGACACTTACAAAACCACTCTCGTAGTTTGTCAATTATCTCATCCATTAGTTTATGAATACATAACAATCTATCAGATTTTAAAATTCCATTAATCCATTCAGCAATGTTGGTATTCATAATACTGTAATGTCGTCCGTCGAAGTGCGAACGTGCCCACTTATCAATCCTTGCCTCCTCAAGATACTTTCCAACTGCTTCGCTGACCTTGTATATTTCATTCATATAAAATGTGAAGTGTGTTAGTTGATAAGCTTTTGAACCCGTTTCAAATATACCACCAACATTAATATCTTTAAAGTGAGCCTTAAGGTTTTGCTTTAAGTGGTATGTACAAACTCCATAGGTAGCATTCGGGAACACAGTAGATACAAATTTCTTTATACTTGGATGGCGGTCAGAAATGAAAACTAAATTTTTAAACTTCCCCAATTGATTCCCTCAACTTTGTGAAAAACCACAACCAAGATGTATCATTTTCACTATCATCTACACTGAAAGCTAATGGATAAATATGATTGTTACCATCCTTGCATGTGGCAGTGAACATAGTTCCTTTATCTTTTTCTTTGAGAAATGTACCATCAACTGCAATAATTGGCCTAATAAAAGAAGAAAATCCCCTCAAAGAACTACCTATTACCATGAAGTAGTACTTGAAGTGATTTGTGTCATCAACCTCAAAGAGATTTCGAGTCCCAAGATTCTTTTTCTCAAGCATTGCTATATATTATGGAAGGAATTTGTAAGACTCTTCAGGTGAACCTCGAACACTTTGCATTGCACATTCCCTTGTTCTTCATGCTTTATGATAACTTATATTGTAACCATATTGTTGCTGAAAATCCTGCCAAATGTCTGCAGCCCTATATGAAGAAGATGAACCATCATACTTAAACTGAATATTTTGGGCAATTAGTTTCACAGAAGCTTGGCGATGATCTTTCTTCGAGACATCATGAGAACAAGAATGTACATGATAATACTTCCTAATTTCAAACATACCACAATTATTGACCTTAACAGCACAAAGACACCATTTACAGTTTTTATCCACGCAAGTGACAACAAGTAGATTCTTACTAGACTTAAAGGTTTTATATTCAAATTTTTTTTGTTATAGCATATGCACTGAGCTTGCCTTGCAAGACATCTTTGGAAGAAAATTGTTGTCTTTTCATAAATCCATCGCTATCATCACCAACTTCATTTGATGCTAAATTATCAACACTAAGGAACAAATCATTTGTGCATATTGAATTACTATTAGCCAGCAAACTAAGTTTCAGCAAATAGTTGTTACTACACCGTGACTGAGTTATGGTCAACATCGGTGGACTATTAGTTCTTGCTTCAATATCCGGTAGTGTAATGTCTTCGACATCAAGATGGACAGTTCGTGCTTCAATATCTAGCAGCATTCTGTCTTCGACATCAAGATGGACCTTGGTTGGATTAGGAATAAAATTATCATCTTCTATTCTAACTCTGTCAACTTCAAGTTGGGAAGCTGATAAATCAACAGTTGAATAATAGTGACTCTTCTCTCAAGAAAAGTGTCTTGCAGGTGGACTATTCTCTGCCCTTATATCGCCCTTAGACTTAATAATATTTACCCTACGTTCATAAGTGATGCAGAGAGGATTTCTGAAACCACTATTAGCTTCTTATAAAAAATATTCTACATCACAATCATTTAAATTTTTCATAGGTGGCAAAGGCTCTGACGATGTTTTGAACTTGAATTTCATGCTAATAACAAATTCAAAAAGGTCAATAGAAATCACTTCTGCCACTTTTTCGACAAGTTGCTCAAGTGTAGTTGAATGTGACACTTTAATAGCTCGTATCTAAGTACCGGTAAATCTATATTCACTATTTTCCTAAGTCCATTCACCATTAAACAATATAGGAACACATACAGTTGCCATTAACGAGTGAAGACACTACCATGATTAGAAAAATTTTAGTAAAAAAAATATAGATCAAGTGACTTACTCGATCTTATTACTCGACTTATTACTCATACTCGACTTGTTCATAAAACTTACTTGACGTTTACTCGACATAATACTCGACATTTAACATACTAACTCGACTTCTTACTAACTCAACAAAATACTCGACTTACCTAACTTTATACTTGACTTTTTTATAAAAAAATTACATAACTCTTACTTTAATTGTAATAAATTACTCAACTTTTACTTGATTTGTTGTAAATATTACTCAATTTAATGTTTGACATATTCAACTTGATTAAGTGACTTTTTGTTGAACATTATTACTCAGCTCTTACCTGATGTGTTAAACAACTTACTTGACATTTACTCGACTTGTTTAAACATTTACTTGACTTATTAAATACACTTACTTGACTTGATTACGTAAATTTTTACTCAACATTATTACGTAACTCTTACCCGACGTGTTCAAAAACTTACTTGACATTTACCTGACTTGTTTAAAACATTACTCAACTTAATACTCGACTCATTGTACCTACTTACTCGATTTCTTATCCTATTGATTTCTTATCAGACCTCATACTCTGCTTCTTTAAAAAATAACATAACTGAGACTCCATTTGTTCAAAAAAGTTATCAACTTTCACTTGATTTGTTTTAAATTTTACTTGATTTAATACTCAACTCATTCAATCTACTTACTCGACTTCGTGCTCGAATAAGTACTCGACTTATTCAATTGTCTTCATTTCTTACTCGACTAAATACTCAACTTACCACACTTCATTCCCGACTTATTACTCGACTTATTTAATTCATTCATTTCTTACTCGACTTATTTAATGCATTCATTTCTTACTCGACTGAATGCTCAACTTACTAGACTTTATACCCAATCTTGTACTCGACTACATACTTGACTTATTCAATGCATTTACTTCCTACTCGACTGATTGCTCAACTTACCAAACTTTATACCCGACTTTGTACTCGACTAGATACTCGACTTATTCAATTGTCTTCACTTCTTACTCGACTGAATGCTCAACTTACCAGACTTCATACCTGACTTTGTATTCGACTAGATACTCGATTTATTCAATTGCCTTCATTTCTTACTCGACTGAATGCTCAACTTACCAGACTCCAAACTCCACTTCTTTAAAAATAGTAATACTCGACTCAATGTACTTACCCGACTTAATACTCGACCTCTTTAAAAATTACATAAATCTTACTCAACTTGTTAAAAAAATTTACTTGACTTTTACTTATTACTTGACCCTTAATACTCGACTTATTTAATATGCTTACTTGACTCATTTAATATTCTTACTTGACTTTTTACCAGACCATATACTCGACTAACTTATCTCCAATTCTTACTCGACTAAATTCTTAATTTACTTGACTTCGTACCCGACTTCTTCCTGTACTGATTTTTCAATCACTCATAACTTAAATAGAGTCTTAAATCCCTATATTCTATGAAATAGTGTGTGTGTGCAAGCACAAAAAATGAATAATGTACTACTAAAATTCATAAATCATTAGCAACTACACTTATAATGAAATGAAATCAAAACCTGACCATATAAATAGAATGTATTTCAAACATACCTTGATAATGCACATTCTTAACAGTTTATTTTTATCAAAAACCTTTGTATGGAGTTAAATAATGAAATGGAGAGATAGAAGGAAACTGTCAAAGAGAGAAAATGGTGAGAAGAGAAGAAAACCGTTAAAGAGGGAAAATGTTGAGAAGAAAAATACAGAAGAAGAGAATGGTGAGAGAAGCCCAAAAAAGAGAAGTCATGAGGGTAAGAAAGGTGTGGATTCTTGGTTTTTTTAAGGTTAGTTTTTACCTTTCCTATTTTCATGAGGTATATGTATGTAATAGGGTATAAATTTGGTACTTAAGGTTAAATTGGAGATATTTAAATAAAAAAAACTCTAATACTTATAAATGAATTGTAAGTATAAAATGAAGTAGGGAGCCAAGTAAAATTTAATGTTGCAAAAGACAAAAATATGTGGTAACTTACCATGGTGGTAACTAGGGATGGCAATTGTACCCGTAAACCTGCAAACCCGCCCAAATTCACCCGCCAAAACTCGTCCATTGCGGATAATTTTACCCGTTGCGGGCGAGTTTAGTATTATAAATTAAAACCCGCACATGGATGCGAGTGGGTTTGATATTAACCTTATATCCGGTGGATACCCACATGGATATCCACCAAACCCGTAATATTTTTTTCAAATATTTTTAATTTAATTTTAATCTAAAAATGTATAAAGAAAATAATGTCATTAATCAAATTATCAAATAGCCAAATGTTCAAAATTGTGTATGTGTGTATGTGACCCATCTCCTATTCTAAAGTTATAACCTAAAGAAAACTAAAGACATTTCCCTTCGAATTAGTATTTGAAAATATTAATCTTAATTATTATTATAGGCATTGTGTTGGATGAGTGCTTATGGTGGTGAATGAAATAAATATCTTCTCTTAGAGCTTATTTTAAATGATAATATAAAATGTAATTATTATTTTTAGATACTAATTTGTGTTTTTTAAATAGATTTGTGTAATTTATACTTAAATTTGAGAATTTGTGTTGAATTGATGTGAAAATTTTAATTTTTCATTTACATTGTTTAAATATAAAATTGAGTATATTATATGGACTCTGTCTACTGTGCCACTTGGGCACGGTACCCCCTATTTTCGTCATGTAGTGATGTCGCCCTTGGATGGAAAAGGACGAGATCGTGCAAATGTGAAGAGGCCACGTTGCAGGTCAAGGAAACCAGGAGTGCAGGTCATAGGACTGGAACTATTGACGTTGCAAATTTCATGTTTAAGGAAACAAGAAAATGTTGGTTTCGATAAGAATAATAAATTTAGCCAAAACAAGTATAAGTAAAAGCAAGTGTTTCATAAGTCGGCTATATGACGTAGGCTAGTAACAATTTCATTGTTGAAGTAGGCATGTAATGGATGCAACAATAGGAACAGTAAAAGCGAAAGAATGGAAATGAAAGATAAAACGAACAAACAGTGAAAGACTAAGAAGTGGAGGGCGAAACTGTAATATCAAAACAAATAGGAAGGAGTAAAACAAATATATGGATGCATAAACAGTGAACTAAAAAGACTCCAAAACAAAATGTGGATTGGCGGATTGCAGTGTGTGAAATTTGCGCCCAGTTTGAAGACATATGGAGTTAATTTAAGTTGAAGTTGAGTGATCCATGGTTATGACTTGAATGACTAGTGGAAATTGAAAAAAACCAAGAGCAAATAAGGAATGGTGTCGAAATGGGATAATAACTTCAAGGAACATCAGACATGGAATTAATGGCAGCTGGAAAACCGACGCATGTGGTAAAATATATGTATGACTAAATTGAGGGCTTGAAATAATAAACATCTCTGAAATGGAGTAGCCGAGTGGCACATGAAGGTCTATATGGCCAACAACTATGAATTTGGTTCGTTGAATAGAAGATAACCTTAGTTGGAATGAAATAGATATGGAAAAGTAAATTTTATCAATGGAAGCATTTAGTTGAACTGTGTTTGAAGTGGAAGTAAGCATAAATGAAGTAAAAGGTGATGCAAACGTAAATGAAAGGGAAAAATGGACAACAGCTGTGATTAATATACTTGAAATGTAAATGCTCTAACTGTTGTTGCAAGTTGGCGATCTAAGAAATGTAAATGACTAAATGGATATAACAAAAATACGACATAAGTTCCAAACACATAACGCCATAATTTGACAACATTATAGCATGTCCCAAAAGGCAATGAATGCCTAACAACACAAAGTTATAAGTCTTGTCATATTGTGAAATAAGAGCAAATACAGAGCACACATAATAGGTAAAAATATGGTGGTAGAAGTTTCTAGGATGGCGTTGGTTTAATTAGACCAAAGTGATGAATTTTGGATGTAGTCATAGGAAGATCGAAGACATGGGTAATGTTGGAGGACAGAGCAGTTGGTTACCATTGATAAGGCATATCCGCACAGGGTCACTTTTACAGGCCTACAAGCTGAGGGAAAAAAAAGTGAAAAATAAAGTTATTGAAGCGTCATAAATAAAAGAGTAAGTGAAAATTATACAATTAATTACAATCAAATAAACATAGTTATTGAAGCACAAAAAGAAAGAGTTAGTGAAAATTGAACAAAGAAATACAATATAACAAACTAACTCATTGAATCGTCATCACTGCTGCTTGATAGTAGTCAGGAAGAAGTCATGTGCAGCAGTAGGAGTGTTGGCTAAATATTGAGTAGGCTGAATCTGTTATAAAATGGGAAAACATTGACTGATTAATTGAATTTCATATTAATATCTAGTAAATGCATAGTATGGATAATAGAGACGATAAGAGACGTGGATAAATGACTTGTGCTGCAGGGGCAATATGGCACGACGTGTGTTGTAAAATAATGGTGTGTGCACATGGAGGAGGGAGCAAAACAGCAGAAGCATGGGACATCCATGGAAAAATTTTCTAATATAATCAATAAAAGAGATCTACAACAAACAATAAGCATGTACCATTTCTACCATGGCAATAATTTATGTTTCCAATTCACTTCGTTCTATTATTGTCTGCAGTTTCGCTTTCCTTATTCCCAAATCACCTTACATGTTCACTGTCAAACTTAATCCTCATTGCAATACTTAGTAACACCCAAGCTACTCTTGCACTTTCGGCTGTACATTCCATTATTATTCTATGCACTTACAAAAATACAAAACAAATCAACTGAATAATCCATCTATTATTAGTCTTTTCTAAGTAATTATTATATAAATTACATAAAAATAAAAGGATTGAAAATTTAATTTTAAGGTGCCGCCTGCTTCTAAGAAGTTGAGGTTCAAAGCATAGTCATCATGAAGATAAAAGAAGAGACAGCAAACATCACTGACCCAATAAAATTATAGAGCAAAACCACAAGTTTCTCATCAATTCTAACGCAACAAACAGGTGTCCAATTGAAATGCTAGTAACCAATCCCAAAATCTTTTTGCAAATTAATGAACTAGACTCTACAATTTTCCCATTCTCTCAACTAAATATAATTTCCCAACACAAATATTATGAATTATGCATTATTCAAGTAAAAAATTTCAATTTCAGCTTCCAGTAACCTGCAGTTTTGTTGTCACGACCCTTCTTTCCGTTTCTTTTGATGCTACCACATAGATGTTCAACTAGCCGCGATCCACTTCATTCATCCCACGTAACACACCGTCGCAACGCGCTTGACAGTTCTCCCTACCGTATATTTCTCCTCAACATTGGTTAAAAGCAAATCCAGCTGTGGTTTTCACCGCCCTAATACTAATAAAAATGGTGCACTACCGCAACGGGTTGAAATGGTAGCCCGACTTTAAGTCACTATTCCTTCCCAAAACCCCAGCCGTTAGATTATACTCATTAAAATCTAACGGTTGGCTAGCATACCGACAAATAAAAGGGGGTATGGTATCCCCTGGGCATCGTAGCTGGACCCTGTTATATGAAATTTGAGGTTATTATTATAAATTTATATATTAAACATTTGTGATTTTAAATATGGAAATCCGCAAAAAATCAGCCAGATACCATTGCGGGTTTGGTAATTGTTAAAACCTACTACGGGTGGATTTTAAAAATAAAAAATAAAACCCGCTGTGGGTTGCGGGTGGGTTTGGTAATTTACATTTTGTACGGATTTGGGTTTGTTAATGACAAATCCGCTGCGGGTGGCACCCATTACCATCCCTAATGGTAACGTAGTTGCGTCCTATTATTATTATTATTATTATTATGTAATTTTGAATCGGAAACCCAACCGAACTATTCGGTTCGGTTGCGGATCAAAGCTACTCGATTTTTTTATTAAAAAATATTGAAACTTTAAAAAATCGAACCGAACCGATTTTTTGAGTTTAGGTTCGGTTCTGCCCACCCTTTTATCACTGCATTCGGTATTTCGGTCTCATAGGCCAAACCCGATTTTGCCATGGGGATTGTTTTTTATTTTCATTTTTTTTAAGAAATTGAAATGCTGCGTTTAATTCGTGGTCTCCCATTTTCTCTCTGCAACGGCAGCCGTGTTATTAAACTCCGATGACTATGAGACCAGCAACTGATTTGGCGACTCGGATCAGCCAAGCAATAATCTCCGCTTCGAATCGCACAAGGCCAGCACGGAAATGGACCCCATTACTGGAACAAACTCTCCACCAACTCGGTCTCCGTGACTCACTGAGTCCATCGCTTGTGGCCCGAGTCATCAACTCGTATCTCTTAACACACCACTCCCTCGCTCTTGGCTTTTTCAACTGGGCCTCCCAACAACCCAACTTCACTCACTCCCCACTCTCTTATCACTCAATCCTCAAATCTCTTTCTCTTTCCCGCCAAATCAACGCAATTGACTACGTTTTAAAGCAAGTCAAACTTAATAAAATAACTCTAGATTCTTCAGTTTATCGGTTTATAATTCCTTCATTGATCCAAGGAAAGAATACCCAGAAAGCTTTTTCAGTTTTCAATGAAGTTAAGTTCAACTGTGAAGACATTGGGCCTGCGATATGCAACTCTCTGTTGGCTGCATTAGCTTCTGATGGATACATTGATAATGCTTTGAAGATGTTCGATGAAATGTCTCATAGAGGTGTCGAGTTCAGTACCATTGGTTTTGGTGTGTTTATTTGGAAGTTCTGTGAAAATGCTAAACTGGGTCAAGTTTTAAGCATGTTGGACGAGGTTAGAAACAGAGAGAATTCAATGATTAATGGGTCGGTAATTGCGGTTTTGATAATTCATGGGTTTTGCAAGGGTAAAAGAGTAGAAGAGGCTTTTAAGGTATTAGATGAGTTGAGGATAAGAGAGTGTAAACCTGACTTCATTGCTTATAGAATTGTAGCTGAAGAGTTTAAACTAATGGGATCTGTGTTTGAAAGAGAAGTAGTCTTGAAGAAGAAAAGAAAGCTAGGGGTTGCTCCAAGAACTAATGACTATAGAGAGTTTATTTTAGGTTTGATTTTGGAGAGACGAAAATGTGAAGCAAAAGAACTGGGCGAAGTGATTGTTAGCGGAAATTTTACCATTGATGATGATGTTTTAAATGCCTTGATAGGTTCGGTATCGAGCATTGATCCTAGTTCTGCTATTGTGTTTTTTAATTTTATGATTGAGAAAGGGAGAGTTCCGACATTATCGACATTGAGTAACTTGAGTAAGAATTTATGTAAGCGTAACAAGAGTGATGAATTGTTAGAGGTTTATAAGGTTCTGTCTGCTAATGATTATTTCACTGATATGGAGAGTTACAATGTGATGGTTTCATTCTTGTGCACTTCAGGGAGACTAAGAGAAGCATATGGGGTTATTCAGGAGATGAAGAGGAAAGGATTAGATCCAGATGTTTCTTTTTATAATTCTCTCATGGAAGCATGCTGTAGAGAAGATTTGCTGCGTCCTGCTAAAAAGTTGTGGGATCAGATGTTTGCTAGTGGCTGCAGTGGAAATCTGAAGACGTACAATATACTTATAAGCAAGTTTTCAGAAGTTGGTGAAATTGAAGGTGCTATGAGGCTCTTCCACAATATGTTGGAGAAAGGAGTTTCGCCTGATGCTGCAACGTACACATCCCTTCTTGAAGGGCTTTGTCAAGAAACAAATCTTCAAGCTGCTTTTGAAGTCTTTAACAAGTCTGTTAATCAGGATGTCATGCTCGCACGTAGCATTTTGAGCCCATTCATGATTTCTCTCTGTAGAAGAGGTATCAATTCAACTTTCACTTATGTTTTGTTTCCTTATGAGAAGCTACTTACATGCTTCAATTAAGCTTCATGCAGGTCATTTTCTCGTTGCTACTAAGTTGCTCCGTGGTCTCAGTTCTGATTTAGGACATTCAGACTCCCATGTTATCTTGCTGAAATCTTTAGCTGATGCCAGAGAGGTTGAAATGGCCATTGAACATATAGAATGGATTCAGGAGTGCTCACCTACAATGTTACAAGAAATTTCTGCAGAATTATTTGCATCACTTTCGTCTTCTTCATACCCAGAGCCTATTCTTCTGCTGCTTCATGCATTGCAGGAAAAATGCCTAGATTCTCAAATTGGTGCTGGTAAGGGATGCAGCAGATCATAACCTGGGTGTTAGTCGGGTATCCTAGTGGCAGGATGAGTAATGCGCCCAAGTCAGCGACTCTGTTTTATGTTTTAGTATCTGGCTCATTGGTGCAACTAAAAACAGTAACCAAAATGCAGATTTTTCTGCAGTTACGGTGTACAATATGTGGAAATTAAGTCTATTAATTGTCTTCTCACTTCTAAGGGACTCCTTCCTACACAAGGCTATTAATTGTTGTCGGCCTTTACATGACTGTGACTTCCTACATTCTGTCTGTTGTTGCACCACCAATATTGTGGTATTGCCCATAAAATCTGCTGAAGCTAACACATCACCTATCATTCCCAACTCTCTGAACTCATTCCAAAATGCCAGCCCTGACCTGATTGGTGATAGATTGTCATGATTCTTTCCCACCATTGCAAGTTCATAATTGTTCTCCATGGATTTGATCACAGCCACAGCCCCGACACAATCCACAGCCACCCTCTCTGTATATTACACGATAGTTTCCTTCTTTTAGATATGGTATTATACAGGACAACTGAGACCAGGTTGTGACTGCTTTGCTCAGAGAATCTGAAGATACTGACCAAGTGTTCAAATATAGGACTTTGGTCTGTGAAAAGTGCACGTCCGGCAAGCACAATGAAGTGGAGGATATAGATGGTAATAGGGCTTTGATGGGTGGGACTTAAAAAGTATTGAGGACATTGATGGCAATATGAATATCCTCTTGGTTGTGTATGCAAAACTAGTAGCCGAGGTGATGAGTAAGGCTTGGAATGAATTACAGGCCTTATCATGTAAACTACATGCCTCCTTGAAGGATCATGGAGATGTCCTATGAAGGGTGTGATGGCACCAGTTACAAGCAGCAGCGTGAAAGCGCACATTAAAAGAGTCGTTGTCTACTGCCCGCAATAATAATAGGAACCCAAGTTTTCAGACTTTTAGATAATTGTCATTTTTCAATACCTGTGGCCGTCCGTCTATATTACATAATTACGGTAGCAAGAGATGGACAATTATTCAGAAGTATGAAGATGAAAATATAATGAAAATAAGAGCTACCGGTTTCACGCGTAAGCCCTTGGCATGACTGCATAAACCTTCCACCAAGAATGCTATTACTATTACTATTGTATTCTGTACATTCAGGATTGATGCAGTAGAATCGAAGCTGCTATCACAACGAAACTGCGAAAGAAACTTACCACGAAGAAGATAAAGCAGGGTTTATGACTCGACCAGCTCATTGAGGGAGTAAGCTATTATTGGGAAGGAGAGCATGGATTCTGCTTGCGCTAACCTTCATCAAGACTAAAGAACAGCCGAGGTTTGGCAACCATTGGTACCGCGAAGCATCTGCTATTTCGTCCATTTTCTGAATTATCCACGAATCAATTTGCAATCCAATATGGAAGAAGTAAAGCATGAATCCTAGAGAAGTAGAAATATTTAGCATTAAGAAACCTCTTGGGGGTGGAAACAAGTTATATTCAGGAATCTGTCCTAGGAGTGCCCACCCAACCTTGGGTTTACCAAAAACAAAAAATAAAAGTAAAAAAAATGAAATAATTATTTCTTTTAATCGTATATGCAAGTATGCAACTCTACAAAAGAATTTTGAATTTTCTCTATCCCATCTACACAAGCTAGACCTCATTTACGTTTTATTGTATACATTGAGAATGGCAAGGCAGTGTAGAGAACAAAATCAGCTACCGCATCTCCAAACAAAAAAGAATGCAAAAACAACGAAAATCTAGATACTTAAACTATTCAACTGTACAAAATCCTTCTATACAAAGAATGCAGAAAATCACAAAGCAATATATGTACATCTTGTAGCTGGTCAATCTTCAAGGCGCTGAATTTCACCCATCATGATCCGGTTGCTAGAAACTTTAAATCCAAGGAGAGCGGGATCTATCTGCCTTCCTTTCTTTCCTTTCTTTTTGCCACCCCGCCCACTTGGTGCACCATCAGATGACTCGAAAGCAGCCCCATTTGATGGATCTGCTTCTGGATGAACTGGTTTCTTAAGCATGTCTATGAACGATGTCTCTGAGACTGCTGCATCACTGAAAGATGAGGTCCTCCTAAATAGCAGATCTTTCTTACCAGTTTCAGAGACTCTGGCTCCTACTGGATTATTAACAGATTCCCGCTTTCCTTCTGAAAGTTACCACAGCCATAAATGAACTAATAGTCCATAACCAACAAATTAAAAGCAAAGGACATGACTGAAACACATTTTATACCATCAGATGCAAGGGAAGCCGAACTTTTCTGCTTGACAATTGGAGCAGCAGTTAGCTCATCCTGGGAAGATGAAACTCTTGTTACAGTTGGGCGTTTGTTCCAATCATTGTCAAGCCCTTTGGGTAACACGGTGGGCAGCCTGTCAACAAAAAATGACTTCTTTATTGACATGACTAAGGGAATAAACAGTTGCACAACGTAGCACTAGCCACTTGCTACTCCAAAATCACTGAGCAAAACTATTCCAACAATGGTGAACAGCAGCTCTTTTTTTTTTTTTAATGAAATGGTGATTTACACAGTACACATATATCCTCGCAGGGGCGGGGGGGGGGGGGGTGGTTGTTTGTTGTGAGAGAACCATACCTGTCATTAGAAACTTCTCCGACTGACTTATCTGATCCAATATCATAGCCTCCATTTCCACCTGCATAGTTTTCAGTGCTTTCAACATTCATTTAAACAAAAACAAGATCCACCAAGAAGAATATTTGACTAATTACCAGAAGTACTCAGCGAGCTCTGCCTACTATGGGCAGTACTAGGTTGCTCCCCACAATCCAGCGAATTTTCTGTTTCCTCCACCAAGTTATCCTTGATCTCTGAAACTGACCAGCTCATGCCTTTTGACCCATGTCTGTTCCCCCCCTTCAGCCCTTGCAGTTCAGACTCCGCAGCTGATTTACTGATAGAGTTAGGATGTTCTACAATGCCTGACAAGAATGATTGTTCCATTGCTGCTCCAGAACTAGACCTTGGGATCAATCTTTCAGTGTTTCCCGCATGCTTAAATTTTGCACCGTTATTGAAATTTTGGGGGCCTTCAATAAAGGAGCTAATCTCACTGACTTCTTGATCTGGTAGATGACTAAAAGGAAGATTAAAAGAGTGTGCCTCAGAAACTGGCCAAACAGTTTCCTGAGTTTTAGAAGATGATATAAGATGTTGATAATCAACTTCTGATGACCGCATAGATTTATGACCGAAGTTTTGATGGAAATGGTCCATCGGAGTTCGCTTTGAATTCTCCTCATCACCTGTGGTGGGTGCCCATATACTTGAATCCACAGCATTCATATTAATATCTGACTCCTTTCTTTGCTGTTCAACTTTAAGATTCAACTGTTGAATATGTTTTTCAATCCAGTTACTTTCTAGCAGCCCACTATTCACTGGGGAGTGGTGCTCTATCATGCCTGGATAAGAAGCATATAACTCATTAGAAACATGACGGGAGTGAGAAGAGACACCCGAAGACAAAGAACCAAGCTGGCCAGAGGAGTGCATATACAGATGTTGATCTGGGAAATCTAAACCTTGGCCACAAGCATTCACATTATCTAAATTCATTGACCTATCCAAAGCTGTAGAGCTAGGTTCAAAAAAGCCTTGCTGATGCTGTTCTTGTATAGCAGGATTCCAATGACGAGGGTCAAATTGCTCCACAGATGAGGAAAGCCTCCGATGTTGCTGGTAAAAATCTGAAGAATTAAGGCCTGCAGACTGAACATGGTGATGATCAGCAGGATTCCTAAAAAATTGACCAGTCTCATCCACTGACCAGGGCCCGTTGATGCGCCTTTCCCCCTCCAACCCCAACTGCTGCCTCAATGACAATACTTGCTGACCCTGCAAAGGGTCTTGCTGAAAATGAAGCTGCTGTTCTGAAGAAAGCATATTTCGATGCTTTGCCTGTGATATGAGGTCTAGTAAAGCAGCTGGCTGTCCTCGGTGTGCATTCTGACCAATCTTTGCTTGGATAATCTGCTCCATTGATGGATCAAGCTGCCCTTTTTGAAAGTTTTGTTGAAGTTCATGCAGAAGGTGCATCCTTAACTGAACCTGATCGAGCGGGTTGTCTCTCATAGTATCTACCTTCAACCGTCCATAAACAGGATCAGATATCTGATGCTGAAATAACTGTTCACAAAGAAACTGCTGTTGCTGTTCTTGCTGAAGCAATTTCATTTGGTTGAGACGCTGCTGCTGCTGCTGCTGTTGCTGCTGTTGCTGATGCTGCAATAACCGTTGCTGTTGCTGAAGCTCAAGATGCCTCTGTTGCTGAAGTTCAAAATTTCGCAGTTGCTGAAGTTCTTCAAGATGCCTCTGTTGTTGGAGTTCTTCAAGATGCCTCTGTTGAAGTTCTTCAAGATGCCTCCGTTGTTGGAGTTCTTCAAGTTGCCTCCATTGTTGGAGTTCTTCAAGTCGCCTCCGCTGTTTGAGTTCTTCAATTTGCCTTTGTTGTTGGAGTTCTTCGAGGTGCCGTTGTTGTTGAAGCTCAAGGTGCCGCTGTTGTTGAAGCTCAAGATGTCGCTGCTGTGGAAATTGAAGTTCCAATAGTTGTTCCATTTCTAATCGTGGATGGCCCGAACGTTGCAGACTTAGGTTCTTGCTCTGAGAAAGACCATAACCAGGAATTTCCTCTATTCCCAATCCAGTGGCATGTGAAGAATGATGAGACAAAAGATTATGATGTTGTTGTTCATTTTGCAACTTTTGTGATATTATGTGCTCTCCCGGATTAAAACCATTCACTGTTTGCTCCCTACGCAACAAGTGGTGAGCATCTACAGAATGATGAATGTTTTGTTTAGAATGTGTGTTTTTCCTATAATCATCAGACAAGGACTCCATGAAAGAGGGTTGATCAGCCGTCATACGAAAACCGCTCTGATTGACAAATGTGGCTTCTCTCTCAAGTAAAGAATCCATGACCTGATCCTGATCACCTATGCCTGAGGCCATATTTGATGACTGAGTACGCCTCAAGTGAGAGCTGTCTTTGAGCTCAGACATCAAAAGGCCAAAAGGATGCAATTTATCATCATCCTGATGTTTAGGCATGGTAGTTTCAGAAAATTCATTAGCAACGGAATGATGGCTAGCAGGACTCGATATTGAACTGTGAATATCACTAGCAGATTTCCGAAATTGATTTCCACAGCTACTTGCAGGTCTCCCAGGGAAGACAATTTCTGTAGCAAATAAACATAAGCACTTGAAGTGGCATAACAATCAGATACAATTATAAATATTAATAGAAAATTTAAGCCATGTAACAAACCTTCATCTTGGGCAACAGAATTTTGGAAGCTCTTATCGTCAGCATAATGCAACTCGGACTTATTTTCATTATTAGGCACTCTTGAATAATAATTAATGCTTGAAGCTGCAGTTGAAACCCACTGTTGATCATTTACAACAGCAGACACCTTAAAGTCAGAACCAGAAACACTAGGGGTGAGGCTGTCTTCCAAGGTACCTCCAACAGCATCAGATAGCTGTGATGTGGCAGTTAGATTAGTACCAGGGGCAGACGCAGCTTTAAATTTTAGATGTGGCATAATTTCACCAAGTTCTTGAAAGGGTGATCCAGCAGGGGTATCTGACAACCGAACAGGTAAATCAGTTCCAAAATAGCCTTGCTCAAACCACATAATGATATCAATTCCCATATATGGTCCCTGAATTTCTCCTTGAGGATCAAGATAAAACAAGCTTAAATCCTCTGGCTCTGGAGGTAAGACATCCACTGAATGTGCCTTGTCATCGCCTTGAAGATGAAGCTGATCACTACTTGAATTTTTCTGGAGGGATGAAAAATCAAATAGAGAACTTGAATCATCAGGAAGCTGGCCACCAACATCTAAAGTAACTGGCTCAATAACCCCTAACTTAGAGTGCTTTGACAGAATCAAATCTGCTCGTTGTTGGCTTTCAGAATATTTCAAATCATTCACACTATTACTCAGACCACAAGTCTCCCCGGCACTGCAGATATTTTGTCTGTTAAAATTTGAACTTATCAAGCCATCATGTACAACTGCATCAGTTGTTCCTGTCATAAACTTCTCTTTGCCTTCTATCAAAGCATCCCTTTCTGAAATGGAGAATAAGTTCAAATATACATGCACTCAATTAGTTATTTATCATCAATATACTCAAATTAAAGTATCTTCCATAGCTTTAAAAGGATACTTTCTTACCCTTGGAAACAGCTGCTAGTGAATCAAATGCATCTAGTCCCTCAGCTCCATTACCTTGAGAAGAAATATGTACAGCAACATTTTCAACAGTTTCAATAGTTTCATCAGACAGCACCGAAGCAACCACTTGTCCTCCACTCGTGTCATCAAAACCTGGATAGAAAATAATCCTCCATCAGAGAAAAATAAAATATTTTATTGTACAACAGCCCATGAAAAGCAACTCTACTAACCTGTAATATCATCACTAGATGGCACATTTTTGTCCCTAAATGAATTCTGCAACACACCACTGCTTCTGATTTTTCCTTTCCATATGTCCCAAAGAACAGCCTGCAGAAAACAAAGATCCAATTTGAAGCAGCCATTACTACAATGATATATACTTACTGAAAGAAACTATATACCTCTTCCTCTGCATCAGGAGCAACAAAAGCCAATGGCTCAATGGCTGCTACTTGTGTTACCGGTGACACATGTTCCATCTCATCAGGTATGGCATCAAAACTCGGGACAGTCTTATGCTTGCGATAAATGTCAAGAAGCTTTCCTCTAGGGTAGCAATATGTACTGGCAGCAGAGGAGCTGCATAATTTATCTACAGGAACAGAACCGATAACAGATACAGCAGGGGATCTGCCTGCGATTCCATTGTTACCAGACCTTCCACGTCCTGCTGCAAATCGCACATTTGAGCCTTCCATCCGTCCCCTCTCTGGTCCAAATCCTGGTGCAGAGCGATATGCAGCCGAACCACCAGCATGAGCTTCCATACGATGGCGTGGCCTCCACTTATCATGAGAGTCATTGTCACGCTCAGAGGCTGGGCGATTCCCACTGACAAAAGATTGTCTGTCAATCTGAATATCTTCCTTCTCAACATCTGTCCTTTTTTCATTTCGAGAATCCTTGTCTTTATCTTCAGGACCCCATCTTGAAGTCCACTTGCTATCTCTCCGGGAATCATGCCAACGATCCGTAGAAGACAGGGGTCTAGTTTCAGACATATCCTTAGGTAAGGCATCAGCACGACGATCTTCTTTTCTGCGATCTCTTCTCCCAAGTAAGCCCGTTTCTCTCTCCTCTTCACGCCAACGGCGGTTGCTTTCAACATCAGGCACAATCTTCCTCCAGTCTTTCTTATCCTGAGATCCATCTAAACGCCAACTGTCTTTTAGATTAGGATCAGTGACGTTTCCATGAGGCAAAGAATTTGGTGCACGCATTTCCTGCCATTTTTTGGGTACAGATACAGATAAAGGTGAGTAACAAACATGCTATTAAGAAAATTTCAGAGCAGTAGTGAAACTTCAATAGTGATGACTGACGATCCTGACCTCGACAATATATTTTTTTTTCATAAACCAAAACAAAATCTAGCTTACTCAGTTTTGGAATTATGACTTGACCAAAAAGACCAAACTAATTTAAAAAGAAGTTAAAAAAAAAATCCATAGACTTCTCTTTCACACGGAACTTTTTGCAGCAATATGCTAATAAACTTGGTCCAAAAACACGGTCAAGAGTATCTGTAAAGAAAGACATAGAATTTTCTGCCCCCAATCTCCATAACACAAAAGTTATCCAGAGGCTCTAAATCAGCATGGATCAATATACAACTGCAATTGGAAGGGACAAATATAAATGGAGGCCAGCAATTGTAGAAGTGAAAAATTCTTCACCACGGCATTTAAAAAGATATCTACAAACATGACATCAAGCATCTCATCTCATAAGATATTTCAAGCTGCAAGTCTGAAACAACCTTAACAGATATCATAACATATTCAGCAGTGATGGGAATGCCTAACAATATAGACATTTTACACTTAGAGAAAATTCATAAAAGGCTGATATAGAGTCATTTAATAGCCGAATATACAAATTTACTGTCGAGAGATACTAAGAAAAACAAATTCAGGAGCATTATCATATTGAGTTAAGGAAGAAAAGATCTTTCTTTCAACAAACTTCAGTAGCAACCAATGCATAGTCAAAGTAAGAGACAAAATCAACTGATTTTGGATCAACACACTGCAAATGGCAGAAATATCAATCAATCAAGATTACCTACAGGCAATCTTGGAAGCATAACATGTCAGTAGCAACATATAATGAAAATTTATTTTCTTCTGAAAATAAAAGCAAGCATCACTCCAGCAAGCAAGAAAATTGAAAAGTTTATAAACCCATTGAGCATGATGTACCAGTGAATAAACTAGAAACATACCTGCCCACCTCTTACATATGTAATGAAAGGCTCTACCAGGTTAGACACAAATAATTAACTGTAATAGTATTATTATTCAAGATTTTCATACCCCTGATGCTCCTGTACTTGATGTCTTGGCATCAATTGGTTTAGCATAAAGCCACTGCGGAGACAAAGGAATGCTGCTGTCTGAAGTTGCCTGATCACCAACTGCAACCAGAGTAAAATTGCAACCATACAAAACCAGCGTAAGAACCACGCAAGCATACACAAACAGAATAAAAGGCAGAATAAAGAAATTGAATACACAGTGAAAGCATTCACACGTGTCCTTGTCAAACCAATTTACAACACTGACAGAACTCTAGCAAAAATAATTAGTCCACCTTTTGACTCATCAAGTAACCCCATAGCTGACTTCTCGTCACCACTGCCGCCCCAAGCTTCATCTAGCACGACACAAAATTAAAATTATTGGTACATATATTCACACACCAGACTGAATCATTCATTTAAAATCAAATAAAAAAATTATAAACTACTAAAATTCATGTTCATAGTTGCACTTAATAGCCATAGTAAAGAAATAAACAATATAAGGAATTCAAAAATTGACCTGCAGACGATTAGAATTAGATGAGCGCCCGAAACAGAAAATAGCAGATTTATGATAAGACAAAGCAGACTTAGAAGCCTAAATTCAAAGTAACCTTTGAGAAATACACACAGCTCACAATTGATAATAAGAAAACACATATATATTTTTATGAGGCGCAGATCGATCAGATATAGCTATGAAGGTTTATTTCCGTAACAATGAGATTAGATAAATACAAATTAAGATTGAAAAAATATAATTAAAAAAAACCTTTGACAGAGCGGCGTTGATCGAACGTTTTGGTGGAGAGGAGATCGTCCGGCAGATCAAGCTTTCCGTCAGCCATCACAGGAACTCGCAGGAAAATTAAGAGCCTGAGAATTGGCGAGAGAGTAGAGAGAGAAAGATACACAAAGAGATGCTAGGGTTTGTTGAATTGCAGAGATTCAGAGAGAAACAGAGAGTGTGTGTGTAATTTCTTTTAAAGAGATGTTACCAGCAAAAAAATTATAACATTTATATAATACTATATATACTGCTATATTTTTTTTTTTAATTTTATAATCAAATAATTTATTGGTGAGTTCTTTAATTTTGCCAACGACCCAACGCTAACAATAGCACACTTACTAGTGCTTTATCTCTGAAATTTGCTTTCTATTTTTTCAAATGTCCCAGGGTTACTTTATTCATATTATTCGTTTAAATACATAAGAGCTGCTATTCACCACTACTGATTCAATTTATTATTTACCCTTTGCTTATCCTTGAAAAATTCATATTTGTGGGAATAAATTATGACGTTTGGCTGTGTGATTGGCAGTATGAAATGATACCCACTAGTGATGTGATTGCAATTTTACCAATTAGCAAATGTATATTGAATAATAAGACAATCACTCTTTTTTAGAGATTAAAGCAGTTAAAAGACAAAAAAGGGTCACCAAAAATGAACTAAAAGGCCCATTGTAGGGAACAAAAAAAAAAACAAGGGTAAGATACCACTGGAGATTTTCTTCTAGATGAATGATCAAGTAATAAGATGTCAGCGTCAGGCAACAATTCCTACTAATTTGTTTCATGTACACATGATTTTTATGCTGAGGTTGAAAGAAGTACACAGAACAAGCAAGGTCCTCAAGAATCTTTTTTATTGTATCAGAATTAAAATCTTAAAGGTACCAGTTATTGTACCAACACAGTTCCAACAAGAAGATCCAGATGCAGCACAAAGGCCATAAACATCAGCCATTACAGAAGTTCCACTGACGGTATGATGTTAAAGGCCTTGCTCACCCATCGGAAGTTGAAAAAAGTGCATGTTCTAAACAAAATTAACTCACTGGGAAATTACACACAGGTTCACAAAATAGGAATATACTACGAGACTGAAGGCAGAGATATAAATGTTCAATGATGGTGAAAAACAACTTATACTAAACAAGCATTTACATTGAATCAGGACTAAACCCACAACAAGAATGCATAGTCATGTAAAAAAATATCCTGCTTTACCTCTCAATTAAATTTAATCACCCTATAATGAAAGAAAACCTCTGTAATCAGCTGAACAACTTCAAAATATCCAAAAATCTCAGAAGGTAAAAAGCCCCAATGCTCATATCCTAAACAACAAAATTGCAGAAGATTAACAAAATTGCAAAAGATTGGCTCTTAAGACATTCTCTGGGCAGCTTCCTTAGCAAGGAGCTTTTCTTTAGCCTTGGTCTTGGCTTGTGATTTTGAACCCATAATTCCACCACCCCACTTTTTCCTATGCTCGTCGTATTTATCATTAAAATTGGCCTGAGACAACAAAAAGGATGTACAAAAAAATCAATCAACTATCGAAAGACTAATATTGTACACCTAATAAAAGATTTTAACTTTATATCACCTTGATAGCCTCTAAGATTCTGCTGAACTCCATCTTATCTTCATTCTTGACTGTGGTCAAGCACAAAACAGACGCAGTTTTCTTGTGGACAATCTATCAGAATTTGCAATAATTTAGTTCTTGAATAATTTATGCTAAAACGAATTTTAAAGCTAACAAAAAAAATTACATAATTACCGCTCCCAAGCGTGCTTTCCCCTTCACAATGCAGTATGGGATCTCCATCTTCCTACACAAGGCTGGTAGCCAGACAACCAACTCTACTGGGTCCACGTCATGGGCAATAACCACCAATTGTGCCTTGTTCTGCAAGGAAGTTTTAATTGGACAATTGTAGGGAAAAGAAATCCAACATAAGAGTGAAATTGAAGGGCAATTGAGGAAAAACGATACCTGCTCAATAAGATAGGTCACATGGTTAAGCCCATATTTCACAACAATGGGTTTCTTACTCTCGACCGTTTTTCCTTCAGCCTCTGCCTGAGCCTTTTTCAGCAGTCTCTCCTTCTTTGCTGCTCTATCCTCAGGCCTGTACTTGAGAAGCATCTTGAACAAGTTTGATGCTGCAGATAAGTTTCACAAATGAATTCATCAACCATTTTTTTCCATCATTTTTTTTTTACCATTAACAACAGTACAAATATTGTGCCAAAAGACAAAAAACTAAATCATCTTACCAAAACAAGTGTTTAGTCACTTAATCACAGGACCAAGCACACAATTGGACATACCACAGGCTACAGAAGTGTTATATACATAACTCACACAACAGTAAAAGAACAATTAACAAAACCTTGTAACTAATAATAAAATGTACTGAATCTACAAATATAACTAAGAAAACAATTAAAATTAGTACCGAGGTTCTTGTCGAGGGTCTTGGTGAATTGGTTTAAAGCAGGTGGGACCTTGAGCCTGAGTTTAAGAACCCTCTTCTTCCTCTGAATGTTGACTTGTTTCGGCCATCTAACAAATCGCGTTAGGTCCTTCTTTGGTGGCAATGCACCTCCGATTCCAAACTGCTTCGGCCGCTTCTCGAACAGTGGATTTACTACCTTCTCCTTCAAAATAACAAAAGCACAAAAACGACACCGTCAGAACCAAACCGAAAAAACTCACGAAGTAACCCTGAACATTAAGAAGAGACTGGACTAGTGGTAAAATTAAGTACCGTTTTCCTCTTCGATGCAGCGACTAGTGCTTTTACGCCTCGTTTTGGGGCCTGGAGGTTAACAAAGAGAAGAGATGTAAAATAATGTATTGTCTCACCATCATCGTTTTAACAAAATAAAAAAGATTATAACGGGCTTGTTGCTTAAAGAGAGAGATGTAACTCTTACTGACCATTTTGAGCAGCTGGGTTTGCGAACCAGTTCTAACGATGCTTCGCTCCTCTGGGTATCATCAAAACGAAAGAAGACAAAAAATAAAAACCCTAAAATTCGCTCATTAAATAGGCTTACAAAGGAGGGGTTATAAAAAAAATCAATGGCACTTCTCTTTCTTTCTTTAATGAAATGTCATAAAATATAAATTAAAAAGAGAGAAATTAACTTTCTAAATTTAAAGTAGAGAGAATTAATTCTTATTTAAAAAATCTTAATTGAAGTATTTTTTAGAAGCTTTAAATATTGTTGTGACTCTTCAAATAAATAATAAAATCTTATTTGAAGAGCCTTTTGGTGATGCTCTTATATACTCCCTAGGAATTTATGACAGGTATGCTCTGAAGCTTGGATATTAATCCAGTTATACCCCCCATACTTCAAAATTATCATAATATGACTTTTGAGATAAGTAATGTCTAAAATACTCTCAAATTGAAATTTGATTTCCAAATACACTAATTACGGTCAAGTATCTTTATAAATACACCACTATAATAAAGTACATTCATAAATACATGACTAATATCAAGTATCTTTATCAATATACTGCTATAGTTGAGTAAATTAATATACACACGACTGTGGTCACCCTTTATAGACACACGACTGTAGTAAAATAATGTTGAGTGTTAGATATGCATATTTTTTAAGGATAAAATTGTTATTCTACACTCTAAACCTCATAGCATTTCTACTTTTATGTATTTAAATTCTTCGAACTTTGATTATGTGTGTTTTGTTATAATTTGAGTATTTTATAAATTTTAAGGATATTTTAGTCATTTCACAATTAACTAGAAGTCGAATAACAAAATAAATAGGGCCTAGTATACTCGGCCAACCACATGTGCAATAGTAATATTAATCCATTCCAGAGACATAGCGGCTAGCTGGATGGTTCATTCAGCTAATTGACTGTGCCTCGAAAATTATGACTTAAGGACAGAAAGTTTGCGGCTAACCACCTGCAATTCACAAGCATAGAGGTTAGTCGGCTAGTGTACGCAGCTAACTGCATGTGCAATAGTAATATTAAGCCATTCCATAGAGATAGCAGCTAGTCGGATCGTTCAGGCGGCTATTCCGGTTGAATTCACAACTGCTCTTGTATGTGTGTTTGTGTTCCAAGTTCAGTATCTTGTGTCATAAGTTCTCTAGTTACTTTCTCATTATCACAATTGTTGCTCAACAATGTTACATGTAATATACGGCATGTCACATGCACTGTAGTTAGGCTTTTACTGACTCAAGTGGTGAACATTAAGACACAAATTTTGTAAGAAACATTCCCAATAAAAGAATATATCTAATTAATTTAATTAGCACAAAATTATTTTAAATTAAATTTTAATTTTGAATCATTTTGACCAGAATTTAAGTTATTTTATATGTTTATAAAAATGAGTTGTAATTGGTTTAATTAATTGCAAATAATGAACAAATTATGTAACAAAAAAAAACAAAACGGTTCGTCTTAATTAGAAAAAGTAATGGACAAATTATGTAACAAAAAAAAAGGCAAAACAGCTTGATTTGGATAGATTTCAAAATTACTCTTCTCCAAAACTGAAAAAAAAAAATTATCAAAAATTACTAAATCATTTTTTAACTTAAAAAAATGTAAAAAAACTAGTATGTATACATTTGTGCCCTTATAAATTGTAAATATTAACATATGAAAACATTATATACTATCATAATTTAAATCATGTTCAATTGAATATAACCCTTTAATATTTTAAATTAGTATATATTAATCAATTTTATTATAGTTTATGATATTTTTACATGAAAAATATTCATAAAAATTATGAAGATAAATAATGTTAGTTTGAAGAAAATAAAAAGATAAAAAAAATAGTCCAAAACTATATTGTCAATAATGTTAATTATTAAATTTTATTTAGGTAAAGATGAAAATTGATTAATTAGATATGGATATTTTGGAGAATATTTTTTAATGATATTAACTTAAAAAAATGGCTTAATAAATTAATAATGACTGAAAATTTTCATTAAGTTGAAAAATAAATGAACTTAATAATTTAATTAATTGAAATTAGTCAATTGACTTACAAGGGAAAAAAAAAGCACTTTACAATATAAAATCCTAATTCCAATGATATTTTTCCAAGTGATTTTTTTTTCAATGGATGGCAGCTGAATTGAAATCAACGGAGAAAAACAATTTGGACCACGTGGAGCACAAGATTGTAGAGCGAGATTTAGATGCAAGAGCTTTGAATTGGCATCATGAAACCTGTTGAAAAAAATCAAAGTGGTGTTGATGGATATGCCATAAAGGTGTGTGCACGTGTATATATATAGGGTTGGCAAAATCCTAGATTCGCCAAAAAAAAAATGTGGATTTAGATGGGGTAATATCCACAACAAATATTTGAATCCGTAAAATTTAAAATTCAATAATTTAATATATTATTTTAAAGTTCAATAACTTACCTAATAATATCAAATAAAATACAATCATAATTCAACATGAATAACATACAATAATCTCAAAAATCTACAAATAAAATTTCATTTTCATTTTTATTTCATTTTTAATATATATTTTTAATTTAAATATAAAATTCAATAATTTACCTAATAATATGAAATAAAATTCAATCATAATCCAACAATTAGAAATTCAACATGAATAAGATACAACAACATCATAAAATCTACAAATAAAATTTTATTTTATTTTTTAAACAATTTTTAATATATATTTTTAATTTAATAAAATTCATTCATTTACCTAATAATATCAAATAAAAATCAATCATAATCCAAAAATTAATATAACAAAATGAATAATATACAACAACATCATAAATCTACAAATAAAATATATTTTTTTAATTTTCATTTAATTTTAAAATATATTTTTAATTTAAAATAAAATTTATCTGAATCCAGATTCCTTGCGGATCCCAAATTTTCGTATTTGGATCCGCATTTTTAATATACATATCTTGATTTTTCCATATTCAGATCTTCCGGATCCTTGCGGAATCGGGCTGGATCCGGATTTAATTCCCATCCGTAGGAGAGAATTGGTTCAATCTAGAAATATATGGTAATCTTGGAAAAATAATCAAATATATGCTAAAATGAATCAATGTGGTTGCTAAAATTCGAACCATGCTCTCCATAATTACTATGTTGTTGTCGTCATGTTTTATTTCAAATATGGTTAAATTTATTTTAATGTCTCTTTTAGAAGGACCTTGAGGTGTGCTTAAAAAGAAAATTAATGCACTCGAATGGGAATTGGGACAGATATACTCTGATTTCAAATAAATTAAAAAAAAAACTCTACATAAAAATTGTATATCACAAGTTCTAAAAAGTAATGTTCGAAAACTATGAATAAGTTCGTGTTGAGATGAAAAGTATGAATAAGTTCATGGTCACTTCACAAGAGTTGAGATGATCATGATGATGGTAACAACAATCTATCATCACTAGAATTGAAATTTTTACATAAAAGACTAGTGGTTGTTTACTTGTTTTGGCCTCAAAAAGATGATAAATGAAATTATTTCTAAGGGCTAAGACGGTAGATAGCCTATCTAAATGTTAATTTTAATCTTTCTATATGAATGTTATTAAAGAAATAACATAAGTATATTACGAATATTATTTCAATTGCAATGATTATATTAAAATAAAAATAATATTAACATGACCTATGTACATCAATCTAATTTGTCAATGGTTGTAATTATGATTGAATTGAAATTGTAACTTTAACTATAACAAGAATTACCATTGGAATCCAACTTGTAATTATAATTACAATGGTAATGACAATCGTAATTGTAGCTAAAATTAAAATTGAGCTTATAATTGTAATTGGAATTGCAACTGTAACTGAAATTGAAATAATGTTAATTGTAATTGGGTCCATGCTTACCTTTCTTCTCGTTGCTTTTTTTTTAATTATCCAACCATTGGCTTACTTTGAATTTGCATCGAACAGTGTGAAACTTTTTTGTAATTTTTGAAAAAGTGACTGAAGGACAAAAAGTTAGAGGCCAACCATTTCCCATCCACCGGCTAACCATGAGAATACACCTGCACTCCAAAAACATATCAGCTGCTCGGCTACTATAGTCGGATAATCGTTGGTGCAAAAGAACATTACAATAAATCTAGAGAGATAGTGACTCCCCGTGTAAAAAAAAAAGCGGTTAATCGATTGCAATCACCTACAATCCAAAAACATAGAGGCTAGCCGACTAGCATATTCAGCTAACTGCATGTGCAAATATTAATATTAATCCATTCCAGAGACATAGCGGCCAGCCGGATGGTTCATGAAGCTAATTGATTGTGCCCTGAAAAATGTGGTTTGAGGACAGAAAGTATGCGACTATCCACGTATTTTCCAGCAACTAACCGCCTGCAATCACCTACAATACAGAAACCTTAGAGGCTAGTCAGCTAATGTACGCGGCTCATCGTATGTGCAATATTAATATTAAGTCATTCCATAAAGATAACGGTTAGTCAGATGGTTTAAGTGGCTAATTCGGTTGAATTCACAACTGCTTTTGTCAGTGTGTTTGTGTTCCAAGTTGGGTACCTTGTGTCACAAGTTCTCCAGTTAGTCTCACGTTATCACAATTGTTGCTCAACAATGTTACATGTAATATACTGCATGTCACAGGCATTGTAATTGGGCTTTTATTGTCTCAAGTGATGAACATGAAGGCAAAATTTTGTAAGAAACGTTCCCAATAAAAGAATATATCTAATTAATTTAATTAATTTAATTAGGATAAAATTATTTTATGAAAGAAATTAAATTTTAATTTTGAATCAATTTGACCAGAATTTAAGTTATTTTATGTGTTTATAAAAATGAGTTATAATTGGTTTAATTAATTGGAAATAATAAACAAATTATGTAACAGAAAAAAAAAAAAGCAGAACGGTTCGTCTTAAAAAAGTAATGAACAAATTATGTAATCAAAAAATAAAAAAGTAATCAACAAATAGTTGGTCTCGTCCATTTCAGTGGACTGAACTCAAGTAGTTGCATGATTTTGCTTAAACTTCTACATGGAGTGTAGTGCTGCAATATGTTGTAGGTAAAACTTTTACATTGTCGTTTTACACATTTCAGGAGAGTTAAGTGCATTTTACATACACACAATGTAAAATGTAGCCACAATGTTGCAAGTAATAGAAACATGCGAACAAAGGTTGTGCGCTTAATACCGATTTTGCTTAAACTCAAGTAGTTACATGATTTTGCTTAAACTTTTACATGGAGTGTAGTGCTGCAATATGTTGCAGGTAAAACTTTTACATTGTTGTTTTACACATTTCAGGAGAGTTAAGTGCATTTTACATACACACAATATAAAATGTAGCCACAATGTTGCAAGTAATAGAAACATGCGAAAAAGGGTTGCGCGCTTAATACAGAACGTCCTGTAACAAAAACGACAATGTAGACAATGTAACTAAAAACAACAATAAAATGTCAACCACAAACCAGCATCACATACTAATCATATAAGAGCCGAATTTCACGTCTCAGACCCTTTGTGCAATTGTAATAGTTTATCCGGCATGATTTTCAATTTTCTCTTGGAGACAAGACCCTTACTCTAAATAATGCACGTTTCTAAGATAGTACCATGCATGAGAAAGTATTGTATTAGTCTTATGTCTTCTTCTTCACCTTGAATTCACTTAAGCTCAATTTTTTTCACCCGATAGAGTAAAGAATTTGGGACACTTCCACTTTCAGTCCATCCAAGAATTCCCTCGGTGTATATGAGGGAACATTGTTGATCACAAAGACAAGAAATTTCAATATATGAAAATATTTAAGAAAACTTACAATATCAAGTACTTCAAATCCCGCCATTCTCTATCACCAAAGTTTCTAAGTTAGCCGAAGAAGTGAGGATGATAGTGTTGTGTAAATTTTAATGTACTCGCAAGCGCACGAATCTATTGTAGTATAGATCAATGGTGACGAGTGTCGATCCCACGAGGAGGTTGATTTTAATTATATATAGAATTAATTTTGTAAATGGGTGGTTGAAATTGTGGTGGGAGTGATTTAAATTACCCTAGAATTGGAATTGAAATGGCGATAATAAGTTCTAAAATTGGAATTAAAATGGCGAGAATAATTTGAAGAGGAAATCTATTAAATTGACGTACTTGGGTATTTGGATCCGTATCAACATGCATCATGGGCTAAATAATCCGTATTAATACCAATTAAATCATGAGGGGGGAATCCACACCTCATGAACCACGCTCTAATAAATATGGTGCTAAGGGCTTATCGTGCCAAATAATAATAACCTTGTACTAGAGGGCCGGTGAAACCAAGGCGGTACTAGACAAGATTAGTATTATTTGTCGACGAGAAGTCAAAACATCCACAAAAACTAGAGGGGAAGAGAAAATAAATTTACCAAATAAAGCCCATGACACATGTTGAGACTTCACCTTCAACCCAAGCTTGAAAGAAAATTAGCCACTCATAATTGAACTAGGGGCAAAATGAGAATTTATTAAAATACGAAAAAAATACAAGATAGAGAGGGAATTACAGAAAATTGATCTCAAAAATGGATTCAGAGATATCAAATTAGGGGGGGAGGCCCCCTTTTTATAGATACATGGAGTAAATCATGGCCATCGGATTAAAAACAGTTTGGACGCTCAGGATTGCGCCACGTCATCAGTCAACAGTCCACGGTTTGACCACGCGGATGAACAGTAACACGGTTTGACCCGGATGAACAGTAACGCGGTTTGAAAATAATCCTGTGTAATGCATGCACCGTACGCGAGATTTTTCGTCCACTGATATGCTGCCACGTCACCATCAACAGTATATAAGAATTTTAGTCCAACAGGATCGTGACACCTCATCAGTCAATGCCACATCATCGGTCAATGCCACGTCATCGATTTGTCTATATGAACAGTGTCGTGAACAGTAACGTAGACAGTACCGTACCCATGAATAGTACCGTACATGTGAATAGTGCCATTTTTCCTTTTATACTCCTCCTAAGGTTTTCAACCGTCCTGAGTTCAAAAGTGATGTCCGTTTTGCCGTCTGATTTCTCCTTTATTGTGAAATGACTATAATGCCCCTAAAATACATAAATTACTTAATTAAAATAAAACACATGTAATTAAACCACAAGAATGTTAAATACATAAAAGTAAGGGTTGTTAGTAAGACTTGAAATATAAAATGACGGTTTTCTCCTTTATAATATGCATTTTCTAACACTCAACACACCCCCCAACCAGCTGATTGCTAGTCCCTAGCAAATAAAGCGAAAACAAAATTCAAATTTCAAAATGATTTTTTTTTTTTGAACACTCGTATTTATTCAATCAGATTAATGATAGCGATCAAAGAAAAGTATAAACATTATCTCCAGTCTAAAGAAACATCACATCTTCATCAACCATCCACATGAATCAGCCCAGTAGACTTTGTTATAGCTACTTTCAAGAATGACATGTCTAACCCCAAATTCTCACTGGAAGTAGTGACACTCTCACAAAGAAATTAAACCCAATAAAAATAGTCACTCCAATGAATGGTAATTGAGAGAGAAAATAATAGAGTGATATCACATGCTCTCACCAAGATGAAAGAAATATGCCCTCAGCTTAGAAATAATACGATCTCAAGTAAAATAAAAATGCTAGTCAACCCACTTTATTCATCTTTTTTTTTTATTTTTTTTATGCATCACTACATCTTTTTTAGCCCATATAACTAGCTTCTATTTCAGATTATAGTTCCCTAAAATCAAGAAGGACTTTTATTAGGACGTAATGTAGGTTAAGGACATGGTTAACAAAGAATAGAAATAAGGAAAACAAAGTGTATGTTTGAGAAAGAAATGCAGAGATTTTTTTTTTTTTTTTTTTTGGAAGTTGCAAGGTGGATTTCACCTTTTATTGTTCTTTTTTATTCTTTTGAAACAACAACTTTTGTTTTTGATTTTTTTTTTTTTGGCATAACTTCACTGAACAAAATAATTATTTACATTTTTCTCAAACATAAATAGGTGATGTAACTTATAAGACATCGGGTAATACTCCAAATCGGAGTGGGTCAAGATGATAAGTTGACAAAGAAAATATTATTATTATTTTTTTTTTTAAAGGCTCAAAAGGGTTAACTATGGATATATCACAAAAGGGATGGTTAGAAAGGCTCAAACGGATCAAAGATGGCCTTTCCATCGTCTTTTAGGGTTCTAAATAATCGTCCATATCTACTAGTTAGATGGGCCTCCAAATGTAGCAACACACATTTTTTTTTTATTTTACAACAATTTTTTTAAGGGTTAACTCAAAAGAAAACTAGAGATTGTGTATAAAATTATAAACTACAAAGCTGTATGAAGAATGGGCAAAAGGGTTACTCTCCAAGAAAAATAATAGGCTCAAAAACTCACTTGATACTTATTATGACATGTTCATTCCTTCAAGCAACTCATATTTGTCTCCGACATCAACATGTAAAGTACA